>JAQYXR010000034.1:0-345300 GCA_030545055.2 Neoaliturus tenellus | reverse complement strand
GGAGGGGTTGGTAAGTGTGTCAAGGTCATTCGGAGGGGGTTTTAAAAAAGGTGGGGAGTGTGGGGACGAGTGGGGCGGGCGGGAGGGGATGGGGGGGTGCGGGGCTGTGGGAATTAATAATTTATTTTAGGAAAGCCAAGTAGAAGTTTTATTTGAAGTGGTGTCGAAGCGATGTTTGGCGGTGATGGTCTGGTAAATGCCGATGGTGATGGCGATGAGCAGATAGAGGCATACCAACCACAGTACGCATTTGAAGAGCTTTAACAGCCGGATCATTTCTTCCTGATTCTGTGCTTCCAATTGTATTCTGTTAATTTCGAGTTTTAATTTATCGTCTTCCAATTGTGATGTGATTGAAAAGCCGTCCATCATGTTTGTGTACAGGTTAGAGAGGAGCGGTGTAGATGGTGTAAAAGTAGGCGATGGAATGAGGAGAGCAAATAAGGGGAGGATATATATATTTAATGTAAAGTGGTGGGGAATTGAAAAAGAATATTTGTGTAGGACTAGCTTTCATCATCTGGTGTCGAATCGTGGGCGGATGAAGGACTGTTGTTTGGCATTTCTAATTCTTCAACATTATCGCTTTCCATCCTTTCACACTCTGGACAATTGTAGGTAATTTCAACAGTAATAGTAACCGTGTTGTTTGGTGTGTTTACAACATCGGTTAAAGTTTGAAAAATATCCTGTAAATCTTGTTGCGATGTTACTGCAAAAGTAGTAGTATTTTTTGCTAATCGAGGCTGGCTCATCGTTCGGCGGTAGGCAAACAAATGGTGAGCGACGGTAAGGCGGTCGCTTATATGGAAACGGGGAATAGTGGTGGGGGGAAGAAAAGAAGTGGGGGTAATCCAAAACGAGAAGCGAGAGAACTTCGGTTACCGCAGTTCGCCGCGAAACGCCGTTCGGGTAGGTTGTGGGAAGTGTATAGAAATAAAATAATAATAGCATTAATATAGAATAGAAATACCAATCACTTTTGTAAACTAAATACTAAGTTTATTTATAATTTGAATTTGATTGTCTTGTTCCTCGCTGTTTAATTCAATAATTGTAATACCATAAGTTGGTTCTTCTTCTTCCCCTGCACTGTTGGAAGATGATGATGATGATGATGAAAATATTCTGGTAGGATCCACATATTTTACTTTGATGTTGATCCATTTCAAAGGATACCTATCCATAAGTGTGAGTAAGTTGTGAAATAGAGTTTCCATCTCATCTCTTTCGGTAATTAAATGTTCAAAAGAAATGAATCTGTCACCCATGTTGGTGTTAGTCCAAGCAATGTAGTGTAAATGAGAAGCATGTTAAAGGGTATGTAGAATATATATTGTAAATCTCAAGGTCAACCAAATGAAATTTTAAAAAAAAGCTGCAGTCAGTGACTACAGCTATACATCTGAAGCTTGAATAGGATCAGAAGACCAATCTGATCTATATTTGCACAAATGTTTGATGCATGTACAAAAGTCGTCTTTATAATATGCATCACACTTTCGGCAATTAAAAAGTCTTTCTGGGTGAAATTTGAAACATCTCTGGGGACAGCAAGTGTGGAAGTATCTTGATTTATAAATTTTGAAGGTTTGCAATTCTGGTGGTGGTAGTTGTTTTGTTTTGCATTTGCAGTAACAGGATCCGAAGAATTCACATTTTCTACAAGCTAATCCGTCTACCATCCATCTTCCTATATCGGTACATTTTTGTTCACAACAGTAGCGTGGTTTGTAGTCTTCTTTTTTCTTTTCCATGTTGACGGTTCTAAGTGGAGTTGGGAAATGAAGGTGTATAGTATAGAATAGAGAGTTTTATTAAAAGAAAAAAGTGGTGGGGGTAATTTCAAGGTCAACCAAATGGAGTTTTAAAAAAGAATGGGGTACAAATATTAAAAAGTTGCACACTTAAGATATAGGTTCGTCTTTTTTTTCTTCTTTCTCTTTTTTAATATTTACTTCATGTTCTTGTTTTTTTGCTCTAGCCATTGCGACGAGATCTTCAGTGGATAGTGGATGTACTTCTGGAAATTTTAGAATTAACTTTGGTTGGAAGCCTTCTTTAGTTAATACATCAAGATCGGAGCTCATCTCTTCTACCGTTTGATAGTCCTTTCCAAATATTTTACCATTAAATTCAATCATCATTCGGTACAGCATAGTAGTTGTAGTTGTTATCGCTGCGGTTGTCAAAAAGCAAATGATGATTTAGTCTGGGTTGAATAGCCTTTTTATAGCGAAGCCTCAAGTTGATGGAGTATTGTTATTGTAATTCAACATTAGTAGTATTTGTGGAATTTAACATTATTTTGAGTAGAAGGGCTAGATGTTGTTGCCGTTTGTGTAGAAAAGTACACTTCATCATCGCAGTAGTTTTGTTTTGAAAACATCTTCTTATTTGTAACGTAAACATCGGCATTTAAGTGATAACCGCCTGCAAGAAGTACTCGCAATTCATTAGTAAAATTGTCGAGTTGTTCAAAAGTTGTGATGGTGGAGGTATCGTATGATGCGCATTTGATTTTGAGAGACATGTTGTTGTTTAAATAATTGGACAACCAAGGGAGATGTGTACAGCACGGAAGTCAATTGTAGACTGAGGAAATCCCCTTGAAAATTACTCCATTTATATAGTTTTTGTAACTAGGTCAAGGTCATCTAAAATTATTTTTTTAAAAAGCAATATATCACCATGTGCAAAGACACATAGTGATATATTGCTTTTTATTTTTTTTTTATTTTTTCATCTTTATTTATTTTCAAAATAATTCACAAAGGTGTACAAAAGTATTACAAAAAATAAATTAGTTGTTGGCAGTAGGCATGACGTGAAGTGTAAGTTCCGTTGAATTGCTTCCGCTTGGACCGTGGGATGCCAAGTACAGAGAGCCGGGGTGGATAAGGCGTAGATCTTCGTTTTGCAGGAGGTGCACGAAGCGCTTAGGAAGAAATGTTTGAAATTTTGGTTCATCACCGGGCGTGTAGGGCGCTTCACTCAGTGTAACGTTGATGGCGTCCCCAACACTAGTTTCCATCTTCTTAATGGTGTGGATAACATAATGTTTTTCTTCTTTTAATTCTGAACATCTTTTAGTCGGTAAGACGGTAGATTTTGAATGTTTGTTAAATTGATCGACAAGAGATTGTAAAAATGTTTGTGACGTCATCTTTACTTTTTCTTCTTCTTATTTATTGTTAATATTATTCTTAGTCTTGCGAATCTGTGTGGGAGGTGTTGACTGTTCGGAGGCTAGAGTAATACTCATGCTGGGTCATGGTTGCGTTGTCGCTTTTATATCCTTCCCACCCCCCACCATTCTGTTGTAGATATGCATTCAAACGATAAGCGTTCTTTAAAGCGCATTGGGACTGCCGATGTTTAAAGTTTTTGGTAGAGATACAAATGTTGGCAAAGTGACACTGAAAATCTCTATCCACTTGCACATTTATCACTTCATGGTTTGTAAATGCTTGTATCCAAGCGGTTTTCTCCAATCCCTTTGTGTAGATAATTTTAAATTCCTTACAGTAATGATTCATAATGTGCGGCACCATACTGTAGTGGATAAAACCTTCATCCCATCTCAGGTTGTGAAAATGTTTCATCAACCATTTGTTTGTCACTCTTGCTTTAGTAGTTAATCTGTTGAACGGTATAGGAGGTTGGAATAAATAGTGATAAACGACAGATGTGTTCATGTCTAGAATAACTAACTCTTTAATGATAAAATGTCCGTCGTTACCGCGAAACGCTTGAAATTCAATTATACCTCGTTTTACCTCCATTATTTGGTATTGGTTTGAAAATGAAACTTGTTTATTCATGACAAAGGTCGGTATGGGACTGTTTGTAAAATTATGGAGGGCGTCTTTTTATACTGCGGGTTGGTTGCTGCAAGATGCTTCTTCATTCATTTCTTGTGCTTCTTCATCTATACCGAAGTTAGTCTGATAGTTGTGCAACTGTCTCCACATATCAACTTCGTGAGGTATTCTATTGAAAATGGAAGTATCTACGGGACCGTATAGGATTGGTACATATGGTTGTCTATCCAATGTATCGGTTAAATATTCTTTTATGATTGCGCTTGAAAATATTAGTTGTTTTAGATATCTTGTGATAGGACCTGTAGCACAGCTGAGGGTGTAGAATTCATCTTTTGTAAGGTGTATTTTTATGTCATGTTTAGTTAAATCTCTAAAACGAACAATTTGTCCTCCCCGATGTTTTACTATATCGATTTCAATATTTGATTCTAGCAAACTTAATTTCGTTCTTCTTCCATATGTATTGTTACTTAAATAACATTCTAAAAGATGTATATGCTTCATAAACGATTCCCAGGAAATTTCAGAGAAAAACACCATTTTAGATCCATGATTCAAAATAATAGTTGGTGAATACTCCAATGATTTTATTACTCCGGCAGATACGCTTTTTGTCATACATGATGAGATGGGATAGTAGATTCTAAGAAATACCTCTGTTAAAATATTGGTGGAAATAATGTCATCGACTTTTCTTTTTTTAATTCCTTTTTCAACTTCCTCTTCTCTTTTCTTATGTTTAAACTTGAGGAACTCATCCATTTCTTGTTCAATTTGTTTTTCTATATCGGAACTGTTGTCGGCTATAAGCGGTGTAGTTTCTTCTTCGTTAGTATTTGCATTAAGTGAACTCATTTTGCTAACGATGTTTCCCATAGGATGGTCAAACAAATAATGAAATTTCTACTTCGTTTTCCTCCTTTTATAACAATCGCCCCCACCTAAAAACCGTTTTTTATAACACATTTTTAACTATTCCAGTTAGTGGAGTGTACGTTACTATTTTGTCATGTAAAATGAGACAATATGCCGAAGTACCTTCTGGTATTTTATCTTCAAATTCCATTTCAATTTTTATATCCACACTTGACGATTTTACTGATTCATTTTGCTTTGAGCAATCGATAACGATTATTGGGGCTTTTGAATAATACTGTTCAGGTGATAACAGTGGTGTATTAGTTTTTCCATAATATGACGATTGAAATCTTGCATACATATCATATAAGATGGAATAACGCTTTTTGCTAAACATGACATTTAAATTGTCATAAGGAAAGAATTGAGAGTTTAGAAACACTTTGCAATTCTTTATATTGCAATGGTCAAATTGACCTGCGTGTGCGGTTATAACATCTTTTCGATTGGTTTGAAAACCTAGTATTATGTACCTTGCTCGTTCTAAATAAGTAGATGTTTTAACAGTCCATGTTTGTCGTTCTGTTTGAGGTAATATGGGGTATTCATGGAATTCCCAACTTCTAAAAGGCATTACAATATCACGGTCAGATTTTAACTTTCTTAACAATACGATTCTATGTTCATCGGCTAATCTTACATGAGGTACTCTCCACACGATTTTATTTAATTGTAGCTGCCATTCTAGTTTACTTTCTTCAGTGCCACTTGCTGCTAATATCAAGTCCTTGTTAGTTGAAGATCTGAGTAATACCAATTCTTGTTTGACATTTATTATTATTCTCTTGTAATCTTCAGCGAATCCCAAAAGCAATCGTAAAGGTATGTGAAAATCAAAATGACCATTGGAATTTGGTGTTATGCTGTCTTTATCGGGGGTAACCCATCCGGCGGTGACTATTGAATTCTTTTCATGGGGTGTTAATGATGTTAATCCTTTTAGTGTTGTTGTTATACCAACCTTTTTTGTTGAATCAACTGTCACTCCTGATATTTCATATCTTATTTCGTCAAAAAGATATGCCATTGGGTTATTTATAAAAGGAACAGATGAACCGGTTTTTCCATCCAATTTTAATACTTGTCCCTCAATATATAAATAACTCTCACAGGGTAATGTGTAAATATCTTGTTGTTGAATGGGAATCCTTATTTCATCATTATTGTTTAATTTTGATGAAGTGTAAGGGTTGTGTGTGTGATATTCCTTCTCCCATAGGGTTTCGTCGAACGTCGGTCCTTGAGATATATCCAGAATGTCCATCGTAATTTAGTTTTAACCCAATTTTTTGTAGGAAATGTATGTTGTCCGGTGTTAACTCGTCCAATGTTGAAGAGCTACTGAGCTCCCGGCTTTTCCGTTGTGGTTTAAATGTTAATCCCATGTTATACTTAAGTTACCGCTTTTATGTGTAACCGTATTGTAATTGTTTCTTTTCTAAAGTCAACACTATTACCGTCCTGATCTGATATGTTCAGTACGATGTCTGAAATAAAACTGGTGTTTAATGGTAGGTATATAAGGTTTTGTGGCTTCTCAACTATTTTAAAACCAGGAGCAACTGTTGGATAAAATGTATGTAAAATATGTTGGTTTACCCCATCTCTATACGATCCGTGTATAATATTGCATGTTATATCAATACTATTAACCTTTAATATTGTTACTGTGGTATCACCGGTATGAGTAGTTCCGGGATCTAAGATTTTTCTTTTCTTATCTGAAAATCCGAGTAAACTACCGATTGAATTTTCTAAACTTAAATCTATATAATATTTTGAGGTAATTTCCGCTTTTAAAGTATTGTTGTTTCCTTTTATACAGATATTTTCTTCTCCTAGCTGCTTCTGTAATAGCTGGTTTATATCATCTATTTCATATGCTCCCGTAGACAAGGTTATTATTTTTAATTCTGAATAATTTCCTTTTTCATCTTTACTTTCATAATAATGTAGTAAATTGTTTTTACCCTCTGTAATGTTGGGAATCGAATTGTACGTAGTGAAATCTAATAATGCCGCTTCCCATAATCTATCTTTAGATAGACGCAATGCTGGGAAAAGAGTACTTTTTAATGTAGATGAATTTCCGCTCAGTGACACTGTGTACGATGACATCTTAAAGCTGACTGACACTTTTTGCTAAAAACTCCAAACATAAATGTCCGCATATTTCTGTATTGTTAGGTTGTTCTCTTTTATAATTGTAAAATATATTCTTAGAGTTTTTAAAATAGTGTTGAAGTTCTTTAGGTGGTGGTAGATTGCCAAAACTGTCAAAATAATAAACGCTTTGTCCGAGTTTTTTATAGCATACCCAATGAGTTCCTGGACCATAGGAGGAATCTAAATTTACTATTCCAGTTTCATTTTTCCATATGTTTTTTGGTAATGCGTCTTTCATAAAAACTCCCCTAAAAAATGGTATCTTCAAACATTTTACATAATTTGATAATTGATGATTTGTTAAGGCTTTATTTGGAATTATCAATTGATTTTTCTTATTTAGTACACACGGTACGGTCTTAGGTATAGACCTGCTCCGTTTTTTACCATTGACCAAACGGAAGTCTTCTTTGTCTTTGTTTTACGAGTTCTACGACGTCTCTTTTTAATGTTTCCACCTCTTTTAGGAGCTCTTTTCTTTGCAGGTCTTCCTCTTCGACGTTTTCCGCCACCAAATTTTGTTTTCGCCTTCATAGCTGTAGTTACTGCCCAAGCGGCTGCTTTTTCTGCAATACTTGCGTCACTTGATTTAACTCTTTGCCAAGCTTTTTCCGCTAGCACTCTATCTGCTATTGATCTATTTGTTGAATCAGCAAACTTGGAATACGCTATATCGTGTTCTTTGCAAGCTTGATCCAATTTATTAATTCCTGGATCCCCTCTTGCTAAACGTTTTGCCAATTTAGTTCCGGGTCCGCAATATTGATAACCTCCTGGCAGATGAAATTCGTATGGTAGAGCGTCTATTGCCCGATTTACAACAGCACCAACAGGAATTCGTTTGAGAAGGGATAACGCAGCTGATGTTATACCAAGTCCTTTCTTGCCGCTGACTTGACGACGACTGAGCGGTGCGATCTTCATTATGTTGTTTTATATATAACCGGTGTGTTTACTCAACGAGATGCTTTATATAAATGAATAACTTATGCACAATTTTTATATTTAAATAATTAATTATTCAAATTAATTATATACTGATTTATGATTCTATTTTTAATCCAAGCTTCTCGTTCATCGGGTTGAATTATCACATGACTTGTTGTACTAGCTATATGATTGTGGGTATCAATAAGTAAATTGCCCACTATTCTTATTAAACAATCTAAAGTTACAGCATCTTTCGGATGTTGAGGATCGTGTAACTGCATAATACGTTTATCATTACACGTGTAAGCGGTTGAATCATTTTTTGATGTTGTTATAACTTGTCCAATAGTAGCAGCATCATTAAAATCTTCACCTGGTGAAATATTAATTATTTTCTTCATTTTAGCATCAAATTTGGTTCCATTGCGTTTATCCCAAGTTATTGTTTGTTTCACTGTAACACAATCATTTTCTTCATAACCAGGCATTATATTTTTTATTCTTCTATTATGACCTTCATATGTGCCTAATAAAGGACCGCCCGCAATTAATGTTTGTGCCATTAAAGGTACATCCGAACTTTTTTGACCAAATCTTCCATTTGTTATTCTTTTACCTCCCGCATCCCATTTATCATTACTTCCTTGCATTAAATCAAATTTTTCATTTCCATGTATAAATGTATTTCCTCGCCTTAGCACAGCATCTTCATGTTTTACAAAATTTGATGTTTCCTTTTTTAATTCTTTAGATAATTGTTCCATAGTAACAGCGTCTTTTGGTTGAGAACCAAATTTTACATTTGACAATGCTTTTCCATGACAATCTATTTCATCAGCATCTTGTAAAATACAGTTGTCCTTGATGTATTTCAGGTTTACAGCATCACCGTCTTCCTTTGGGTATCCAATGTCATTTATAATAAACTTATAAAAAGAAAATCCTCGTTGAGTCTTTTCCGGTATTATAGAATGTAAATATTCTTTATTAACTGAATCTTTATCATTTTTTGGATTTGCCACATTGGTTATCCTATGATTTCCAGCATCATATGTTTGTCCATCTTTTAAATTGTTACCCCACTGCAATTTTAAAGTGTTTGAAAGTTCAGATGATAAATACTCTTTAGTAATTGCATCAGAACTGTCAGTTGGTTTACCAACATTAATTATTCTATGTGATTTAACATCGTAAGTATCCTTAAGTAATTTTAATGATGTTGAAGTAGCTTCTTTTACCGTCTTTAAATTTGCTCCATCAGTATCTTCTTCTGGATCTTTAACTAGTTTTAAACGTTTATTACTTATGTTATAGTCACCTTCAGGTGTTTGCGGCAGTCCACTTCTTTTTCTGTCTTCTCCAACTTGCACTCCTAACGCGGAGTACCGTCCAAACTTGTCGACGCTCATGTTAAAAATGATACATTATATGCTTGCCATTCTTTTATATCTGCGGACAATTATACGACGACACCTCGACTTCTGAGTTCATCAACTAGAGCTACCCATTCATTATTTAAACCTGTATGACCAGCTTCCATAGCTTCATGTAATAGTCTCATTCTGTCAACTAATTTATTAATGTCTTTGTAATAAATTACATTGGTATTGTACAGATTTTTCATTAGTCCTTTGCCAGATGTTGAAGTATCTCCTTTAATCTTTTTACTATGTTGTTCAAGAAGTGATAAATCCATAAGTGATAAAGATTTTCTTTTTAGCGGTTGTTTTACTGCTGGTGCGGTACGTAATGTTGGTAGTTTTCGTGGGGGAAACAACTTTTTTATAACAATGTTATATTTTGTTGCGCGTGAACGATTAATTATTGCATCCTTTGAGTAATTCCTTTTATGTGCATTAGTATTTTGTAAAATTTCCTTAAAAGTATTTAAATCTTTGGTCGAATATCTCAATGGTATGTTTTTAAAAATTAATTCATATAATCCTTTTGTTCCCTTATATTTATGCTCACCAATAATGATATAATCGTCTTCAGTTATTTTAAGTTTTGAATCACCTATTTTCAATTCATTCCCATCAATTCTTGCTCCGTATACGTGTGATTTACTTAAATTAGGGTTTGATTTTATATCATGTAGCATTTTCAATATATATTTTCTTCCCAGAGGTCCGTGTTGTAATATATCGCTACTCAATTGTGTTAAATTTGGAATAGATTGTTCTGCTTCAGGTATTGGCTGTTCTTCTTCCTTTTCAACAATAGGTTCTTCTTCTTTTGTTTCTTCTTGGTCACTAGCGCTTGTATATGAATCATCATTGTCTTCCTTTTTTAATGCTTGTACTTCTTGTTTAGAAACTGGTAGTAAAACATCTCCTTCGTAACGAGGTTTACTAATGGTTTCTGATATTTGTTTTAAAGGTTCTGTAATAGGTTTAAATGTAGTCTCTAAAAATTCTTCTCTTTCGCTTATACCCATCCTTAATGCACGGTTTTTAATCCTAATAGAATCACTGAGTGATTTTATTTCTTTCAATAGTTTTTCTTGATTTACCATGTTTACACTATGAAGTCTCATTCATTACTAGACACACCGCTATTCATTTAATAGATTAATACAAATTTATCTAACCCTATTCGATACCTTCCATCTTTTATAGCTTCATCTTTCATAATAACAAGAAATCCATACTTTTCAGCCCATGCTTTGCCGCACATCTCTTTAAATTTATCAAATGTCATGTCGGCATTCACATGATCGTTATATATATGTTTCAAATTTGTTTCATCCTGCTTGAATATTATCAACAAATTTGCATTATCTCTTATAAGTTGTTTTGGAATTTTACTATAGGTTTGACCAATGTAAATACTGTCAATATTATGATGTCTCCCCATTGCGAAATAACTTCTTATTGTATCATGATTCTCACATGACACATCGTCAAATATAAATATAGAAAATGGTTTAGCTTCACTTGGTTGCATAATAGTTTCACTAGCATTAAACTTGTAGAAATTTACTTCTGGCACACTTGCTAATACCTTATCTAACAACTGGTATTTAGGTTGTTGCAAAGATTTTGAGAAAATGTATATGTTATTAAAACGTAGCCCTTTTGGATTAGTTATAAGGTTAAAAACAACATTTGTTTTTCCACAATTAGAAGGGCCAGTTATTAAACATCTTATAGAGTTTGGTAGTAATTCACCATGTTTACCATGGTTTAAATTGTTATTATCCACTGTCAATTCATCTATATTATTAATATTAAATCGTTCTTTTTGCTGTACAATATCCATCTTGTTTAAAGGTTAAACACATAATGAGTTATTAAAGTATTACACCAAGTCTTTTGTAGGAATCCAAGAATCATCACTCCTATCAAATCCCAACCAACGGACTTTAACTTTATCCTTTTTTCTTTGTAAAATTTTTTCAACAAGATATACATCACCTACTGTCGATTTTAATAATTCATGACCATAGAATCCGCCTTGAAGTAGTTCACCTTTGTTATCCTTTAAAATGTAGGTTTCTGGTATTGTCGGCTGCACTTTGTAGATTGTAAATATTTCGTTAGTCCAATTTGGTAAATATCTTTTACTAAAAACTCCTTTATATTTACTTATACGTACTTTGTCGTTAATTTTAAACTTTTTAGGTCTTAATTTTTCAATTTTAGGAGAAGTATTTTTCTTAATACGCTCCAAAACAAGCTTAGCATTATTGATATTTACTTCAATAGGTTTCATACCGATAGTGCGATGAAACTTGTTATTGTATTCTTTTATAAGTTTCGGTAATATATCGTACCACACGTACGATCCTCGTTTAGAAAATGTTTTATACATTGCTCCTTTTAATGTTCTATTGAATCGTTCAATTATGGAAGCTTTTACTTCCGAATTTGTAGAATAATGATTTATGTTATATTTTTTCATTAATGCTGTAAATTCTTTGTTAAAATATTCTTTTCCATCATCAGTTTGTAAATGTTTTATGACAAATTTATTTTTCTTTATAGCTGCTTCCATAGCTTTTGTTACACTTTTCCCAGTCTTATCCTTGAGTGGTATAGCGTCAGCAAGCTTACTAAAACAATCTATAATTGCCAATATATATTTAAATCCCTTATTTAATTTACTATGCGGTATCATCTCTATGAGATCGGCTTGGTAAAGATCGTTCCTTCCTTTAATAATTGTATTTCTTCTTGGAAACTTTCTTCTTGCCGGCTTATGAAGTTCGTTTACAATTTTATCCTTTAATCCTTCCATCTTCAGATGTTGTTTGTACACCGCTTGAGAAAATACTAATCCTCAAAATGGCTTATCACCTTTTATATTATTAACAAATATGGGTCAAGGCCATATTATATTTGTGTAAAAAAGAGGGAACATGGCATTGAACTTGCCATGCTCCCTTTTTTTTACGGAAAGGAAAAGGAAACAGGTGAAAGGACGAAGAATAGGTTTTATTGGTCGATAGGAGTTAAAGAATAATGTCCAAAAGGTAGAGTGTGTATATTGTCTTCCCGGATATGTCTCTTGTCATCCTTGTAGCTGAGTCCCCACTTAGTTTGCTTGACACTGTAGACTTGATGATTAAAGCTTCTTATTGTATTAAAAGTTGCAGTTGTTTCCATGCTTTCAAATAAACATCTTTTAAAATGTTCAAACTGTACATTCTTCTTTAAATATGATGTTTTTATACCTTTTGCCTTCTTTACAACTTGATGTTCTTCTTTTTCACTAATGTACAATTGAAAAGAGTACAGTTTGGACATTAATGCCACAATTTCTTCCATAGGTGCACCATTTGTTTCATCTTTGAATTTTCCTAAAACCTTCTTGTTTATTCCATTGTCGTAATTGGGGTGATGTTGTGGGTAGTCAGAAAAATCAAAGTCATTTTTATAAACAAATGTGCGTAAATCTTTAAACATATCATTGGTTATAATCCAATAGATGAATGCATCGGTATCCATGTATGCTATTCCAATATTATCTCTACCATAAAATTTCACCATTTTATTATAATGAAAATCATACATGTGAGTTTTTGATATGTCTAAAATGGACATTCCAACATATATGGGTCGATCCATCTTAATTGAAATTTTATTCATAGAAACGGCTACAAGGTTTTCATTAATAATTATAGAAGATGCAAAGTTTGGTTTTTGCACCAATTTCTGTAATTTTGTTGGATCAACAACCAATCTTAAGTCTTTGTGATTTCTTTTGTTTTCTAATGTTTTACCGAATATCGCATTGTTCATTAATTTAAAGAAATCTTTTTGAAAATTGGATGTTGCTGCAGTTCTTCTTCTTGTGTTGTTATCTATATAAGATTTTAACCAACAGGATTGTGAAAATTGCAGTACTTTATTAATTTTCGTAATTTTTAATCCCATCTCTAGCGCTTGCTGTACTGTCCAATAATGAGCTACATACCTAGTCTTATTGTTAAGTGTCATCATCAATTTTGGCCATCTACCAGTGGGAGATATTTCTGTTTTTGCTAATAGTGGTAGATCATAATGATGGTCGTGGAGATGTTCTGGGTATTCAAAATCAAAGTCAAAAATGTAGCCAATATCCCCATATTTAGGGATATCAGCGATGTTATTGATTGAATTTGGATCAACCCATTTAAAATTGTCATATGGAAGAGGGTTTGACATGGCCCATCCGTACAGATTATTTGCATCAAAATAACCTATAAATGTGCTAGGTTGTGATGCGTCGTAATTTGGAAGATATTTATTGTTTGCTTTTACATATCTAGTTACACTTTGGGTTAATCCTCCTCGAATACCGGATTCAATCATCAACACCATGTCTATGTCAGTTAATAGTTGAAGTTTGCATTTTGTTTCTTTTAACATAGCCTGCCATGCCAATCCGGGAGCTGTGTACGAATGAAGTGGGTCTAATCCATATGCTGTAAAACAGGTGTTTCTAAATTCTTCCATTATGTCGCAGAGTAAAGTCACATCTAATTTAACATAAAAATCTGAATATTCGCCTAAGGTTCTTATTTCTAATTCATTCCATACTCTACAAGCGTGTTGATAATCCTCTTCACTGATGTCCTCTTCATGTAATTTATTCTTAAAAGCTTCTTTAGGTGGAAGTGACGTTTCTTCAAATTTTTCCAAATTGTCAATGTAATCATAAGGAAAAACGCCTTTACGAAGAACTAAATCTAATTTATCATTGTTTACAATTTTTTTTGTTTCTATTAAATCTTCTTTTCTAAGATTTTCAGAAAGTTTTGATAAGCTGCACGGCATAAACCGGTACGAATCTACAAATTGCAACTTCATATTTCCAATTTTTTTACTAAAGGTTATAAACTTTTCAGTTGTTTCTGCAAGAACATCAATTGCACCATCATCTCTCCCCAATTCTGGTATTATAAAATGACCATCATAACCGCTAAGGTTATGCAATATTACAGGAATTCTTCTGGTAATCTTATAGTTTATGTTGCATGCATTGCATGCTGCACCCCTATAATATCCTGTAAGATGATCGTGATCTTTAACTTTATAGTTATTTAAAGTAAATTCATTTTTACATAGAAAACAGTGGGTAGCATTTTCATGTTGAATTTCCTCTTCTTCCTCCATTGGTATCATTGGTACTATATTATTATACAAATTTTCAACATGGCCAGCTATTTCATATAGATGATTTAAAAATGTTCTGGCAACATCTTCACCACGATACACCACGGGTTTTGATGACAATCCATATGCATTCAAATGTTCTTCAACCAATGTGGATTTAACCAATAAACAAAAACTGTTAGGCTTGTGCATTTGATATTTTATACTCTTCCTTGCTTCAATGTTTTCATCTTCAATTGGAACAAGTGTTGATTCAAAATCGGCATATATTACTATAGGAATGCGATACTGATGGAAAACTTTTTCAAACTGTAAATATGATTTATTTAATGGTGGTAGAATAATCTTAGCTTCAAAATTTTCATTACACAGTTGTTTGTGCTCCAGTAACCAATTTTGTCCTCCATTTCTAAGTTCTTTAAAACAAAAACATCTTTTACAAATTATTTTTCTATGTTCATTTCTTGATAATTGTTTATTGACAAGTCTTTCAAATGATTTTATCCATACATAGTGTGATACTTCATCCTTTGTAATTAATAACAAATCCGTATGGTCTGCAAGTTCGTTTTTTACCACTTTCAAAGGATACACCTTGTTAGAACTGTCCAAACCAAATACATTTACAGATATTCCAGGGTTTTGTTTTTCAAATTTAGAAATATCCTTCAAGGCTACCGGATAAGACACACCTTGAAAGTTATATCTGTATCTATAGTTCTCATATTCTTCGCTGGGTCTTTGTGCATCGCATGATATGAATTTTGATGTCATTGCATACCGGAAACATTCCGTATCATGATTTTGAACATTCACACATGATTTTGTATCTTGAATCCTTTTTGGAAGAGCTATATAACTGCTCCCCATTACCCCATACCCATGCTTGTGAACTCTAATATCCATACTTACTACACTAACTAAACTCCAACCTGATCCTCGTCCTTCATGTTCTTGGATTTTATTGATGATCTCATCAAAACATTCTTCTACTATTGAATTAATATCTGAACTACTCATGATGGTTCTGTTTTTAGTTATAAATCCTCTTGGTGACAATTCTTCTTCAACGTTTATAAACATAGCATCCAATAACAAGCCGAATTTAATAAAATTTAATCGTTTTAATTCTTCTTTTAAAAGTTTAACTACAATGGTTTTTGCTTCGGCAAGAAATTTGTCTAATTCTAAATTTTCATTTTGGATTTTGTGATGTGTTACTACTCTTCCAGGCAATGCATGAATACTTAAATTAGGTAGTGCATTAGATGGTCCCGCTGTTTCTTCTTCTTCTGCAGATGCATTTTTATTTTCATTTTGTGTTAAATTTTCATTTATATTATGATATAACTCCTTATGAATTTCTAGCAATATTTCATCTTCATAAGTTTCTAAACATATATCACAACGATGCATTTTAGTGATGTTTATCCTATGAAATTCGGCATATAAATGAAATGCATCTTTTTCATACCTCCTTTTTATGCTGTATTACCCCACCACTTTTTACCCCCACCACTATTTTTAATCTTCTTCTTCTTCATCTTCTTCTTCTTCATATGGAAATAATTGTCTTGCACAAAAAATTAATCTTCCACGTATTGATTCCAAATCTGGATCGTGACTGGATGTTGGAGTTTCATTATGAATATTTTTAAATTCCAATGATGGTGTGTATTCATTCTCTGTTAACTCCATTTCTACATCTTCACTCCCTTCATTTATTAATTCTTCTTCCATACTGTTAACACTATCTGTTTCTGAACTGTCATTATCCACATCTTCCACATCAAACTCCTCTTGTAGAATTTTACACAATATTTCTGCAATAGGTTTACTTGGATAGTCGGTGGTATCCACAGGAGCCATGTCGATTAAATGAAAGAGCTTCTTTCTCGTAGCTGCTTTTATATAAATTATTTTATTAGGTCAAGGTCAACAACACTTAAAGCGAGAATGGGGAATAGAGCACTAAGTGGTATGTTAGTCCATTACCACAAAGTGATCTATTCCCCACTCTCTAATGCAAGTCCAATTAATAACCAATTTATATTCAATATTTTTAGTAATTTTGCAGTTTCCTTTGTTTAACTTTTCTTTATTGATTGTCTTTAATCACACAGTTCATAGGTTCTTCTTTTTCTTGGTGAAACAATTGTTTACGTTCATATTCCAATTGACGTATTCTTTCATTTTTTATAGTCAACTCTATAAGAAGTTGGTTGATGTAGTCAGCAGCCATGTCGATTGTTCTGGTTCTTACTTCTCCCAATTTCACTCCTGGTATTAGCCTCTGTAGTTTATAATATTTTAGTTTTATTCTTGTTTCTCTTGCCTTTGCCATTTCTTTCATCTTCATTTTTCGAGAGTCCGCATATTGTTTTTTATTTTTTTCACTTAATGAAAGATCCAAAATGATGTTTTCACTATTCATGTTGTTTTTTCTTATGTTATGTTAGTAAACGCCTGTTTAGGATAAGAATGACTCCAACCGAGCGTTGGACTTCTTTTATCTAGTTTCCCCCACTCAATTACCTTCCCCCACCATGTTTATTTAGGTCAAGGTCAAACATAATTAATGCGAGAACGGGGAATAGAGCACTAAGTGACATGTTATTCCATTGCCACAGAGTGATCTATTCCCCGCTCTCTATTCTACAACTAATTTTTTTTCCATTTATATTTTATTATTTTTTTTGTATTTTTTTTACCCATCATTTTTTACACAGCAGGAGGTTGGTACTTCACAGGAGAGTCTCTATCAATATCATTAAATGCGTTCCATGCATAAGTAGCAGGAAGATCGTTTGGCTCCATCTGCAGAACAGGGAGTTCATTTGCTGGATTCCATACATTTAGATTTTGCAACTCCTTTAGTTTATTTTCCAATACTTCAATTTTACCCAACAGTTCTATTATGTACTTGTTTGCAGTCCTCAATGTATGTGCTCTTGTACAGCCTACGTCCAATGAAGGTACTAAAAGCTGCATTTGATACAATTCAGTTTTCTCTTTTATATGACGTTCCTTAGCTAAAATGCTCAATTCCGGATGTGTTATAGGTTTACCTTTTCTTGACAAATTTACAATCTTCTTTGACAAATTTAATGGTTTTCTTTCACTTGTTGAAGGAGTTGAATAGTCCCGAGATTCAGCCATTTTTTTCTATGATGTTCTTCTTTTAAATGGTAGTAAGCGAATAACTCCTGCTGCGTATAAACCTTGTTTTATACACAATTCCCCCACCATTTTTATTCTCCCTCTACCAAGTTCTTTAAACATAAAACCAAACTTCTAATTCCGCGTTAACATTGTTGTCTTTTAAAAATTTAACAAAGTCCGAGCTGGAAGTTGACATATCTCTATTTCTTAAATAGTCTCTTACTATGTCTTCATCCCCTTCCTCTAAAATGTAACAAAATACCTTCATTAGAGTTCCATTATCTTGTTTTGAATGAATAAAATTTGAAACTGTTGTCCACTCCTCTTCAACTATTTTAAAGCTTGTCACTTCTAGTTCAAAATTCATTTTTTTTTTTTACTAAATTACAAGTTACTTTTTCAAACAATATTACAAGACTAAAGAAATTGGTGAACATCGAGCAACATATATAACCAATACCCCCCACTTCTATTTTCCCCCACCATTCAATAAATTTCCCCACCATAGTGTTACATTAAACAGTTTTTTTTTTAATATGATCTACATCTAATAAATCTAAATAACAGTTGTGCACAGATTGTACATTTTTCATTCATGATTTCAAACCTTATTAGTGGTGCCTTAACACGATGGTCTACATATCCTCCTTCAAGATCAAATTCATCCCAATCATCTATAGCTGCTCGTGCACAATCTTGACAAAGAGTCGTCCCATCTGCAAATTTATAAGCAACAATAATGCCAAACCCATAATTTTGTCTTCGGTATTCATGAATAGCTTCTCTAATGCTGTTTGGAATAACACATTCTCCTGATCTTATTATATGGTTAAATAAAAAACCATCACAAATAATTTTCCTCAAGCAAAGTTCAAATAGAGTATCCACCATGTTTTATAAAAGAGATTAATATTTCAACTGAAGTGTTTACACATGTTACATCCGTCTTAAATACTTTATCCCCACCATATTTTATATATGTCAAGGTCAAATTATATTAATGCGAGAACGGGGAATAGAGCACTAAGTGACATGTTATTCCATTGCCACAAAGTGATCTATTCCCCGCTCTCTATTCTAAATCTAATTTTTTTAATATTTTTTTTATTTTATTAATTTTTTTATTATTTTTGTTTTTTATAAGTTTATACAGATGTTTAAACTTTTTTCTTCAAATTCCCAATATTTCATTTCCTTCTTCTGCACCCTCTTCAACTACGACTTCATTATTTCCATTTTTCAAAAGCAATAGTTCATTTTTCAATTTCTTCATTTCATCTTCTAATTTTGTAATTTTAGACTCTCTATCTTCCAATAATAATTTCAAATACTTAATATAACTACCAGCCGCATGTACAGTCTTTACTCTGTTTTCTCCAAGATGCATACCTGGGATTTGGATTTGTAGCCTATAATACTCCATATTAATATTAGACTGAATTTGTCTTGCTTGTTCGCTTTTCTTCCTTCTAGCTTCAGCTTCTTCATGAGATGCAGCCAAATCAGATAAAATTGGACGATACATTGTTGGTGAATGATTTTACAAGAGTGAGAGACTATCCGGTTAAACAACACATTTATTTACTTTCCCCCACCACTATCCCCAGTAGGCCAAAAATGTTGAATACATATTTCAATAGTTACACTGGCACCATTTTCAACTAAAAATTTATAAAGAAAATATGGATACTCACTGGGTTTAATATTCATATTGTCCATCATAAAGTTAAACGCCAATCTTTCCGAATATTCATTGTGATATTTTTCAGTGACACCAATTAACATTCCTTGTTTTTGAAATTTAAAACCAATGTCTGGAATTTTTTTACAATCCTCCATGTCTAAAAGTGGGAAATAATATGTAAAGGAATTTACCGGTGGAACCCAGGGTTCTTCCTTACAAAAAGCTTTAAACATTGCTTCTCGGTCCTCCATTATGAAATGATTTTTAAACTGTTTTCTTTCCTGCTTAAATAATCAACCCCCCACCATTTTATTCAGATTCTTCTTCTTCAGATTCGGTTAACTCTTCCGGTTGATGCATCATTGATATATTTCCAGTTTCATTAGTTGTTTCTTGGTTTAAATTTATAAATTCTTCTACTATTTCTTCTATTAACTCTCCAAATGTAACATTCATCTCTTGTTCTAGTTCTTCTTGTTCTTGTATCTGACGATGTGTAATAATTTCAGTAATGTATATAAAGGTAGTAGCTCTTGGAGACATAGTTTAATAAAGTGTATGACTTTACTAACAACACAGCATATAATGAATAAAAAACCTGATCAACTCTTGCTTTTATAGCAAATATGGGGAAGGGGAAAGAAAGGGGGGGGGGGGGGTCAGTAAGAAAAACACCAACATATCATTAGTCCGATTCAGAGTCTGAAGATTGTATAGGGGATATCAATGTATCAATTGACGAATCTAAAATGAATGTTTCAATTGCTTCTTTAACAATTTCTTCATCACTATCATTTATTAGCTCTTCAAATATTTCTTGTTCAAAGGACGAAATTTCTTCTTCCAATATAGAATCATCCAGACTATTATTCAATTCTTCTTCCGAACCTTCATTTGTCTCTTCTATCCAAGTTATATTTTCATTTGTATTAAACTGATTTTTTACTTCAAAATAATTTAAAAAAGGTGTATCCTTAAAAACCATTATTAACCTTTTCTCTTCACACCAAAGTAATATCTTATAACAAAGTGATACTGAGTATGAAGTTGCTGTCTTATATATATTCTATTTTCCCCCACTATATTTCATATAGTTAAACATTTGTAACATAGTATAATTACTCTTCTTTATCAAGCTTATAATACATTGCGGCTACCTCCAACTGAAACTCCATTTCTTCTACAAAATTACGTAATTGCACCATCCAAGGAAATAAATTATTTAAATTTTCAATTCTGACTGTACATGAACACAATAATTTGTAATCACCTCGACGATATACAAGCACTTTAACCCCTACACCCATATCTTTCAAAATTGTTTCTTCAATCTTTCTATGTAATCCATATAATAGTGGCCAAAGTTCTGTATGTTTAGCAAAGAATGAATCCAATCTTTTGGACATGTTCACTATATAGCAACTGGTTAAGTTCTGAGCAAATATGTTAGCTGCGGGCTTTTATAATGCAACTAATAGAAGGCAGGGGGGGGGGGTTAATTTTTATTTGGGGGGGGGGGGGGGGTTAATTTTTATTTGGGGGGGGGGGGGGGTAAAGTTCAAGGTCATGTGAAAGTAGGTCATGGGACTTAGAGTGACCAAAAAATAATGGGAGAGAAACGCAGCGCACTGTTATATAGCGCTGGTTTCTCTCCCATTATTTTTCTAACAAAATTTGGAAAAAGCTAATTCTTATCACTCTTTACTACGACCCCAGCGAGTCCAACCATCCGCACCTTTGTAGAGATAGTCTTTCGCATCAAGTGTTTTGATCGCTTTTTGGTTTCTCATAGGTACAGACTTAATTACCCATTTGTAGCCGTTACACCCTATTATAATTCTATTGCTCTTTTCTGTTCTACTTACAAAAAAGTACCTTAAACCTTCTCGCAATCTCTTCAACTTAGTAGCGGGGTAGGACTTGCTGGAAATCACAGTCGGTTGTGGCACAGAAATATGTTTTACAAGATGTACACGGCAATACTTTTCATTAAAAACACATTTCCTACCACAGACCGATCCTTTTTTAGAACCCCTAAGCAGCTTCTCAGTGCATTTACGAGGATTTTTAAATGCCCTGCGACGCTCTGCTTTTAATAATTGAAAACGCTCTGAAGGAGCAATTTTGAAAAAAGACTTTTTAACTTTAGAACTAGGAATGATAGGATTAATGGACTTTGGTTCAGGAATTGGTGTTATTAGTGGTGGTAATGAGGTGAAATTATGGATAGATTCTAGAATTGAAGGAGTATCAGAACGAACAGGAAGCTCCATCTGTGGTGACGTTGTAGGTGTAGGTTGGGGTTGTAGTGGTGGAGTTGCCGTAGGGTGTGTTGGTGATGGAGGTGGAGAAAAAATACTCCCAAGAACCGCCATGGCTTGGAGAAGAATATTTCCCGGAGCAGTTGTAGCAGATGTAGATGGTGGTGTATCCATCTGCCGCAGCATCGACTCCGGGACGTTCTTCAACTTCAGTCTCTTTGCCGGTTTCTTGTTAGCAGCTGGTATGTTCATAGTAGGAGCAGGCACAGAAGTGGCAGCAGGAGCAGCAGGCGTAGTGATAGTAGTAGCAGAAGTTGTTGATAGAGACATGGTTCTGAAGTGGCAGCGTTAGCGGCTGGAATCAGAATAAACAGACATGTTAGCTAGCCCCGCTTATATAGGGATGCTAAGTGAAAGTGACCTCGGGGGGGGGGGGGGGCTAATTGTAATTTTGGGGGGGGGGGGGTTAATTACTTTAATTTAGGTCAAGGTCACCAAAAAATAATAATGATCCAAAGTGATGGAGGCGGCCACGGCCGTCTCCACCACTCTGTATTCCTCAAACACTCCCAATCCCAACCCCATAGTTACGTCTTGCAAGGGATCCCAATTTTTTGCCCGCACGCACGTGGCGATCCAGTTTGGTGGGCTGTGATACGGGCGGTCGGCCTCGGGCCTGGGCACTGGACCTGACCATTCCAATTGTACAATAGGGAATCTGGAACAGTTAATGCAAAACGCAACTCTAACCTCCCACCCTTAATCTAAACCCACCCAAATATAATTATTTCCTAACAAAAAATTAAAAATTTAAAAAAATAAAAATATGCGCTGCCTATGGCACAACACGCATGTCCCACCCATATTTAATGAAGTTCAACAGAACTTCTATAATTTAAATTTAAATTTAATCTACCCTCCTAACAGCTAGCTGTGAAAGGTTATTAGTACACACACACACACACACACATGCACACAAATACACAATAATTACATCAACACTCAACATTAAATGCATAAACACATTTTTTAAACATTAGCAATAATATAACACACCTTAATACTAACATCGCAATGCGCAAATTAAAACTTAAAAATAACACAACTTAAAACTAAAAAATAAATAACATTTTATACACACACACAGTCACACACAACAAATATTAATATTAGAACCCTAACAGCAAGAATAACTCAAATATATATCGGCCGCCTATATATTTAAGTTACCCTTTGAGTTCGTCCCGAAGCTTCGCGTCCGGAGTTTCGGTACGAACTGATTCTAAAATTCTCAACAGAATATTCGTAAACTTTCAAGATGGTGGGGGGAACTCGTAGGGGTTTGAGGGGCTTACAACGTTCGAAGTACAACTTCAATAGGAAATTTCCAAGCAACACTGTTTCATACACGTAGCGGCGATTATTACGAGTAGGTCATCGATAATTTAAGTGTAGTGTTGCGGCTTTCAATAATGTTGGCCAACATTTAATTATAATCTCCACCTAATCGAACCACAATTTTCCTTATAGCATTACACCATAGTTGTTCACTGCTATTAATTTAATAACAGTAGGAAATTATGTGTTCCCTTTCGCCGCTCAACTATGATTCTTATCTATTGCCAACAGCAGACCTAAATTACCGTTACTCTATCAGTTTAATTTATCTTAAGTATATGTTGTATTATCTTAACCACAATAGTTACCGTTTGGTAACACCAAATTAGTATTACACAAGCTTAACTACTATTACCATTTCAACATAAAATAAAAGTGAAAGAAGGGGGGGGGGGTTAATTACCTATTTGGGGGGGGGGGGGTCACTTTCATAATAATTACCACCTGCTGTTATAAATACCGTTACACGAGCAGCTGCGCCTCTTTTCACTCGCGGGACCCACAGCTGACACAACACCTCGGTAAGTCGCTACCGTCTAATAATATTATATATGCTTTCTTTTAACTTACTCCAATTAGGTCTACTTGTTTTTAACACCCCATGCATAACTTAGTTTTCAACTATTTCTTTTTTATTTACTATAAACACATATTACTCTCCCATTACCAATTTTTTTATTACTGCATAAATTAACATCACATCACTATTTTTTTTTGTTATTATTTAATATTTATATTCACCTGCTGCTAATTATTCATATTCACATCTGCTTTTTTTAAACTCTTTATTATATTTAATCCTTTTAAACATTTATAGTATTACATTACTGTTAGTCTTATCCATGGTGTTAACTTACCATTTTTCACATTAATAACACATATAATTATTGCTGAACTATAATGTTTGTACAAATACTAGTTCTTACCGCATCAACTTATTAACAGATTGTTGTTTGCACTTGTGCAGCTCATAGCCAATTCATACAGAGTAACAAATTCCTTTTTTTTCAACTAGATGTTATCTTAATATTTTTAACAAAATAGTTTTAAAGTATTTCCCTCTCCCTTTAATACAAACTATCGCAACTCTACCGAACAAATAACCGGGGTGACCGCAATCCCACCCTTTTTATCCCATCGGCTGAGGGGGGAGGGTAGAGGAGGGGTTGTTCGTGACTCACAAATTGCTTAAATACGGGGTCGGTACCGCGAGCGTCTCATTTATTCGCCGGGTTTCGTAGGGTAAACTTCGGTCTTTACTTTTCTAACAATTTTCTAATTTACATTTCTTACTCTAAAACATGTGTTCGCGGTTAATATGCTAATCACTCTTTATATATTCAAACACATTTACAGACACTAACCATTTATCAGTTTGTTTTTTTTTTTTACGCAGTGCACATTTAGTCACCACTATTACAATGGCTTCCCACACTTTACAGCTGAAACTTTTACGCACCAAACATATTTTACAAAAACAGTCTAACTACACAGTTTCAAGACCTCGTAATACATTCGCTAAACTTAAGAAACAGTTCAGCTTTCACCCCTTGTATTTTACAAGATCCAACCTTCGCAACAGTTATTCTACTGACACTATTTTGCAAACAGTCTTAACTGATATGCTGAAATATCAACATTACAATCTTGTCACACCTATTGATGATGTTATCCAGTTATTCTTATTCACTATATTACCGGGTTTATATAACCGTTCTTCATCACACACATCTCTCATTCTACTCTATCAACTCACAATATAACCATCTAGCAGCTCTTATTTCTTCAAATTATGGACACACGGCAGGGTGCACCCATACAATCTCCAATAGTGACATCCACTACTAACGATAACAATGGTGGTGTTCCCACACAAAATTCGCCTACATACACTACCTCCACCGACTCCCGACCCGTGCAGAGCAATGAAATCAACAGTACGGCTGCAAACGATGTAGAAGCCATCCTACGATCACTGGTAGGCTTTGATGAATGAATAAATTTATTTCCCGGAGCCCCACCCGTCCCCACACTCCCCACCTTTTTTAAAACCCCCTCCGAATGACCTTGACACACTTACCAACCCCTCCCCAAACCCCCCAAAAAACCCCCAAATCAACAACACACACCTGCCAGTTACAACCGCTGACCTTGACCTGCGCCAGAACCGGCAAATCCCTTCTACTAATGGATGCCTTTAAGTTATTTGTTTTTATTTATTAAGACATTATATTTTTGGCGCTGTTTTAACATCATATGGTAGCGGATGGACCTTGTTTCAGCTATAAAATCTGTTATACTATTTGGGTTCTGGTCAGCTGAATTTTGAACGAATTTCGACAAGATTCTGATATAAAGTTTTACTAAGTGGTTTACATACCTTTATCGTCTTCAATCCTATTAGTAACTATAAAAAAATATAAATTAAAAAAATAAAGTTTTATTAGATAAATACTAGTTGATTTTTTGTCTAAGCAGAGGTACTTCGCAAATGAAATTGTACGAATAAAATAGTGGTTAAAATCATAGGTATTTACTAATTGATTACTTGAAACGGAAACAATTTTCATCAACAGGTTGTAACAAATTGTAACTACAAAACCTGTTACACTGTTAACATTGTTCCTGTGTTTAAAAAGGTGATTTAAATAATTTTTCAGATTTTTTTTCAATAAAATTATTTTTAAATGTTTCATTTAAGGTTTCATAGTATTGTATTACTTTTAAATAATGTAAATATGAAATTAAAATTTAGTAGCATGAGTCGGCAAAACAGTATAATGACACCGCCCATTGATAGGACGATGAGTTTGATGGATTATAGCGGAAGATAAAAGTGACATGCCCCCAGGGCTTGGAGGTTACTTTCATTTAATGGTATTTTTATACAGTTTATTTATTTACTTATTTGTGGCATTTTAGTCTAAAATAATGGTATGATAAAATTGCTTACTTGCTGTGTTCTAGCGTACATATAGTGGTTAATAATTTAGAATGATTCTGTAATTGAAACACTTCAATCAATGTTCAACACATCAGGGTTGTAATATTTAAGTATAAGTGTTCATCCTAACCATAATATATAATTTTAATATATATAATTTTTTTGTCGATCTGCACGAAATCAGGATATTTTATGCCCTCTCAATAATAAAAAAATGTTTTGTCCTATTAAAAAAAAAAAAAATCTGTTAGAATATTTTTAAGTCCTACAGTAGTGGCGAAAGGGCACACCTGGGACAGTTCAATGACCTCTGAGGAATGCTGACGTCATCAAGGCCACTGACGTCATCAATGACGTCAAAGGGTACACCTGGTCAGGTCAATGATCTCTGAGGAATGTCAGGCGTCACATATGGTAGGTTTGTAGTCGGGTCGCTAGGAAAAAATAATTTTCTTTGCACTTTTGCGGTTTCTCGTAAATTTTTGCTCTCGAGCGAAATTCGAGGAACCGCAAAAGTGCAAAAAAAATGTTTTTCTCTTTCCTCGTGACCTTGACCTAATTAAGTGACGTCATCATTATGATGTAAAGGATTATGACGTCATCGACACGTCATTCATATGACGTCGTAGGTGTGACGTCATATGTATGACGTAATTTGTGACGTAATTGATGACGTCAGTGGCCTTGATGACGTCAGCATTCCTCAGAGGTCATTGAACTGTCCCAGGTGTGCCCTTTCCCCACTATTGTCTACGAAGCAGCCTTTACAATCTCAATAAAATGCGATGATCATAATGTATTCTATATTATTGTATACTTTTGTGATTATATAATTATGAAAAATTCTTTTATTTTCTGTAAAATGAAAGGACTTTAGTAATTTCTTTAATTTCTAAGGATATACTGTACTTGAACAGTGGGTGATTAAATAAAGATTAAAATGCAATAAAAAACTTCATAAATCATTATTGGAACCCGAAATGTAGTAATTTGTTGATGTTTAAGAAATTAATACAACATTCGATCTTAGTGTTACATATTATGTAACATTGAAATAATATTTTAACTATAAATAATTTTCAATATAATAACAAATTTTATTCTAAAAGATTTTTATTAGTTGTTACAGCGCAAGTATGCATTTTCAATATGAAAAGCCTCAGTTTAATGAAATCTTGTTTATTTGATATTCCAAGTTGAATAGCCTCCTAATAATGATGGTAATATTGAGTTGAGGTTTCGTAATCGACAAATAGTGTGAACGACCTAAAGTCCAACATTTGAGGATATTGAAAGACCTTCTAACAGAGTGTTATCATTTCATGCAATATGGTTTGGATTCATTTTTTCATCAAGAGAAAACATTTATTAGTGTACGGTTTTTATTTGCGAAATTGCGCTATCCGTATTACTTATCCTTTGGAACTTGTATTACTTTTGAGTTGAATATATTTACAAATATTTCAAAATTTCCTAAAGTACAAAAGTCTAATGATTTTATATAAATTAAATAATACAATTTTTACCAAGTATTGGGTTAAAAATTTATATTGGCTTTGTTGTGATTGATAATTGAGGTTTATTTTAGTGTAGGTATATTTGTGAAAGTACTAATTTCAAATGTCTTCTTCCTAACAGGCGGTTCAAGTTTTACTGAAGAAATGTCATTAAAATGCCTAAACAATTGTACAAATTGTTTAATAGATTATGGTGAATAAAAAAAACTATAATAAATATCATTAAAATTAATTTGCAATTTAATTATTTCCTAACCTAGTTTAGATTTTTATAATATTTTTTGATATATCTGTTTATAAATGATTCAAAGTTATCGATTTAGGAGTTGAATTTGTTTCATACATATCGTTTTCAGGTGTAGGCTATGTATACGAGGTAACATCCTGTGGGCTCCACAGTATTTTACCCCGATAAAATGTCGAAAATCTCACCTCGTAAAATATAATGACTTTTGAACAAAGCCCTAACAACACTTTGCAGCCCTGTGTCGGGAATGACTAAGCACTGCTGTTTGGAATACGATTCCTTTATGGTTTAATATATTAGAAGTAAGTTAAATGTTTTAATTTTTTTACTGTATATCGATATAAAATAATAAATAAAATAATGGGAATAATCGTTTTTACTACTGGATGGCTAATAATTTGACACACTATCGAGTTTATACCAAACAATTTTAAGTGTCTTGTATTGGTGTGATATTAAAATTATATTTTCACGCTTTTATTTTAATATTTTTTTCTTCTTTTTTTAAATGAGTAAGAACATAAAACATTTTACAGTGACCCATTAACACTGGCTGAATAGTGTTTTGGCTTCTGATAAGATTAAAAGAAAGTCTATTTGGTGTCCGAGGTCTTATAAAGATACAGTACTACCTTATTAGCAGATTCAATACAAGGAAACTTTTAAAGATAAATTTTAGTTGCACATTTATAGGTACGATTTACAGCAAAGGTTAACAATATCAAAATTGGAATGTCTATGGGATCAGAGACGTGAGTTTTGGAACTTCTAAAATCAAGGACAAAGGGAGAAGAGCCAAAAACGTACACGGGCAACCATAACGTTTAAAGAAACGTTAACAACTTGGCTCAAATATTAGAGACTACAATCAAAACCCGAGCTACAAAAATTTTATTTTGTGTTCTTTTATTTAAGTTTTACTTTTCAATTAGGAGGAAAAACAAAAAGGAAAAAAAAAGGAATTTGATTGGAGGTACAAAACTTTACTCTTAGATTCACGTTCATAATTAGCAGTACTTTATGTAAACAGCATTCAATCATCAATGTTGTTTACCTCCGTTCAGTTTAACCTTCTCAATAACAGAACAACCTGATGCAGCGTGATGTAGCGATTTTACAGCAGTAAACCCCGGGATTGAGTCAGGTGAGAGTGAACGCTGCAGATTCCCAGCCACTTAAGTCCCGTATCAATCTTCCTTCCAACAATTTAACTGTTCAAATAAACTCGCGATACTCGTTTCTCTAATGCCAAAAACTAAACAGTAATAATGTTTTTATCATCATGGTGATTTTGCAGTCTTAAAGACGAAAAACATGAAGTTTTATTAATCTTACGATATATTTTGCAATAAAATTTTTTACAAGTTTGTACGGTTTTGTATCAAAGCAGTCTTATACCTCGATTTTTCTCCATTCATCGGTTACAATATTATATTATTTATGGTTCGTCATAAAATAAATAAAAATTGCATATCGTTAATTTTTAGATTGAAAATACTTTTTGACTTTAAATAAAATAGTTATTAGTTTAAACTGAACTAATTAGTTTAGGTTAATTCAAGAAACACTTGCTTGAAGTATTCATCAAATATTGTTTAGGATCCCTTACACCCTAAAGAACATATAATACTGACATTGAATTCAATAAAAAAGACACGTTTATGAACGAATTGTCATCTGTTTAACATAATATTTATCTTTTTCATCGTCTGAAAAGCGTATTAAATATGTTGACTTGAAATAAGAGTACTTTTATAAAAACAGTTTAAAAATAATATCCTATAAGTTTTTTTCATAACAATAATATTTTAATATTATGAGATGAAATTGAAGGTGGTTACTTTCATTCCAATTTGAAAATAAAAACATTTCTTTATCGACAAAATGATTAATTTTCAACATTAAAACACAATTTTTATCAAATTAAATTTATAACTCATAATTATGTATGATGACTAATACCAACTTTATTTTCCTACTTTCATACATCATTAATAAAACTGTTTATCATAATTATATCTTTTATAGCATTTATAGAGAATTTTCTTATTGTTCTCGATGCAAACTCCGTAAATAATATGCAATTAGTATTATCTCTGTTCCCTGTCCAATAATTTAAATGATCTAATTAGATTCAATAATTGTGATCTATATAATTTAATATTTTTTATATTTCAATCTATATAAAAGACAGGGTCAGAGTCAGGGCGTACAGCTTTCCACACCTTGGAAAACATCTATCATCACTTCAAGGTAAGTGTTGTAGCCTATATAAATGCAGGTTGAAAATATTGTTATATACTATACTTAGTTTTTATACAATAATATATAAGCTTATGTAAAATAAGAAGGAAACCCGATTAAATTTAATAAGTGTTATTTGTTTCATCAATTTAATTTAATAAAGTAATTTTGTTACTGATTACTTCAAGAAAATTGAGCTTAAAAAGAGTCAAAACTTCATAGAAAAATAATCACTAAATTACCAGCAAGAGATTTCTGACTATACGGTATTCATCATTTTAAGACATGTCCCAAGACAACTTTTAAACTGATTAATTAAATTTGTCAAGTTGACTTTAAATACTGAAACTGATGGGCTATTGTTAAAATTCGTGGTATGTACTTTGCTGTTCACCGTTACAAATATAAAAACTTCCTACATTATCCATTCATGTTCTAGACAGCTTGTTTTAGAGTCTTTAAAAATTAGTCGGATGACAATAAAGAACTGATTACTGATTGGAGCAGGCAACATGTGTCATCTGGATTAAATGACCCACCTGATAGTCATGATGAAAAATACTTATTTATTTGCTGCATAGTACAGCATACAGATCCAATACTAAGCACAGGCTAGCAGTCATAGTTTATTACGATTTTTGTTCTTAAGACGAATTCACTTAATGATTCATTTACGATTTATTTATGTTTCCTTAAAGTGCAGGAGGTACTATTAAATAATTAATATTTTGTAAATAAGGTAATAAAAAATAAAATAAAACAATCAGTTTTAAGGATTGAACAATTTAATTGAAAATAAGTGGCCTGTTTTTATTTTTATTTTATTTTTTATTTATTTATTTTTTTCTCAGAGGGCAGAGAGTCCTGTCTTTTTGAGTCTGCAAACCAGTTTTCACCGTAACGCTCAAGTAGGCTTCTTGGTGGTCAATTGACCGTCTGCTAACCCGTCTCCTTTCAATATATTAACTTTTTCCTTTTTTTCAAAATAACACTCTTGCGAGGGCCTCCGTTGTATATTACAAATGCCCCGTCGCAGCAGACCTGCGTACTCAGCGAATTTCCAATGGAATTTTTGTATATTTTCTATTTCGCCATAAAATCCATGGTGATGAGAGTATGTAGGTTTGCCGACATATGGGTTTTGTTTGTAAATATAAGTTAAACCCTACCTAGTGTCAAATATGTATCAATTTGAACGAACGGTGTTTTTGGCTTCTAGGGACCTCAAAACAAAAAAAGTCTCATGGTCCCGGGCTTAGGTCTTACCGTGACTATTACCGTAACAGCGTATTCCCTATAGGGAAATTCGCTAAAAAGACATGCTTAGCGGCGAGTGAGCGATGGAAATAAGCTTGTTTTGTAGTGTACAAAGTCAATGCTCGGTCACTCGACACTGTTATATAAACTGTTTAATGTTCGTTACTTAACTAAAGGGAAATTATTATTACGTTGAGAAGTAAACATAAGAAATAACTATTGAATTGTACAGATTAAAAATTAACATCAGCTTAATTTTTATTAAGAAACAAAGTATTTTTTTTTATTTAGATATTTTTTTCATTTTTAGATTTAGATTTAATATCGTTGTATAAATTTTCATCAGTCCACAGAGTTTTGTTTTCAGATGCACTTCTCGTCCGCCCTCCTCGCTACGGCCGTCGCCCTGCTCGGCCTTGTGGCTGTGAGTATATCGGTGGCTATACAATAAATAATAAAATGAGTTTACAATGTATTGTAGGGGAACTATGTGAACTGAGCTATGTAAAAGCTAAACCGAAGATTTTCATACCATGACCTCATTCACATTACCTATTGATTCTTGAGGTTTCAATAACTTAACAATCTCCGGGGCTTCAGAATGGCTGACTGTCAATACAAAAATTTAAAACTATTTTGTTGTTGTTTTTATGTAAACAATCTATTAAATTTTCCAATTATGCAGCTGTATAGACTATTATATAAAGTAAAATTTACTATAAACAAAAGTTTTTTTTAGAAAAAATGTTTAATTCAAACACGGATTACATGGTCTAGAGTGTTGTAATTATTGTTTTAAGATTTCCATCATAAAAATATATCACATAAACAATATAAATAATGGACCAGTTTACTAAAACTGTCTGTTTTCTGTTTCAGTACGCTTCTGCCAATGGCCGTGAAACGAGCAAAAAGTAGACCAGACACGGACAGCTGGAGCTTGGACATTTAATTTCCATGCATAGAGAATAAAATGTATATATAAACTCTGCGTACTTTATTTTTACCTTATAACTACTTCAAAACAGTAGTCATTTTACATAAAAAAATTTATCCCTAGTAAAACTTTTATTAAATAATGAATAACCCATGTGAATTACTAATTTTCTGACTCGTGAACAAATGTTTCCACCCTAATTAATATGATTCTCAATAAGTGTCTATCCAATTGAATATTCTCTCTCATTACCTTCAGTTAAAGTATAAAAAAACTATGTCCAAATTTTGTACAACACCCTGCTTTAGAATTATTAAAAACTAGCTGCTACCCTGCATGCTTTGCAATGCCAACATGGAGAATATTTTGCCCTTCAGGAGACCTCGTTCGCTACGCCCACACACCATCAAGTAAAGCTGGCTCGCTGCCGCCAGGTTCAGCTTGGAAGCTACACTCATTCGCTGATATATTGTAATATTCTCTGGTTTTTGTATTATTAATTTCCAACATACTTAAAATGAGAACCTCCCAAAATACTTTAAATGAAAACAGCTGTTTGTAGAGTTAATTACAAAGAAACATTTTTGTCATATGTTGTATTCACAAACAACTCAGATCAAAAACATCAAAAAACCTAACATGGGTAGGTTTAAGACGGTCCTTGGGCTAAGCCCTAAGGACTAAAAAATTTAGAAAACTATGGCCTACAAATCTTGACTATGAAACAGAAATAAATGACGACTTGATGACATTTCTCCATCTAAATTAGTAAACATAGCATTTAATAATATGCCAAAGTTAATAAAGTTTAGTCTTTTTAATTCTTCTTTGAGTGTTTTACTTACAATTGTTCTTAAAAAATATGCTCCAATTCCAATTTTAAATTTTGTTGTGCGTCACTACTCTACCTTCTAAGGTACCTTCTACCTTTAAACTCGGTATAGCATTAGAGGGTCTTGCTTAATGGTTCTTCTTGTTGTTCATCTTGTTCTTCTTCTTCATACAGTTTTAAATATTCATATTCGGGTTCTGTTACATCTTCATTATTATTATTGAATAATTCTTTATGTATCTATCTATATAGGTCTATCTATCTAGATATATAATACGTGATGCCCTTTTTTTGTTAATACTACTCCTCTTTATTTCTGGACCAATTTTAAAGTTAAGTTTGAGGTGTCAAAAGAATGGTCTCAGTTCGTAGTTTTGCAATATGTGTTTGTTTAACTATCAACAGCTGTTGATAGTTAAACAAACACATATGTTAAAAGCTGAATAGAAGCAAATTGAACTGGTACTGAAATATCAACACAATTTCATTCTTTAATACGAGGAATGTCTAAACTGAGGTTTTAACCTTTTTTCAAAATAAATGTAACAGGTAGTTTTTGCTTGAAAGTTTTATCTATGCGTATTTGGGCACAAAAATAAGTTTTGTAACTTAACCCTAGAAAATTCATTTTTGTTTATGAAAGCAATTTTGGGAATTGAAATTTTTGACATGGGTCTTATTGGTTGTTCGATTGGTATTGAAATAATAATGAAAGGTAACAAATATTAAAATATAATACTAAATTTGTGTACATGGGTTTTCAATCTGCTGTAAAATATAAGGGAAAGGGATAGTTAGTTGTAAGTGTAATAACCTTTTTGTTTACTATTATAGTATAAACATGTTTTATGCAGAATGCTACACATATTAAAAAACCTGTGTAAATAGACAACATTTAAAAGTTTTTTTTTACTTCAAGTATAGAAAATACGCTTATTACAAAAATGGTTTTTATCAAGAGACATTTTAAGCAACATAAAAATGCCACTTAAAACAAAATGGAACACACCAACAAAGATGTAGATTCTCATAATTTTTGTGATTTCTTTATTTTAATTTTGTAATATCATGGAAAGTTAAGTTTAAGAGGATCTAGGCATAAATAGTAATGTGGACTCGTTCACTATGTCATTGACTTCCGCATACAGTACTACTACAAAAACATCCACAGTGAATGCTGCATAAGTCATACAGGACCGGGAGTAATGGAATGTTGATTTTTATTCTGTTGTCATTTACGTTTTATATTTGATGAACTATGTGGATCCAACATCTGTGAATTTATTCTAAATTTTATAGGAGGGTTTAGACAAAGGCCCTAAGACATATCGGCAAAAGAACAACTACGTCTTAGCTATCTTAGCTAATTTAGACTTAAAAGAACGAGCACCACATCTCAACACTATCACATTGGGAAGTTGGAGAATTGGTAGTGAAGATCGATCGAAGAAACACCAATAATGTTCTATCTGATTTTCACTATAATGAATTTTATTTTTCAAAGTATTACCATGGATTAAAGTTTGATCAACAGGTACCCTAAGGAATGCAGCGCATTGCGTTGCACAGGCCCCCTAGTTTCTATTAGAATACTATCATGAAAAGTTTTTAAGCAAATTTCACATGGATGCATCTTGTAGATGTTTACTCTTTGAAATTTAGAAGCGAAATGAAATGCTCCTCCCCTGCTCCCTTTTTATAATACTCAATTGTGGTGGGGTAAAGGTAGGGGTTTTAGGGAGATGATAACATTAGTAGTTTAAGACTAAAGCTGAAAAGTAATGATAAAAGCCTATATTTTCTTCCAATTTCAAACACTCCACGTATTTGAATTTTCGTAATTTGCCCATAGCCATAACAGATCGCTGTTACTAGAATATACACCAAAGGTGTGTCTACCATCAACTAAAATTGGAGATACTTTATTTAATAATGTTCCTTTTTCTATCCATGTCATGACTTCAATTAAAAACCTTCCTATGATATCCATTGGAAAATTCGGATCCACTAATATTATTCTCACAACATTTTTACTTAACAAAGACACTGCAATTTCTTCATCGTTTTCTTCATCCACCTACAATACTTCTCCAAACATCTCCCCTTTAAATATTATAATGGCTTCGCACACTTTACACGTAACGCACAACCTTTAGCTAAACCTTTTAGGCACAAAACATATTTTACAGAAACAATTTAACTCCACAGTTGTAAAACCTCGTACTACATTAGCTAAGCTTAAGACATACTACAGTTTTCACCTATTGTACTTTGCAAAACCTGGCCTATGCGACACTTGTTCAACTGATACTATTTTACACGCTTAACTGACATGCTGCAGTATCAACGTTTCAATCTTGTTACACCTATTGACAATCCCCATGTCCAATTATTCTTATTCGCTGTATTGCCGGGTTTATATGACCGTTCTTCCTCAAACACGTCTCATTCTACTCTATCAACTCGCACTGTAAACACCTAGCAGCTCTCATACAACTATCACTAAAATGCTTTAATTATATAAATAAATTTAAAAAACCCCCTCTGGATGGCTTTGACCCACTTCCCAAACCCATCCACCACTGCCAAAAACCCCCGCCAGACCACCCCCGCATTCTAACCCCCTACAACAGTTGCAACTGCCTGACCTTGACCACGCCCAGGAGAGGCCAAACCCTACTACTAATATCTTAAAGTACACTGCTGTGAAAAATTGTTACCATTGCAACATAGATAAAACAGAAACATTAACAACCTACTGACAAAATCGATCGGAATTTTATGTCAATCAAGTTTGGTAAACATCTGCACTTCACTTCTAAAAACGAATTAATTAAAGAAAACATCATTTTAGCAAGTACAACTGCAAATAAACTTGGACGTCACTTTAATGAAATTAGCTCTAATAGCATAAATAACAGCCTTGAAGATACGGGAGTCTATAAGTTATCCTGCAGTGATTGTTCAAAAACGTATATAAGCCTATCTGTTTCATAAAAACTATTTTACAATCATAGAATCACCTGCAAAATTTCCCCTGTATTGCAAGTAAATACTGATATTTTTGTTTACTTTCATTAATTAGATATGAATGTGTTGTGAGGTAAACTGAATTTTCAGCGCATTTTTCATAACTTTTGATCAGTTTAAAACTTATTTAACTACATGGCATAGGGTTCTAATATATTAATATGTATAAAGTTGGCAATTGCTTGTTAAAAATGTTTGTTTGTTTTTGTTTTACGATATTTTTTTCTGTTGGATAAAAAGATGCGCCTTAGCGTTCCTTAATTTTATTATTAATTAATGTAGAACAACATTGTAAGCTACAAAATTGACACTTATATTTCCCAAATAAATGATAAACAATTTCACTAATTGTATGTATTATCCCTAGCAGCTTGACCTATATTTATATCAATGAGTTCAACTTAAAATCTTGGCAAATTAGATATTACAGCACACATTATAATGCAACTGCTACTTTTTCAAATAAATTGGTGAAAATAATTCCATTTCATCCTTTTTAAATAGTGTTTAATCATTGCTTCGACCATAAAGACCACTTTAATATTTGAAAAATATTGTTAAATTTTAGGTATTAAAACTTAAACGGCTTTTCTCATGTTTCCTACATTTATTTCAAGTCATTCTTGCAAGTCAACAAATAACATTAGAAATATACAGGAATGCAATGAAATCAAGAAAGTACATGGTATGAAAACTAAATATTATAATATCATTATCACAGGCGCTATTTTGTCCGTTTACTTTTGCATCTCCAATTTGCATTTTGATACAAAATCACACTATTTCATCGCAATAAGTGGTACTTGTAAAAGTGTTACGGTTGTTCAAACATGGATAAAATTTTATCCAATTTACAGGACCTGTAATACAGGTTAACATTCTTTATGAAACATATGATTGTAACTTTAACCAATAATACAGGGAAGTTACCTGTAATACAAGTCCTGTAAGTTTTATGAAACAGGCCCCTGGGCGTTCCTTTGTAAAAAAGGTTTAGCGAACCTCCCTAAACCAAAGTTGCAGACACAGAGATCTGAGTTTGGGGAACACCTGATTAATGAAAATCATAATGTTCACAGCTGTAGTGATGATTTTTAAAAAAATTGCACAAATGTAATAATGGCTCCTTGATGGATGTGCTTGAAAGCTACGGAGATCTACAAAGCTACGATGTATGTATTACGATGATGTATTAAACAAAAAACTAAACTTTGGCTCAAATGTTTATTTGATAGAATTTCAACACTAAGTCATAACAGCACAATAGGTAGTAAAGTCCAGCTGATAACACCACTTCAGTGTATACGTAATCAAGCAGGCATCGGCTGACCGTGTCCTCACCGCGGCCGCATGTTCGAGACCGGCGATACCTCGCAGTCTGAACTTGTCGTTTGTTGGCCACATATGAATCGCGATTAAATATTTTTAGAAATTAGAGTACGACGGTTAAGATGGTTAAAATAAGACAAATTTTATTTCAGTATAATTGGCGTCAATTCATGAAAGATCACAAATGATCGTCACCGACTGTGAGTAGGTATGTACGTCAGCCAATGGTGGTCTGCCTGGCGTTTCCGTTCATTCCCAGACCATTCTGTTCGACTCGCACCCAGTAGTAGCAGGGTTTGCCCTTCAGGTCGGCTTCCTTCTTACCAGCCACGGCCACGCTCCAGACGAAGCAACCGTTCTTGTAGTCCTTCGGCGGATGCAGGTCTGGCGAAGCGATCGTACCTTGCTCGGGCACAGTGACCCCGTGGTCTAGTCTCAGGTGGAATGACACCAGGTTGAACTTATTCTGTGGAACACCTGAAACCAACAATCAATAAATTAATCATAAAAATGAAATTTTAACAAGTTCTTTAGAAAAATGCTTTTAAATTTTGTGATTAGATAATTAGTTTGAGGTACTTATCATCGAATTCACATAACCGAGGATTAATTTACCACCCAAAATTATTTTGGATAGTAAGCTTTCTGTCAAATACGCTGATAACTGTCTTGTGGTGTAGTCAGTATAGCCTCACTGCAGATCCAAATGCTGTGGATAAACATCCACAGCCGATCACAATTTTTGTTAGGGAAGTTTATATTATAACTCTCTAGGTAAAATAGATTGCTCTTAATGCGTGTCCACGTTTGAAAATTCTTTTCCTCCACCTACTATCTAAGGCCGTATTTTTACTCCTTGGAATAGAGTACTAAAGTAATAGTTTTTATCCTATGTGACCTGAATACTTAATTTTTATATTTAGGGAAAACTCAACTTTCTTTGTACCTCGGGGATAATGTTAGTTACATAAGAATAACAATAAAAGATAGATTAAAAAGAACATGAGCTTGTATTTGTAGTATTTGTAACTTGTATTTGTTTCGTTACTCTTTGTTTACTAATAGCGGCTATATCTGCTGCTCATTGCCGACCATTTTGTCAGCAGTGAGCAGTGTACGTGTTTGTTAACATTTCGCTTGGGTAGGTTATTAACCTAAGAAGTCCCTAACATAAGTGTAAATCTTTGGACTAGGATTCAATACTATTTTTTTATTTTTTCGTTTTCTTTAAAAATTATATAACCTACCTTGGGTGTTTTTTTTTTTTATGTTTATGTGATTGATCCAGCTTGACGGAGCAAGGGATCATATGAGGGTAAAGTTAAATTATATACGGAAGGCCTAATATGCCTAAATGTTATTCGTGTAAGTAAAGGAAAAATGTTGTATGCATCATGGGACTAAAGTACTTTTCCCCCTCTGGGAAATTGTCGCTTCGGCTTCGCCTTCGGGCGACAGTTTCCCTTCAGGAAGAAAAAAATTTTACTTAAGTCCCTAGAAGCACAAATAACTATTTCAGTGTATGTATGTTTTTACAGTGAATCTGATACTGTTACATTTCACAGGCTTTATCAAGTTTTGATAAGATTTAATTAGGACCTTGGTTGGATTTTGATCAAACCTGATCTGATTTGTTCACTTTCGATTAAATCCCTGACAAAATTTGATCCAGGAATAGTCCATAAAAATATGACCAAGTTTGATCAGTTTTTGATATTATTTTTTATCAACTCCGAACTACTATTTTCGTGTGAGAAACTCACAGTAAACTTAGTTATGGACGTTAGGAAAAAAAGATCGGCAGACATATCACAGTTGCTACATATTTTTGTTTGAAACTAAACCAATTGAGATTGTTTTTAAGGCATTGTCATGACAAAAGTGCATTCAATTTTCAATAGTACCTTTCAACTAGCGATTTCCATAAAAAACCCCTAAAAAACTAATAAATTTGAACAAAAGCGAAAGGGAAATTTTACAAGATTATTACACTTTATAGAGAGTGTGATTCAAACATTCTAAGATTTTATTTGCCATCAAGTTTGGTACAAAAAAAGCTATGTCTTAACCTACATTAACAAAAGAAAATAAACAATAAATGAGTCATATGAGTCAAACCAAAACATCACAGCAAACCAAAAACAATCAAGAGAATTAATACATAAATATTAGTCACTACTTGTTCAATAAAAATTAGAACTGTAAACCATACTTAAAATAAAAAAAACTTTAACCACATGAAAAAAAAAAACTAAGTTAGCGCACTTTCAAGCTATGTTTTTATAATTTTCACATTCAAATTTCAAAACCACAAAGAAAAACTCACTAGTATCTGTTACTCATATTAAAGTTATTTTTAACAAATGACTACTTACACAGTTTGATGGTGAGGACATTGCCTTTAACTGTGATCGTGAGAGTCCCAATGCCATCGTCTTGGGCGGCGACGGAGAGGACAGCCACAGCGAACACGAGGGGGGCGACACCTAGGAAGTGCATGGCGGCAAGGGACAAAGTCAACACGCTGACGCTGGAAGGATCAATATATACTTACCGTTGAATGATGAAACGCACGACTGGCAATTGGTTCCATAACTTGCTGATTGACACATTGGTTGTTTGCACGTTTTTATCCAATTGAAATCTTTCTGCGGTAACACTACGATCACGATTAGAACTTACAAAGGGCTATTAAAATTAAAATTATCTAATTTCTCTAGTGAATTTGACACGAAAGGTAAAAATAGCAATAATAATGAAATTTATGGAAGAAATAATTAAATTACACATTTATGACACTTTTACATTAAATGACTAAGTGTCAGGTTTTAGTTACCCCCATGAAAATTATTTGAATAGATCTAATCAAAGATAATCAGACTTGAACAGGTTTGAGTAAGTTTGAACAAAATTGATCAACTTAGTGAGCATCTATGAGCAATTGAGCAAAGCAGAACGTCCATGCTTAATTTCAACATCATAGATCCTATGGTTTTCCATATTCGTTGTTTCCTAGATTTGTATAAAAAATTGGCCATAAGAATAACATTAGATAGAAATTTTGAAGACCTGTGTGGCGGAGCCCTGATGGAATTTTGCAAAACCGTTTCTTAGTGATCATCTATGAGCAAATAAGGTGGCCAATGCCCAATTTCAACATTGTAGGTTCCATAGTTTTTGAGATTCGTTGTTGCTTTGGTTTGTATAAAACATTAGCCATAAGGTTAACATTAGATAGAAATTTTGATGTCCTGTGGGGCGGAGACCTGAAGGAATTTAGCAAAACCGTTTCTTATTGAGCGTTTTTTAGCAAAGAGGAACGTCCATACCAAATTTCAACCCTGTATACCCTATGGTCATTGAGATACTCTGATACATGAGTGAGTCGTATTTGACAACTATATAGCAGATTTATGCCAGCTTTCACAATGTTATAAGAACGAATGAAGGCTATCAGATGTTCTGTGGGGTAGTCAGTAGAGCAGTGGGTTACACAATATGAGTGTCGCTCAATGAATTCATCAGCTACACATTTGTCCAACAAGAAGAAATAGGAAAAAAAGTATAAGAAATATTTCTGTTGTAATATTAGTACCAATGTTTTCTGTGACTTTTCTATTTTATTTCTTTTTCAGTCCCCTCTTATTTTTGTGTTTAAACTTGAAGAATTCATCCAATTCCTTTTCTACTTGTTTTTCTATATCTGAACTATCTTCTGCCATACAAGGTGTAGTTTCTTCATTTGCCTTTAATGTGATAGAAGTAACTCATCTTTCGGATGATGCTACCAATTCAAAAATTTAACATATAATAACATTTATACTCATTACTTTCCTCTTTTATACTTTTGAAACAACCTAAAAGTTAGGAAAATAGTTTTTACAGCACATTCTATTCAATTCTAGTTTTCTTATTTTCATATTTTCTAACCTTCTGCATTCCATTTATTTTTCTCACGTTGCAATAAATTGAACTTTTCATTTCCTTTTGTACAAATGTATTTCCTCGCTTTAGCATTTCATCTTCATATTTTACAAAATCCGATGTTTCTTTTTTTTTTTAAAGCTTTAGACAATTGTTCCATAGTAAAAGCATCCGTCTTTTGATAACCAAACTTTACATTTGAGAGTGCTTTTCCATGACAATTGATAATACTGTCATGATGTAAAATACAATTCTCTTAATGCATTTTAGATTTACAGCATTGCCGTCTTCTTTCGGATATTTAATATTATTCATAATGAATTTATAAAAAGAATATCCATGCTGAAGATTTTTGTATGATAGAATGTAGATATTCTTTACTGACTGAATCCTTAACATCCATTGGATTTGCACGTTGGTTATCCTGTGATTTCCGGTATTATATGTCTGTCTTTTTAATTATTACTCTAATGCAACTTTAAAGCATTAGAGAGTTCAGATGATAAATACTCTTTAGTAATTTTAGTAAATGCAACATTGATTGGTCTGTGAGAGTTAACAATGTAATCATTTGAAAAAGTTTCATTGATGGCGAAATAGCTTCTTTTATTGTATTTAGATTTGCTCCATCAGTATCTTCTGAAATTTAAACGCTTATTACTTATACTATTGTCACCTTCAGGTGTTTGAGGCAATGCACTTCGTTTTCTGTTTTCCCCGACTTGTACTCCCAAAGCGTAGTATCGTCCGAACTTGCCGATGCTTATCGTATAACTGATCATTACACATGTTTATATCAATCAGTTATGCAAATATTAGACGGTTCCGAAGTTCATCAACTAGAACCATCCATTCATTATTTACACATTTATGATAAAACAGCTTCAATGGCTTCATGAAATACTCTCATCCTCATGATTAATTTGTTTATGTCATTATATTAAATTATATTTATATTTATATTTATATTTATATTTATATTATATAGGTTTTTCATTAAACCCTTACCAGATACTGAACTTTCACCTTCATTTTTTACATTATTCATCCACAAGTGAAAATTCCATTCATGATAAAGATTTTCTTTTTAGTGTTTTTTTTTTCACAATTGATACAGTATTGTTGCTGATTTTCGTTGAGGAAACAACTTTTTCATTACAATGTTATGCTTGGTTACACGTGATCAATTTATTATTGAATCTTCATAATAATTTATTTTATGAGCATTGATATTTATGAGGATTACCTGCAAGGTATTTAAATCTTGACCTGAATATTTTATAGTCGTTTTTAAATATCAATTCATACAACCCTTTAATTTTGTTGTATTTGTGATCATGAATAATAATATTATCATCTTAAGTTAGATTAAGCTTTCAACTACTTATTTTTAATTCATTCCCATCCATTCTTGCTACATGTAAATGAGATTTATGTAGTTTTGGATTTGTTTTCATGTCATGTAACATTTTCCTTGTATACTTTCCAAGAGGTCAATGTTTCATTATAGTACTACTTAATTGTGTTACATCTGGAATTGATTTTTCTGATTCAGGTATATGTTCTTCTTCTCCTTTTTCCATATTTGGTGTAGGTTCTCCTTTTCTTGTATCTTATTCTCCTTGAGTAAGGTCACTAGTACCTGTATATGAAGCATTACTATCTTCTTTTACAATGTTTGTACTTCATGTTTAGAAACTGGTAGTAAAACATCTCATTCGTAACGAGGTTTTCCATTGGTTTTCGATATCTGTTTTAAAGGTTCTGTAATAGGTTTAAAGTAGTTTCTAGAAATTTTTTCTTTCGCTTAAACCCATTTTTAATGCTCAAGTTTTTAGTCCGATTGAATCATACAGTGATTTTATTATTTTTTTTATTCACCACGTTCACACTGTAAAGTCCAATCCATTATTAGACATATCGTTAATCGTTCAATGCATTAATACAAATTTATCTAACCATATACGATATCCACCATATTTTATAGCTTCTTCTTTCATAATTAAAAGGAATCCATATTTTCAGCCCATGTTTTGCGACACATTTTTTTAAAATTTATCAAATGACATGTACTGCGTGGAACAAACGACATATTACGTAGGCATCTTTCACTTCCGAATACCAGCACAAAACTTTTGGAATTGACTAAACACATGTAAAAGAGTCTGTCGGGAGACAAACATAAATATAATGACGTCACGAGCATTGACGACATCAATATGGCCGCTCAGCCAATTACAATAATGTCGCATATCTCGGAAACCCCTTAACCGATTTTGACATTTGACATCTTATTTGAAAGGTCTATTCATGATCTATAATAAAGGTTATAACACTCTTTGCGGCGAAAACAGCCATTTTTGAGTATTTGGTTAAATATTAATTGTTATAAGTATTTGTAACTTTAGCGAATTTCCCACAGGGAAGAAGCTATTACCGTAGGTCTCCTGGTAAGACATAAGCCCGGGACCATGTTACTTTTCATTTTGAGGTGCCCAGTGACGAAAAATAATAGTCATTAAAATTTATGTATGCATATATATGTATGTATGTATGTATGTATGTGTCCCTAGACACGAGAACTCTTGTTAAAACTCTCCGATCAAAACCAAACTTCTTAATTAATAGAGATGTGCAATCGTTAGTTTATTTGGACGAGTTCGTAAACCGGATGTATTGATCTACCGGAAGGGGTAGTGTTAGGGGGTTTTGTACCCCAAAAATGGGTTTTTTTTGCATTTTCATATATGATTTTTTTTTAATTTTTAATTTTGATTTTCACCACTCGATTGAGCTAAAAAAAACACACAATTTAGTATCTTGCAGCTTTGCTCTATCCCCATTGGTTACCGAGATGTAAAAAAAGTCTAAAGACAGGACATTGTATTTTGGGGTTCAAATGTTAATCTTAATGAGGAAAAAGAATGTGTTACTATTTCACTTATTAGCCAATATATTTTGATGAAACTTGGTATTTAGCTTCATTTGGTTGAGATCCATCCATTTATGGTAAGAAATCTTGGTTTTTGTATTTATCATGGCAGCAACCTGCATACTCTTTTCCCATGTTATTCACATGGAGAATAGACAAATTAATTTATTCATGGACAGATACTGATAAAACTTAGTTTATGGCTTCATTTGGTCGAAATAATTTTTTATGCTAAAATTACCTTTTTTCAGTGTTCCCCATGGCAGCATACCTGCATACTCTTTCCCTATATTTATTGTAGGGATAATAGACATTTATTTCCTCATTTATGAGCACGTGATGAAATTTTGTTTACAGGTTCATCTGTTCAAAATTAATATTACTAATTTGGAAATTCGCTGAGTACGCATGTGTGCTGCGACTGAGGGGTATTATTTATGTAAATTAAGTTTGATAATAATACAAGATAAAACTAAGGTTATTATTATTATTAACATTTATTTCATGTAAAGCTTGCACGCAGAATACTTTTTACTCAAATTAATTGGGACATAGAACATATACCACCAACTGTGGGTGCGCTATTGCAGCATTTAAAACGTGCAATGCTTCAATGTAACGTTTGGAAAAACTGCTAAACCTGGAGACCATCATTGAACAATCCATATCAGTGGGGCTGGTAGACCAATGATGGCACGATGGTTATACCTCTCTGGACAACAAATCCAGATGTTAGTGTACACTGTCAAGATTTTGTTCTATGTAAGTGTAAGGAACGTAATAAGCTAATAAGTGCCATGCACTGTGTGAAAATGGGACTTCGGTAAACTCTATTATATACTTGTGAATGTCTATGTTCAAGAATAAACACATAGTTAGCTGAATATATTTACATGAGATACATGTTAACAATAGTAATATTCTTAATTTTATCTTGTATTATTATTAAACTTAATTTACATACATAATACCAATCCGTCGCAGGAGACATGCGTACTCAGCGAATTTCCAAATTAGTAATATTAATTTTGAACAGATGAACCTGTAAACAAAATTTCATCACGTGCTCATAAATAGGGAAATTAATGTCTATTCTCCTTAAGATAAATATAGGGAAACAGTATGCAGGTTGCTGCCATGATGAGTACAAATACCCCCGTCACAGCAGACCTGCGTACTCAGCGAATTTCCAAATTAGTAATATTAATTTTGACCAGCTAAACTTGTAAACAAAATTTCATCACGTGCTCATGAATAGGGAAATAAATGTCTATTCTCCTTAAGATAAATATAGGGAAAGAGTATGCAGGTATGCTGCCATGGGGGACACTAAAATTAGGTTTTTAGCATAGAAAAAAATTATTTCGACCATATAAAGCCATATAGTAAGTTTCATCATTATCTGTCCATAAATAAAAGACTTTGCCTATTCTCCATATGATTAACATGGGAAAAGAGTATGCAGGTTTGCTGCCATGATAAGTACAAAAACCAAGATTTTTTACATTAAATGGATGAATCTCCACCAAATGAAGCTAAATACCAAGTTTTTTTTTATTTACATATGAAAATGCAACAAACCCATTTTTGGGGTACAAAACCCCCCAAAACTACCCCTTCCGGTAAGTTGATATGTCTGGTTTTCGAACTCATCCGAATAAACGTAGGATTACACATCTATACCAAATTTGGTGTCGATCGGACCATTTTTACGAGAGTTATCGTGTCTAGAGACACATATATACATATATATATATATATACATATATATATATACCATTATAAACACATAACCCTGCATTTGCCACATACCCCTGCGTGGGATAAGTGTTCGAATATACACACCGAAATAGACATTTATAGACACTTAACCCACATTATTTTTTTTACCATCACTTATCCCTGCATTGGGTCAGTGTTGCCAACTGTTGATAAAAACCACAAAAAACGAACAATGCAAGGAAACGTTAATTTAATACTCACGCAAAATAAGTTTAATAACAATTAAAAAAAATTGTTTTTATTCGCGAATTATTGAAAAAAATGACATAATGATAGTAAAAAAGTTCTGGCGATAAAAACGCAACAATTAGACAAAAAGTTTTATACGTTTAGAGATACGTGGTCTAACTAAATGGTTTTGATCTAAGGAGTCAAATGTTTCATTTGTTCCCTGAAATTTATTCTTAATCAAACTTTTAAGCTACTTTTTATACAACAATTAAAGCGATTATTATAATAATGAAGAATGCAACTTGTACTGCACTTATAAGAACCTGACATATTCGTAGTCAAACTATATGTTTTCGACCTCAAGGAGTCTAAACTTGTTATTTTCGTGACGAGAAATGTTTACCGTTTTAGTCGCTACGCGGGAAAAGTCGGAAAAACTAAAATATTTAATTAATTGACCGTGTAAGTAATAAGGTTAGAGTCTATGTTAATGTATCAAAAATATGTAAAATTACGGTGAACAATGAACAAGTCTCCACTGTAGTTTGTTGTAGACAAACTCTTATGTCATTATGTGTATAATAATTAATTCAACCATCAAAATAACAACGAATGCTCAATAACTTTTACACTACTTATCAGCACCTTACAGATTATTAGTCAAACTATATGTTTTCGACCTAAAGGAGTCTAAATTTGTTATATTTTTAAGTGAAATTATTTAATCAACAATTGCATCTATAAAACTTAAAAACAGATAATTTTAAACAATTATAACTGAAATTAGAAATTTTATTTAAAAATTGTAAAAAGATAGCCGACGAGATACTTTTTTCTACTTTTAGAAAAAGTTAAAAGTCAATCTCTATATTAATTGGTTAATTCTGAAACACGATCCCCGTAAACCTCTGCAGCCATCAAACTCGCCTAGCGCTATGGCCGCGAGGCGACATTCGGCATTGTTGTTGTTTTGGCTGGGGTAGACCGCCCCCTTAAAAGCCGGATGGTTAACAATGCCGATTGTGCAACAATGGGCTACTGGCCCAAGAGTCATCTATGTGTTTAAATTTACCAAATGTGAGAAATGTGGAAAACATTTAATCTTGAATGTAAATCACTAGGCCTACATAACGTGGCGCTGACAGCAGTAAAATATTCAGTGAAGATACTGAAAAACCACCTATATAATGTTAAATCCTAGTATCCAAATTTTTGTTTAGTATTCTTTGTCAATTGGCAGTTGTGTAAAAATATGTAAATTTTGAATAAAATTTTCTTTATATATGAGGTCCTACCAAGTATTTTTGTTCCCACAATCCCTAAATTTCTACTGTCTTTTAATGAACATCTTGGGAGTATTTATAAATGGTAATTATTAAAATATAATTAGGGAAAGGTATATAAAAATATAATATCTCTGTGACAGACACTACTCCAGTAAGTGACCATTCTCGACCTCGTGAGTGAAACCTTTTACACAGTAAGTGTCCGGTGAATTTTCTTGCAAAAGTAATAGTTGTACCTTACAATAAAATGTATTGTACCGGTAAGTCTTATTATAAAAGTGTATTGTATGTTGATATTTTGTTTAAAAATAAAAAACAAAAGTCCACCACTGTATGGCACAAAAATTAGCTGTATTCGCAAACATCTTTATTTGACTAAGCCTTTAAATGAAAGTTACTATGCTCTGCATAGACCTTTTTACTACTAGTGTAGTAAAACTAGTGGGGAGAAATAAAATAATTTTTGCAAAGCTAATATATTTTGAAATGTGTTCTAAGGTATCCCCTGACCTTCCTCCGAAAAGTCCCCTGAAATCCCATGTGGGGATCATGCTCAAAAATGAGGGGTTGGCCTATAAGGAGTTAAAATAAATTTTGATACTAAGCATACTAAATTTGAATATGTTCCAGAAGGTTTATATACTGTATATATCAAATTAAAGCTTTTAAAATGTAGAGCACAATGCCGTAAATCCGAACTAAATATAACGGTCGAGAGAAAAATGGCAGACGTTCAAAATTTAGAATAAAATAATACTATCAAAACTTTGAAACGCAATAACTTCCGACATATGTGACCTTTTGAGGTCTGGTTTTCGGCTATGTACTCTCCTTATTAAGACCTTTAAAATTATGTAGGCCTATAGCATGGCTATGGACTAAGAAAAATTTATCAAAACTCCCTCTTTGGGACGTTCATGTAAGGGGGTGGTTCTAGGGTAATATGATGGGCATATGTCAATCTATCCCTATTTACCAAGGTATTGTACAAGCAAACGTTTGCCGCAAAAAGAACCTCGAAAGGTCAAGTATTTCTAATATTATTACATTTTTAAGCGTTTAGATTAAAATTTGATTTTTATTCTAAGTTTGACAGGCTGCCATTTTTGACACAAGCAACCTTTTGAGATGGGGTTTGCGGCATTGAATTCTACTACTTAAGAGCTTTAATTTGATATACATAAACCTATTGGTCGACGAAAGACTTATTTCTGACTCCACGAGGGCCATCCCATCATTTTTAGGCATGTTGCAAACTGGGGATTTCAGGGGACTTTTCTGAGGGAGATCAGGGGATGACATAGAACACATTTCTACAAAAATTGGCTTTCCAAAATTTTTTCATTTTCCAGCCATATTTTGGCTTAATTTTACTACACTATATACACCAAATAGAGGCATTTTAGCCCATGGTGATGAGCATGAATGGAAAAATTCATAATTCCGTTTATATTTGTTTAGGCTAGTGGAAATGTGACCTGATTAGATGTTGTCACCATAAAAATATGCCATTGCAAATTTTGTCAATGGTTTAACTGATTAACTCTTACCTAAACACTAATTGCATCCTAAATGTAAAATGATCCCACTGGCTCTTAATGCAGAACCTATTCTGTATTAAATGTCCAACTCACTTTTGGAGAATTAGTGAAAATGAAAAGCTATACTAGGATAAAATAAAGATAAAAGTTGTTGTGGGTAACTAACTGTTATGTTTTAGCATCGCAGCGGTAAAGAAACGTAACTGATTTAGGACTTTTTGGTTAAATGGTCCTGTTAATTTTTTCCTGTTAAATCCTCGCTGGATTTGTTAATTTTTCTAACCCATTAAGTGACTACCGCTGAAAATTGAGAAAAACACACAAAATTTAATGAGTCTTTAAAATGTTCTTTGATTCACAAAATATCATAAAATACAAAAAAATAATTAAGATTTGTATAACATTTTTAGGAAGTCATCTCGGTAATTTATCCTGTTAATGAGAGTTCTAATAGCAACATCAGGTTGAAATGGTGAATCAGTTTATTGGCATTGTAAAATGTTTATAAATGATAATGTTTCATTAATTATGAATCAAGGCCATAATTTAAACTTGAACTTAACGTTTGGGGTGTATTTTAAAACCTTTATTATATTATATTTTTGATTTTTTTACCTAAATATATACCTTTTTAATAGTCCGGTCACTCTTTGGAATCCGGTCACTTACTGGTGCCTTCACCCTATTCACTTAGGGTGAATTACGGCGCATTAGGCATACACTCCGATACACATGTAATAAGACTATAAGATCGCGCCATAATCATTTTACACTCATCTTTCATTCATATTCAGGTTAAAAAAAAACCCACAATGAGAGGCCCCTGTCACAAAACAGTGATATAGTGAATGTCTAGTCAAGCGCGCTGCCTGTCATAAATGTCGGCATGTCCTAAACAAGTTGTCGGCATGTCTTGACAGATTCAAGTTCGCCGACTTTGCAGGTAGCGAGCGGTCCAGGCGGTAACATTGTCCTTTACTTGGAACAAATAAACCCCGCATCACCGCATCCGTCCGTGTCCAAACAATAGCGCCCCAAAATTCGACGCTGCGTTATTAGGGGTTAGAGTTGTTGTGATCAGCTTTCACAGTTTTCTAAACTACTGCTAATTTGTCATCTTTATCTCAAAATATTTAAAACTACAGGAAGATTTAGGTAAAGCCAGTATCCTACGTTTAAACTTAGGTAACTCATGCAATCTTCTTGTGATATTACTGACATTTCTACGAGCCTATTTCGTTCTGCCGGACGGCCCCCTTAGGGATGGGCTAGGCTCCCCAGCTTTTCTTTAGACTAAGTTTCACTGGACTGCATATTCAATGGGTGAAAATAGTGGATTTCACGGGACCCATTGGGTGGAAAAAGGCCGCGGAACCGAGCGACGGAAATAAAAACAACACTTCAATAAACCTATTTTTTACATCCTGAAACAACGAATGATTACTTGATAAAAGATTCAGTTAGAAAGGGGATTCTTGCAGTATTTATAGCATTAAGAAGTGTAATGAATTATAATTGCATCTAGTTTAATAAAAGTTACTACTTTTAAATCAATTGAATAATCAAATGAAGTATGTAGGATGTGAAATAGTGTTTTACTTTTGGTCAAGTAAAAGCTGTCAGTGGAAATGTGTAGCGAAGATTCAAAATTTTATTTCTCACTTGAACCATTTATTTGTGAGGTCCCCCACTAGCTGGAAGATTTAAAAGAGCGTCGTATAAACTTACGCGGAAGAGCGGAGATTCGCGCATCTCATTATGTTATTGTATGGGCTGTGATAAAGCAGTACACCTCCGCTGCAAATTAATTGGGAAGTAACTTACTATTGTACAGCATATTGCATAATGGTTTCAAAAAGAAACGTGGGTAATAGGATAAGACTTAATAACTTTTTGGTGTTGAGTTTTTTAGTATAGTTTAAAGAGATTTTCTCTAACATTTGCTCTCTTACAAGGCGGATTATATAAATTGATCGTCTTAATTAATTTAATATAATAAGGATAAAAGGATGTAATATCTGTACTTCATAGATAAAGTTCTACCAATAAAGTATAACATTTATTCAGCGTGAGATATATTTTTCAAATTTTTTATTTGATTTATATAATATAGTACTTTTATTTAGGTATAATATTTAAGAGTAGAATTACAGTACTATTGTAGTAATTGTAGTGTTGAATTAATTGTTATTGTAGTGGTATTGTGCGTGTTGCTTGGCCAGCGTCTTTAAAAGGATTAACGCTTAAATTTAAATATTCTAAATAAAGTACATATGTAGTGGAAACGGATAGTGTTACAAAAAATACCTCGGATGAAAATATTTCAACAATCACTCTTACAACTTCGTTGCGGACACTCTTTCCTTAATCAAAGATAAAAACTTCTTTCCCTGCTACATTTTTTGCCAATAACCAACAAGAAATAAACATGATCTTAGTTTCACTAATAATATTAGTTAATTAATGCAGAACATTTCTTTGGCATCATAGCAATAGAAAACAATATTAAAGATATATCCTATGTGCTTTGTGTGCTTCAGAATGAGTGATAGTTAAATTATTGCTATTAATTAAAAACAAATAAATAACCTACCGTGACAATGCTGAGGGTAATTTTAATTTGAGTTAAATTAGTATTATCATAAGGTAATAGGTTAGTGTATATAGTCAATGATAATTGTAAGTGTAAAAAATGATTCTATCACCTTTACACATCTATGTGAAGTACTGTTGTAATTGAAGCAACAATTAACAATAACATGAACAATTCATGTTATTCAAATGGTGAATAATATACTATTTAGAGACTGGCACATTTTTTATTTCGTTTTCTTTCGCTTCCGTCCGTGGTATATAATGAACGTCGATGTAGAACAAACAACCCACAGCAAACAAATCACAACTTAACTATCAATCTCAACCCTAATGATTATATACAACTGCCTCGGCCGCTTAAAATCTGCCAACCAATCGAAAAACGGGTGTTCTCACGTCAAACAATAGAGACCTATCGCACTAGGGCCTGGGTGTGGAGGAGGGGGGAGGGTCTGGAGGGGCTAAAGGGAGTACCTAAGGAAGTTGTAAAATTGTGGGAGGTAGGCTAAATCATTCCACACAGACCATCAGTAAATAATTATTTCCGTAATACTCAAAAATATTCCATTTTCGGAAGTTACAATAAGAACTAATAGTGAGATCAAATTTCAAACAACTTTAAACATAACAACTGTAACACAATGAAAAAAGACATATTTAAACCAAATTAATTCAAACTATAAATCTTTTTAACTAGATCTTTTACTCGTAACAAACACGGTCAAGTAGCAGATTGACTGCAACTAGTAAATGTGTTGCTCGGAAACGAGCAATTTGAGGATTAAAACTAGGATCGCAGTTTCGGTGCGCCGCACTCACTCATTACAACCCTGTACTGAACCCAACTACACATTTTTTGTGATTCGTGGAGTCTATTATTAAAACGGGTATGATGCAAACAAGCTGAGAAAAAATGAGGAAAAATGAGGAAAAGAAACATGTTTACCCATTAATATAAATATAGGAAATAATAGGCATATAAATATTGCATTTCTTAGTTTTAATTGTCTTATATTCTTCACTCCATGATAGTAACTTTCTCTAGTTTTAAATAAACCTTAGGTTTTTTTAACAGCAAACGTTTTTCCAATCACGTTGCTTATGGATTATTTACGTCATTTACTACTAATCGTTGAACGTAGATTTTTTGTATCATTCTTGTTACTGATACCTTTAATTTGAGACTAATCCCATTATCCTGCATCTTGTGAAACAACTACAATTTAGTTTCCTTTCAAATAAAATCAAACAGTTTAACAGGGTTAAAATCAACAGACTCATTTAGTCTTGTTTTTCATTATTACAGTATAATGACAGTTGCTTGTACAATTACAGTAATCTTATTTTTGTTCAAGATAATTTAAAGGATTTCAGTAATCAAAGCTTTGTTCATAATCATAATACAAGATATGTTGAAGACCTGGTTAAAATGTATATTAGACTTGATAAATATCTCAACAGCTAAGTAACAACAACTTACGCTTTTAAACAAGTTGCCACTCAATGATATTCTACTACCAATAGAAACTAATTTTGTAATGTTATTGCCAAGTGGCTTAAGAGTAGAGTTTCTCATACAGTGGATGAATTTTATACCCCGTTCAAAATAAATGTGCGGTCAAAAGACAAAATTTTATTTCCCACCATAAGGAAAATCCCCTCAATCTCTTTCCTAATTCCCCTATTATCTTCAAAATCATATGTTATTTTAATTTCGCCCTTGAAATTCAGAGTAGAAAATAGCGCTGATGAACATGTTACTTCACCTCGTCGCCGTTGCAAGCGCTTCTTTTTACATCTCAAACGTCAAAATAAGAATATTTGTTTACGAAAAAGCAAAACATTAGCATAAAGTGACACGAGATACTAAACAGCTGTACAGTTTTTTTAGTGATTGCGATTGGCTGGATTGTTAGCAGTGGGAGAGGAATGGGAGAAAATGGGGGAATTGAAATCTGCATTTCGACCGCACATTTATTTTGAACGGGGTATAGCACTGTAGACATTCAATATAACTGATTTTATGAAGATTTGACAATGCCCTTTGTATCTTTGTATATTTAATGACAAATAAACTTCTTCATTCTCAATTAATCAGCTGCTTGAAAAAATAACTTTAAACAATTTAATAATCAAAACGTATTTATGCTAATTGTATAGTTTGAAGTTTCAACTGTAGTTTCAATAGTATAACTCTGTATTATTTTTTCATTCCATTCAAACAAAAATTTATTATAATTATATACGTTTTTGGTACTGTCCATAATGAACCAAATTCTTTTGAGCTTTTGCTCTTCTACTGCATTTAGACAACTACCTCTTGTTTTTACAATCAGCTTTTTGAAGGGTTGTAAAATAAATTTGTAAGGGTTTTTAAATTACGATCTTTGTAATATGAGGAAATAAGGTGACGTCAAGTAAATGAAATCAGCTAGAATAACAAAGTGTTTCTTTTGATACAAACTGCATGTAATTCGGTCCAGTAGAAGTCTCAGACAAACTGTAAAAAGGATTAAATAATTTTAACTTTTCCCCATGTTTATAAGAAAAATTTCTTTTTCATTTTCGAAAAATTTAGCATAAATCCTTTTAAAATACATTAAAACCTACTAATAAAAGACGGAAAACTAATATGGACACTAATATAGGACAAACTAATAGGACACTAGTAAAACAACTAGTAGGAAAACTAATATAGGACAGAGCGGCTATGAGTGTTGTTTTGGCACAACCCCAATGTAAATTGGCCCCTCAGAAGAACTGTCCAAAGGTGTTTTGTACCCTACGCTTTTAAATATATGGATAAAATTTAATATTATACTGCACAGCTTAAATGCTGTGGAGCAGCACAAGTCCTCTAGTTAGATTAAACTCAATTTTTCAACTTTTCGTTCGTAGCGGCGAAACTATCGATTTTCGTATCTTTGGAAACACTTTCATTGAATTCCTCAGGTGTGAAAACATACTATTAGACTCATTAACTGCAAGATTCAAGCGTGCGGTTCTTGAGATATGAATTAAATTCATGTTTTCCGACTTTTCGTTCATAGCGGCGAAACTATTGGTTTTCGTATGTTTGGAAACAGTTCCATTGAATTTCTCAGGTGTGAAAACATACTATTAGACTCATTAATTGTAAGGTTCGAGCAAGCGGTTCCTGAGATATGAATTAAATTCAATTTTTCCGACTTTTCGTTCGTAGCGGCGAAACTATTGATTTTCGTATGTTTGGAAACAGTTCCATTGAATTTCTCAGGTGTGAAAACATACTATTAGACTCATTAATTGTAAGGTTCGAGCAAGCTGTTCCTGAGATATGAATTAAATTCAATTTTTCCGACTTTTCGTTCGTAGCGGCGAAACTATCGATTTTCGTATGTTTGGAAACAGGTCCATTGAATTCCTCGGGTGTGAAAACATACTATTAGACTCATTAATTGTAAGGTTCGAGCAAGCGGTTCCTGAGATATGAATTAAATTAAATTTTTCCGACTTTTCGTTCGTAGCGGCGAAACTACCGATTTTCGAATGTTTTGAAACTGTTTTATTGAATTCCTCAGGTGTGAAAACATACTATTAGACTCATTAATTGTAAGATTCGAGCGAGTGGTTCTTGAGATATGAATTAAAATAATTTTTTCCGACTTTTCGTTCATAGCGGCGAAATTATTGATTTTCGTATGTTTGGAAACAGTTCCATTGAATTCCTCACGTGTGAAAACATACTATTAGACTCATTAATTGTAAGAATCGATCAAGCCGTTCCTGAGATATGAATTAAATTCAATTTTTCCGACTTTTCGTTCATAGCGGCGAAACTATAGATTTTTGTATGTTTGGAAACAGTTCCATTGAATTCCTCGGGTGTGAAAACATACTATTAGACTCATTAATTGTAAGGTTCGAGCAAGCGGTTCCTGAGATATGAATTAAATTAAATTTTTCCGACTTTTCGTTCGTAGCGACGAAACTACCCATTTTCGAATGTTTGCAAACAGTTTTATTGAATTCCTCAGGTGTGAAAACATACTATTAGACTCATTAATTGTAAGATTCGAGCGAGTGGTTCTTGAGATATGAATTAAAATCATTTTTTCCGACTTTTCGTTCATAGCGGCGAAACTATTGATTTTCATAAGTTTGGAAACAGTTCCATTGAATTCCTCAGGTGTGAAAACATACTATTAGACTTATTAATTGTAAGATTCAAGCGAGTAGTTCCTGAGATATGAATTAAATTCAATTTTTCCGACTTTTCGTTCATAGCGGCGAAACTATCGATTTTTGTACGTTTGGAAACAGTTCCATTGAATTCCTCAGGTGTGAAAACATACTATTAGACTCATTAATTGAAAGATTCGAGCGAGTGGTTCTTGAGATATGAATTAAAAAAATTTTTTCCGTTTTTTCGTTCATAGCGGCGAAACTATCGATTTTTGTACGTTTGGAAACAGTTCCATTGAATTCCTCGGGTGTGAAAACATACTATTAGACTCATTAATTGTAAGATTCGATCGAGTGGTTCTTGAGATATGAATTAAAATCATTTTTTCCGACTTTTCGTTCATAGCGGCGAAACTATTGATTTTCATAAGTTTGGAAACAGTTCCATTGAATTCCTCAGATGTGAAAACATACTATTAGACTCATTAATTGTAAGATTCGAACGAGTGGTTCCAGAGATATGAATTAAATTCAATTTTTCCGACTTTTCGTTCATAGCGGCGAAACTATTGATTTTCGTATGTTTGGAAACAGTTCCATTGAATTTCTCAGGTGTGAAAACATACTATTAGACTCATTAATTGTAAGGTTCGAGCAAGCGGTTCCTGAGATATGAATTAAATTCAATTTTTCCGACTTTTCGTTCGTAGCGGCGAAACTATTGATTTTCGTATGTTTGGAAACAGTTCCATTGAATTTCTCAGGTGTGAAAACATACTATTAGACTCATTAATTGTAAGGTTCGAGCAAGCTGTTCCTGAGATATGAATTAAATTCAATTTTTCCGACTTTTCGTTCGTAGCGGCGAAACTATCGATTTTCGTATGTTTGGAAACAGGTCCATTGAATTTCTCAGGTGTGAAAACATACTATTAGACTCATTAATTGTAAGGTTCGAGCAAGCGGTTCCTGAGATATGAATTAAATTCAATTTTTCCGACTTTTCGTTCGTAGCGGCGAAACTATCGATTTTCGTATATTTGAAAACAGGTCCATTGAATTTCTCAGGTGTGAAAACATACTATTAGACTCATTAATTGTAAGGTTCGAGCAAGCGGTTCCTGAGATATGAATTAAATTCAATTTTTCCGACTTTTCGTTCATAGCGGCGAAACTATTGATTTTCGTATGTTTGGAAACAGGTCCATTGAATTTCTCAGGTGTGAAAACATACTATTAGACTCATAATTGTAAGGTTCGAGCAAGCGGTTCCTGAGATATGAATTAAATTCAATTTTTCCGACTTTTCGTTCGTAGCGGCGAAACTATCGATTTTCGTATGTTTGAAAACAGTTTCATAGAATTCCTCGATGTGAAAACATACTATTAGACTCATTAATTGTAAGATTCAAGCGAGCGGTTCCTGAGATATGGCATAAATTAAATTTTTCCGACCTTTCATTCATAACGGCTAAATTATCAGTTTTCGTATGCTTGGAAAGCCATCTTATCTTTTCCTTTTAACACTAATAATTGTCTTACGTTCTCCCCTGACTCATCTTTTTAAAACAACGAAACCAATCTGAGCTCCATAATCAGTTGATTGATAATTTTGTTTTATGATTACAGTTAATGTATTCCGGTAGATTTTTATGGTTGAACATGAGTTTTTTTCAGCAAACTATGATCAGGGTGGAGGTGCGCCGATAGTCAGTGTGATGCCTTTAAATCATGATGCCATTCATTTCATGATGAAGATGCCATTCCATTCATGATGCCATTCATCGTGTGATGCCTTAATTTGCCTTTAAATCATTGCTAATTTAGACTAATATATAATATGGTAGTTGGACATAATTGTTTGTCTTATCGATTACTTCAATAATTGTATTTTTATCGTACTACATACAAATCATCGGTTTTCAGGGGTGGAAATGGTCAACAAATTTGGCATTTAAAGTAGCCTTTTAAAATGCACGAAAAACATTTGCTCATTTTTCATCAGACTGCATGCTAAACAGCCATTTTCAGGCCTATTAGTCAGTTGGTGTTGAATTAGTCCGTTAAGGTGGCATTTATTGTAGATAGCGAGGTTAAATAGATAAGAGTGCTCAACACATGTTAACTTTTTTCCTCTGTTAGTTTGCGCCATTTTACCCATAATAAACCCGCTTTTCTCCCTAGCGATAAAAATTACTATTTATACAGGGATTTTCAATGTGAAACTCAAATGAGCACAGAAAACCCAAATTTTCGCCATAGTGATAAAAATTACTATTTACAGGGCTTTTCCCACAGTTTAAATAACAACATACCGTACCTAACATTTATTTTTAATTTTGAATGAATTAGTAACAACGTGGCAGCAAAACATGGGGAACAGGACGACCATCGGTGCACCTCGACCCTGCCCCTCCGAGGGTCGACGGCAAACCGCTGTGAAATGCTCAGACCATCGGCGCACCTCGACATCTCCCGCAAACTATAATGCCTTTTAAAAAATTAAATTGATTTTTTTACATTTTCAACAATATAATTGATCAAATTTCGTACCGGTAACGTCTATCTTCACTTCCATGTTGTGAGTAAAAAGTAGTTGTTTATAAGAATACTGTACTACTATCTCCTATGATTGAATTTTTTTTTTGAAGAATCACATTATAAACAAAATAATATTTACAATTAATTGAGTTTTTGTTGTTAATTTAGAATCTTTTATGAGTTTAGGTACTGGTCTAAGACTGCTTGACACTTTCTTCTTTTCACTTTTCTTTTTTTTTCATTTTAGCACACTTTTTGTCTTCCTACCAAGAACCATTGTTAGACCTATCGACCTGAATATAAACCTAAACTAATATAATTGACAAAGATAATTACAAAAATCATAATTGAAATCTCCACACAATCGTCATTGATTATGAATCAGACAAATAACTGTAGCAGATATGTTACTAAACAAAAAACTGCAAAATAAATAAGCAGTATAACAAAAAGTAATGACAGGAGAATGACGAATGATTGTACAATTCAAACAATCTTAAAGCACGTGTTTATTAAACGTATGTTAAATTGAAACACATATGTCCATAGTTTACTTTAACCTTCTAGCGCCTCAAATCAAATAAAATTAACGTTGGTCGTGTGTGCGTAGCTCTGTTAAAACTCGTCAAATTTAAACTATTTATATCTCAAATGTAAGAACGTATTTCACTGAGCATAACACTGAGGTGTTCTTAGACCATAACAAACCATGCACCTCATTTGGAACTATACAAAAAACCATCTAAAAACATGACTCCAAAAAGAAACTCCCATATGAGGAATGCATGTGGAAGAATATCTTTTGCGTATAAGTTGGAGAGTTAGGCGAAAGGTGAAATTATGCTGATGTTCTTTGCGTCATCTGCATGTGAATACCTTTAATTTCTAACATAAAACTTGCAAATCGGTCAAATATAAACGCCGGATGGGCTCGAAAACGATTTTATGAATTCTTTCAATATAAAATATATTATTTGTTCATATTGAGGTTTTTTAACTTACTTTTTGTTTGTTTGTAAATATTCATCTACATTATAATTTATTATTTTACAAAAGCTGCATTATTATGTTTAAGTTTAGTAAGTGTAACCAAGCAGTGCGTGGGGCCATAGAATTTTCTCGCTAAAAATTCTTTATAGTAATAGTAGTAACAAACAGTGAGCTAAATTGCAAAGTGCAAAATGCTTGTTTCTATTCAAGAAGAGCTATTTTACTTAGCTCACTCCTCTTTCAGGTGGTTTAACCAGGGGCAGGGATAAGTTATCAAAGAATGCAGGGGCCTAGTATAAGTCTTACAGGGATTATTTTTATGTTGTAAGTTAATTTAAAGTAAATTAAATCACACATAGACCGGCTGTTTATGCATATATGTGTAATCACAATTAGTAGTGGTTGATACTGTGCAGGGATATGTGTCAGGGGCAGGAATAAGTTATAAAAAAAACGCAGGGCCTAGTATATGTCTTGCAGGGATTATTGTTGTGCTGCAAGGTAATTTAAAGTAAATTAAATCACTCATAGACCTTCTTTCTATGCAAGGCTATGTAATCAATATTATTAGTGGGTGATAGCATGCAGGGGTATATGTCAGAGGGCAAGGATAAGATAAAAAAGAATGCAGGGCCTAGTAAACGTCTAGCAGGAATTATTGTTCAAATATATACCAGAGTGCACGAAACGTAGCCTACTTTAAATTTAGGTTAACTTGTAAGACGTATACTGCATTCTTTAATAACTTATTCCTGGCCCTGACACGTATAACTGTATGGTATCATTCTCTACGAATGGTGACTACATATTCCTGCATAAACAGCCGGTCTATGTGTGAATTAATTTACTTTAAATTAAATTACAACATGTTAAGACGTATAATAGTCCCCTGCATTCTTTGATAACTTATCCCTGCCCCTGCCTGACACATACCCCTGCATTCTATCACCCTCGTATAATATTGATTACACAGCCTTGCATAGAAAGCTGGTGTATATGTGATTTAATTTACTTGAAACTAGCTCACTACATAAAAATAATCCCTGCAAGACGTATACTAGGCCCTACATTATTGATAACTTGTCCCTTTCCCTGATACATACCCCTGCATGGTATCATCCACTACGAATGAATACAGTTCCCTGCATAAACAGCTGGTCTTATGTGTGAATTAATTTGCTTTAAATTATTTTAACACGTAACAATAATCCCTGCAAGACGTATTCTTGTCCCTGTATTCTTTGATAACTTACCCCTGCCTCTGCATGCTATACCCCCAAATAATATTGATTACATAGCCTTGCATACAAAGCAAGCCTATATGTGATTTAATTTACTTTCAATTAGTTAGCAGCACAACAATAATTTTGTGTAAGACGTATACTAGGCCCTGCATTCTTTGATAACTTATCCCTACCCCTGACACATACCCCTGCATGGTACCATACGATACGAATGGTAAAAACAGATCCCTGCATAAACAGCCGGTCTATGTGTGATTTAATTTAAACTAGCTCACAAAATAGAAATAATTCATCCAAGATATATACTAGGCCTTACAGTATTTGACAACTTATCCCTGCTCCTGACACATACCCCTACATGAAATCATCCACTACGAATGGTGATTACATAGCCCTGTATAAACACCCGGTCTATAAGTGATTTAATTTACTTTAAAAAAGCTCAAAGCATAAACATAATCCCAGCAAAACGTATACTTGACTCTGCGTTCCTTGATAACTTATCCCTGCATGCTATTACCCACTTATAATATTGATTACATAGCCTTGCATAAAGCAGGACTATGGTCTATGTGTGATTTAATTTACTTATAATTACAACAACAATCCCTGCAAAACGTAGGCCTATAATAGGCCTTGCATTCTTTGATAACCCATCCCTGCCTGTGACACATACCCCTGCATGGTATCATCACTACGAAAGGGTATTGCATTGCTCTGCATTAACAGCCGGTCAATGCGTGGTTTAATTTTCTTTAAATTAGCTTACAACATAAAAATAATAATTGCAAGACATATACTAGGCCCTGCATATTCTTTTATAACTTGTCTCTGCCCCTGACACATACCCCTGCATGGTATCATCCACTACGAATGGTGCAATAACATAGCCCTGCCTAAAAAGCCAGTCCATGGGCGATTTACTTTACATGTCAAATTTTAAGAATGTCTGTTCAAAAATTAACTAACTTTAATTTTGCTTACCACACGAATACCTGTAAGACTTTCATTAAGCCCTGAATTTGTAAAAAGCTTATCGCGGCCCCTGACACTACCCCTGCATGGTTAATCCACTATTAATGATGATTGTATAGCCTTTTGTACCAAGGAAGTAATATGTGTCACTCAGGTCACTTTAAATTAACTTAAAAATATTTAAATTCTATTAATTCACGCTAAAATTCTGATTAACATACAAGACACACATATCACTACTTGACACACATATCACTTCCTGCCACTCCCTAACCCGGAAATCATAAATTCATAGATCTTGATCACAATAACTAAAGATTTTGCTCATTAAAGTATTGAATAATAATTTATATAATTTGTAATTCTGTCTTTTTAAATATTTATCGACTTAAAATAATTCATACAAACACCACAAAATAAGCTTAAAACATTATTCATGGGCCACACAAAATTCGGTGATTAATTATCACTACCACTGACTCATATACATAAATGATATCACACACCATAAATCGTGTGCACCAACTTCAAATATGCTCAATCGCTTATCCCTTCGTGGAGTATACTTGGGCCTGCTCTCTTGGAAGAACTATCCCTTTGCCTCAAAGCCGTAGCCAGAAAAAAATTTTGGGGGGGTTTGAGTCCCGCGCAACCTTTAAACTTTCATTTTAACACAATTATTTAATAGGCAATAATATAATGTTTAAGCAGGGTTTTGACGTTTTAAATAATTAAATAGTACTTATATGATTACATTAATAATTATTACTATAGTCCGTTTTTTTAAACCTGATCCTTCAAGGGAGAGATGGTGGAGGGGGTTTGTTTATACTTGCTACTATCCCATTGGCTGAAGCCTTTTGGTTTTTTTGTTGTTTTTGTTTTATTTCACTGTTGCATACCACCTGATAATTTTACATCACAACATAATGTGTATCAGTTTTACAACATTATTGGTAGCAGTTGTTTTTTAATCAGTTTACTTTAGAACTGTTACTTTTTAACAAGGAATAGGTTTTGCTTAAAAATATAACAGCTGACTAGGAGCTACTGAAAGATATTATAACTTATTTAAAACGTTATTTGAGGAAATCTGATACTCGACACACGTTTGTCACGAGTTCAAATGTGTTGTTTACAGTTTAAATTTTTTGTTTACAGTTTAAATCCCTCCTCCACCCCAATTTTTCGAGAAGGATCAGGCTTAAAAAAACGGACTATAGTATACGTTTTGCTCGAAATCGAGCAATTTATTTAAATACATTACAAATGTTACTTTAGCTCTAAATCAATGACATCCGACCAATCCAATAATGTGAATATCTTTAATCGCCAATAACTACACGTATTTACAGCTGATTGTTAACAGATGTTTCAAATGCTTTTATTCAGTCCCCAATGTTATTTAAATGGGAAATTTTGAGATTTCAATGTTGGATAGCGTCTTTATTTTCAGTCCGATTCTCATCAATTTTTGGCGGAAACAACTACAGACCAAGCCCTATCCAACGACACCAAAAACTTGAAAATCGGTTGAAAATTGTAGGAGGAGTTCTCAAGACAAAAAAACCCTTAGCGTATTAAATAAGTATAGATTAGCATTAAAAGAAAACGTAGCATTGATCATCATATGAACTAAATTCTTCTTTCTAAGGGAAGCTTGCTTACTTAAAAAATTTACAGGCCCCCTACATTTGAGTGTCGTTAACTGCCAGTACTAACAAGATTTAAGAATAATATACCTAAAACTGAAATATTTTCAACACAATAAATACCAGAGTAGCCTACCTATCACTCGTTATCAGGCTATTTTCACTCTTCCTCAATCTATATAAGTAACTGGAGCAGAGCATTTGCTCGGGAAACTTAAACAGTTCTTCATAGTAATACCTTTAACACTAACAGACAGTTGTTCCTAAAATGCCAAGTGCAATAATGCTTGTTTCTATTCACGACAGGCTCAATCCCTCCGCTCCTCGTCTTTCAGGCTGTTTTAAAGTAGGCCTACAACTGTTTTGTGTAGGCCTACGTGTGCTGCACTATGGTTTCCTATATTTGTTGAACCACACGTTGAATCTGTAACATGTGGATTCTACTTCTATGGTTACCAGCTGATTTAATCAATTATTAATTCTTTTGTTTTCAAATCAATTACAATCTCACAAATTGCTTTATTCTTTCACCTAAATTTTATTTATCTAAATATTCATAATCACCACTATATATAAAGTATGATTTAAAAACATGATAAATTGTATTTATTTATTTTAGTAGCATTCAGTACTATAGTTCATCAGTAACTGGCTAAAATGCAAAACCATATGTTTATACTGGAACACGTGGTCTGTACTTTGACATTTGAGTCAACTGTTTTCATTATTTCTTTGTGTAGATTTTTAACTCCATGAGAACAATGTTGAAAGTTTTAAAATTTAAATTAAAGATTATAAGGAATTAAAATTATGACTAAATAAAATAAGACCTGTAAATATATTATTATTATCTTAGAAATAAATAACTTATTTGCAAAGTTTTTAGAAAATTGTTAGAGCCGTTTTCAAGATCTGACTGCATACATACATGCAGACAAATATACCTTATACTCGTACCAGAGTAGCTTATAAGATAGTTGATAGTTGGTTTATAAAATATAAACTAAGGTATATTTATATTGTTTTGTCTCTCCTGTGAATTTACATCGTAGGCCTACATCAGTGCTAAGCCGCTCAGACGGGTTTGACCACAAGAATATACTTACAAGAAGAAATATTGGCTCGTGTTCATCTCAAATAGTCATATATTTTTTCTAAAAAGTTAGAGCGAGGGCTGTCGATTCAGGAGTAGGCATGATTAAAATTCTTTTTTTTTAACCTACCTAATTAAGAATTTATATCGTCTATGTCAACAGACGACACAAAGCTTAATGCAGACCAACTCAAAGTTCACTATGAAAAACTGTAAACTGCACAGTACACACACGATCGGCGTGAACGGGAACGAATATGCTCTGATGAGAAAATAAAGGTTATGTCAAATTCCCGCTCATTCGTTGTTGTTACACTCCCCCGCGAACAGCGCTCCCTACGTTTAGGTGCCCACGCAGGTCGGGTGAATAACAACGACTTCCGTTGTTATGACTTGGACGTTGTAATTAAACAAATAAGTATTTTGTATTTTTACTTTGTTTTTAAGTTCATTCCCTGCCATCATTAAATTTTCAAACAATTAGCTATGGAAAAATTACATATTTTTGGTCGGTCTGTTTTTTATTATTAAATAATAATTATATAAAATAATATTAAATAATTTTTGACACAAATTTTGTGTCAAAAATTTCGGGGGGGGTTTTGACCCCCTGACCCCCCCCCCCCCATTGGCTACGGCCTTGCCTGACACGTATCCCTCATTGATAATACCTCCTATGAATAAGGGTTACTTAGCCCTGCATACCAAGTAGGGTTAAGTGTCAAATAGTTCGCGGTTAAACATTGTGCTATTTGGTATTTTTCTGTTGGCAGCAATGGTAAGCGTGCAGGGGTAAGTGTGGTCACATATCCCTCCACCATCGTGCAGGGGCATGTGTCTCTGCGTACAATCGTGATGACACTTATCCCTGCAATTTGGGGACTTAACCCTTCGCGAAAATGCAGGGCTATGTGTCAAAATGCAGGGGTATGTGTTTATAATGGAACATATATATATATATATATATATATATATAAATTTTAATGACTATTATTTTTGGTCTCTGGGCACCTCAAAACGAAAAAGTAACATGGTCCCGGGCTTATGTCTTACCATGAGACCTACGGTAATAGCTTATTCAATATGGGAAATTCGCTAAAACCAAGATTTTTTTTACCATAAATGGATGCAGCTCAACCAAATGACGCTAAATACCAAGTTTCATCAAAATATAATGGTTAATAAGTGAAATATTAACACATTCTTTTACCCCATTTAGATTAACATTGAAGCCCCAAAATACAATGTCCTGTCTTTAGACTTTTTTTATATCTCGGTAACCAATGGGAATAGAGCAAAGCTGCAAGATACTAAATTTTGTGCTTTTTTTAGCTCAATCCAGTGGTGAAAATCAAAATTTTAAAATTTAAAAAAATCATATATTAACAAATGCAAAAAAAACCCATTTTTTGGGGTACAATTCACCTGACACTACCCCTTCCGGCAGGTCGATACCTGGTTTACGAACTCGTCCAAATAAACTTACGATTACACATCTCTATTAATTAAGTTTGATCTTGATCGGACAGTTTTAACAAGAGTTCTCGTGTCTAGGGACACATACATACATACTTACATATATATGCATACATAAATTTTAATGACTATTATTTTTCGTCACTGGGCACCTCAAAATGAAAAAGTAAGATGATCCTGGGCTTATGTCTTACCATGAGACCTACGGTAATAGCTTCTTCCCTGTGGGAAATTCGCTAAAATTACAAATATTTATAAAAATTAATATTTTACAAAATACTCAAAAACGGCTGTTTTTGCCGCAAGGAGTGTTATAACCTTTATTATAGATCATGAATAGACCTTTCAAATAAGATGTCAAATGTCAAAATCGGTTAAAAGGTTTCCGAGATATGCGACATTATTGTAATTGGCTGAGCGGCCATATTGATGACGTCACTGCTCGTGACGTCATTATATTTAAGCTTGCCTTTTGGCAGATTTTTACTATTTTACATGTGTTTAGCCAATTCCCTAAGTTTGGTGCTGGTTCAGGGGTGGACTGACACTATGAAAAGGGCGGTGGAATGGGTACAGGAGGGGCGCCATATATATATATATATATATATATATATATATATATATATATATATATATATATATATATATATATATATATATATATATATATATATAAGCGAAATCCCACTCACTGACTCATCACGAAATCTCAGGAACTACCAAACGGATTTACTTGAAACTTTGAACATAGGTTCATCTTGTCCCTTAGGTGCTCACTAAGAAACGATTTTGCAAAATTCCTTCAGGGCTCCACCCCACACGTCTTCAAAGTTACCATGTTATTCTTATGGAAGCAACATTTTTGTATTAAAACATATGATTACATTTAGGAATATTAATTTTGTAAACAGCTGTTCTCATTGAAATTATTGAGAGAAGATTGGTATTTAGAAAACTATAGGATATTATAGAATTGCGGCAAGTGAGCTCAGTGAACAAGCTAAACCTGACGGGAAGTGATTACTGACTCGTCACAAAATCTCAGGAACTACCAAACGTATTTACTTGCAACTTTAAACACAGGTTCGTCTTGCCTTTTATTTGCTTACTAAGAAACGATTTTGAGAAATTCCTTCAGGGCTCCGCCCCACAGGCCTTTGAAGTTTCAATATAACGGTATCCATATGGCCAAATTTAAATACGAATTAGAAACCTGCGGGGTTGGAATTCGGAGTGATCTCTTTTTTCTTAGGTACTCAATAAAAAAGCGCCTTGAACTCTCCCCTTTAGTGATCCGCCCCACAGAAGCTCACAATTAATTACTGTGTATGTGCCTATGTGTTGAAATTTGACATTCATGATTTTACTTATAGATACTTATTAAGAAACAGTTTACAAGTAGGCCAATAGTTTTTGAAGCACCTTAGGGCTCCACCCCATTGGACTTCAGAATTACTTTAATGCCTCCAAAGTTAAAATTTGACATGCATGTTTCATTTTGCTCATGGGTGATCCCTAAGAAACGGTTTTGCAAATATAGTTTTCGAAGTTCTTTAGGGCTCCACCCCACTGGACTTAAAAATTATTTTTGGGCCTCCGGGGATTAAATTTGAATCGCACGTTCCTCTTTGTTAATAGGTACTTTCTAAGAAAAGGCTTTGCAAATATAGTTTTTTTTTTTTTTTTTTTTTTTTTATTCTTTAAGGCTCCGCTCACAGGTTTGAAAATTACTCTAGGGTCCACAGGGTTCAAATTTGACATGGACGTTCCTCTTTGCTCAAATGCTCATAGGTGCTCAGTGAGAAATAAATTTGCAAATTTCCTTTAGGGCTCCGCCCCATGGAACCTAAAAATTACCATAGATCCTAGGGGGGATAAATTTAACGTGGATGCCCGTTTTGCTAACAGGTGCTCACTACAAAATGGTTTTGTAAATATAGTTTTTGAAGTTCTTAAGGGCTCCACCCTACATATCTTAAAAATGACTGGAGGGCCTACGGTGTTGAAATTTGACATGGACGTTCCTCTTTGCTCATAAGAGGTCACTAAGAAATAATTTTGCAAATTTTTTTTCAGGGCTCCGCCCTATAGAACCTCAAGATTACTATAGATCCCAGAGAGTATAAATTTAACGTGGATGTTCCATTTTGCTAACAGGTGCTCACCTTACGAAATGGTTTTGCAAATATAGTTTTTGACGTTCTTAAGGGCTCCGCCCACATGGGTTTGAAATTTGACATGGTCGTTCCTATTTGCTCATAGGTTCTCAGGACCTTTTCTATTGAAGAAACCTTTTCTCACTAAGAACAGGTTTTGCGACATTCCTTCAGAGCTCCACTCACACTAATTCATTTTTTTCAATGTCATTCTTAAGGAAAGATTTTGTTGCTCTTTAAAAAGAATTTATTACCTATAAAATAAATTCAATCACGGGCGAAGCCGTGACGGGCAACAGCTAGTATATACATACATATATGGCATTATTATTATTATTTATATAATAAAGAACATTTACTATACATATTTCGACTATCATATAATTTTCTAGCAATTAAAATTGTAACCTTACAATATTAAAAAAAAACTAAAGAGTTTATAGTTTAAATAGACTTGAAAATGACATAGTTGAAAAAAAGTTGTGAAAAAATATGGATTCTGTGATCTTTATTTCTAATGATTATAATAACAGAATTCCTTAAAATTTAAACAATTTACAATGTATTTATAGAAGTGTATAACTATAGTTTGTAAAATACAGTAAATCAAACAAGTGTTAAAACAGTAACTTCTTAATTTTCAATAAACAATATAAACTGATATTCAAAATCAAACTAATGAAAGTAAAAATAACTTTACAATGAGCATTTGAAGGCTTTGTAGGCAAATATTAAACTTGAAAGCCGTAGTTTTTATCTTTATCAAAACCAACATATTTTATTTACATTACTGTTTGTTTATATTGCTGCCCATAAAAGTTAAGTCAACATACCAACAGTTTATACGTGAAGAAGTCTTCGTAATTGTTCACTCTTCTCACTCAGCTTGTCGATTATCTAATAATTCTTGATCTTGACAAGAATATCTCCTTCCATGTTCATGAGAAATAAGGTCTGAAGGTGTTCATCAGTGAGTCATGATTGGAACGGAGCCTTGTTTTGATATATTTTAATTTTGCAAAGGGCCGTTCACATGACACTTGGGTGGCTGGTAATGTCAAGAGACTTAAAGAAAAGGTTCGTGTACAGCACTAAAAACAAAAACATTGTACTCAATTACTCAAGTAAGACGTCGAATTCACACTTGAAGCAAGTGTTTCATTTTTACCACGTTTACACTGAATATACTGCAAATCGTTTGGATCTCTTTATTCGTCATCATTTAAGTTGGAAACCAATTCTTCTTCCGAGAGCTCACCTTCAAAATTATCGGTCGGTTCTGTTATGTTTACCGGTTTCGACAACTGGTGATGACACGGTGATTAAAATATACTAATTCCTCTTCCAGTTTCCCCCCTTGCAATCGGTAACTAATTCTATTATCCTTTGAAAGCTAGAAGAGTTAATGGCAATTCTGTCAAACCGCTTGGGATCAAAATATTTTAAATCTAAACATAGACTTTGTTTTGCTGAAAACTTTTCGTTCGTACATTTGACAGCTTGATCTATAACACAGTTAAAAACGGTTACTTCAAATCGGCGATTGCTGCATGTCCTCAATTAGGCCACGTCTCCTGATGAAGTTTCCCCCGGCGTTTTCTTCTTTTTCCTACTCTCACCCCAGGCAGTTTTGCTTCCATGATGATTTCTTCGATATTTTCGGAACTGTACCGGACAAGTGTTCGATTTTGTTCGTTATTTCAGTGAAGAAGACCTCTGCAGCTTTGAAGGCATCGACAAACTTGGACCTAGCACCTTTTAAACCCTAAAGGCGCCTTTTTTCCTAAGTGCAGCTTACTAGCCTCAATGCTTGAACATAGTCAAGATCCTTGGTTTGCAGGTAATCTGTAAGTGGAGTGGTGTGCTAAACAATCATCAGGAAAGTCATTACAACGAAGATTGTCTGGAAACTGCATAGTTTCTGCAAAATGCAAATAACGCATCGTTCCTAACCTGTCAAAATTGTCGATTTATTAAAATAATGGATTACAAGAGTTGTTTTAATACGCGTATTTATATTCGAAATTGTACATATTCCATAATAAAAACAAATATACACTTTGTGTAAGGTTTAACAAAATCATCCCCCTGGGATTGACCTTTAATTGTACTACGTCACAATGGTCACGCCCAGGCTGACAGCTGTTTTGCTGCCCAGGTTAGCCAACTATGTCGAGTCATTGCTACACGAAAGAGTTCCCAGTTGAAGCAATTTATCGAAGTTGAACATTTAATTTATATGAAGATAAACGTAGACTATTATGTTCAAGTCATGAAGTGCAAACACATTAACAATTCTAGGAAAAACAAAAATTCACAAATATTGAACTTTCATAAAATATTTCACAATTCCTTATAATGAAAAAATCTTGTCCTAGGGGCGCCGGGGCGCCTTGATGGGGAGGGCGCACCGGGAATTTTCCCGGTGTCCCGGCGGCTCAGTCCACCCCTGGCTGGTATCCGGAAGTGAAAGATTTTTACACTTGTTCCACAAACTAATGCCTGCATTCACATGATCTTTATGCTTCAAATTTGTTTCATATAGCTTAAAGATAATAATTACCAAATTTGCATTATCTCTTATAAGATGTATTGGTATTTCACTGAAGGCTTAAAATATGTTAACCCTATCAATATGGGGGGTGATGTTGTTCGCGTCCGCAGCATTCTATTAAAGTTGCATGTACTCCCTGGGTGGTGCTAAACGAAAAACAATTTTTGGCAGCTGAGGTATTGTGCAAGTGATCTCTCAGCTATGCCAGCTGCAAGACCAAATCCAAACGGCCACTTCTGAAATATAGACTCAGTTTTAAATATTTGTCATTTTAACGTAGAGGGTCTGAGAATATTCAAAAGTGACTGCCTCAGCAAGGTGCTGCTAGAAAATAATGTCGATGTCCTCACACTACAAGAAACACATGTGAAAGACGTAGGGAAAAGTTCGAGGAGCAACATCACAGGATATAGGCTTGTGGATGAAATAGGACACAGGGTCTATGGCATGGCGCCTTACGTTAGGCAAAACATAGACGACGTATCAGTCTCCCACAAAATTTGTGTGAACAGCATATTTAATTTTTTTTTTGAGTGTATCTACGCCAGTGGCATTTTTAACGTTTTGACGGGGAACGGTCCAAACCCCAGTCTTGTTAATCATATTAATCACATTAAGTGTTGCTGTTAAGGTATCTGAGACTACCATTGTAAATGTCTACAAAACACCGAACATCCAGTTGTTAAATACAGTTCTCCCAACTTTTGAACATCATGTGGTATATGTAGATGATTTTATTAGTCATCACACCTAGTGGGGATACTCGTCCGATGATGGCAACGGCACTCGTATTTCAAGTTGGGCTGAATATAACAATCTTTCTTCGGTATTTAATGATAAGGCCCACACACTTTCCATTCAGCTCGATGGCGTCGTGGGTACTCTCCAGACTTGTGCTTTTGTTCCTGTGACCAATCAACAACACCCTCGCCAACTTGAAGGAGGGTTCTAGGTGCATTCCCTCATTCTTAGCATAGACCTGTACTAATATCAGTGGGAATCCAAATTCCGCTCGTAAGATCTTTTTCTCTGCTTAGGTGGAGCTTTAAAAAAGCTGAGTGGGAGGCCTTCTCCACCAGGCTTGACAAAGGCATCAGGTTCATCCCTTTTAAAGTAAAACACTACGATCGGTTCACAAAACTTGTTCTGTCTTGCGCTTAAGCCCAAGACGTTTGAGGAAAGAGTATATACCAGGTTGGAGCAAAGAGTGCGACGACCTTTACAGTGGGTTCACTGATACTGCTGACAGAGTTATAGCGGACCAACTGCTTTACTCTCTTTACAACACCAGGAGAGAGAAATGGGTGAAAACTGTTGAGACCATGAACTTTACCCAGAGTAGTCGCAAAGCCTGGTCTCTGCTCAGAAAGCTCTCCACCGGTAAGGCAAATGATAAAAACAGTGTCTCGCAACCTCATCCTTGTGAATTGCAAAACGCCTCTCCTGTTTGTCTAAACTCGTGAGTAGAAGATGCTGAGACCGGAAACGGAAGTGACTTCCGGTTTGGTGGGAAAGCAGGGGTGCCAACCCCAGGGGGCTTCCCAAAATTTCCCTGCGAATTCCCAAAATTCCCTGCAATTCCCCGCAGTGTTACCAACTTATATCATTTACTATATATTATACACTATAAGGTATATACTATAAAGTATACACTATAACGTAACAAAACACCTGGATCGCTAAGGATCAAGACCACCTGGATCGCTAGGGAACAAGACCATCTGGGTCGCTGGGGTCATACCATATAAAGTGTACACAGTACTATATAAAGTGTATACTATATAAAATGATGTATCATACCATATAAAGTGTATATAATACTATATAAAGTGTATATAATACTATATAAAGTGAAAAACATGAAAATTTCAGCTTACAAAACCTAAAAATCGCAAATATCTCGAAAACGGTGCGTCCTAAGGGTCCGGGGACCTCAAAAAACCACCTTCTACGAAGTAGAGGTGCCCCTGGGGGGTAGGTACCCTAAAATAACAAAATTAACCAAAATGTTGCGGGTTGCATCCAAAAATTGAAGGGGCAATGAAGGGGCAAAACTTTGAAAAATCATATCTTAGGAATGGCTCCATGTATTAACTTCATACTTGGTATGTGTGTACACTTGGTTAGTATTAAAAAATGCATGGCAAGAAGTATCCAAAAAATGAAGGCGCGAAAAAGTTTTATTTTTTATCTCGAGAATGGCACTACAGATTTTCTTCAAACTTGGTATGTGTATACGTATAGTATAAACATGTAATAAAATGCTAAGCATCACTTCCCAGAGTCAAGGTCATAGCTGTGAAAAATAAAAAAAAAACTTACAACTATTAATTTTTTATCCCCTTTCGGCGTAGGACTCTTACTAAGTATTTGTTAAGACCAAGAAGAGTGTAGTGGTCAAGGTCAGACCCATTCACAAATAAAAAAAAAACTCATAAATGTGAAGTTTGTGATATTTATCTTTATGATACCAGTGACTACATAGCAAAACCTACAGACATGGGCCCTCTGGCCCAGGGCTCTACCTTTTAGGTATTTGTTAAGACTAAGAAGAGTGTAGTGGTCAAGGTCAGCCCTATTCAAAAATAAAACAACCTATAATTATTATTATTTCTATTTTCTGCTTGTGTAGGTCTCTAGGGTAATATAATTAACCACAGTCTACTAAACCCTACACCATCTTAAATAACAGACAGGGGCCCATTGGCACAGGAGTCTACCTTCTCAATACTTAGGAGGTGTAGTAAGTATCATGTAGAGCACAGGGTTTTTATTAGAGAGGGAAAATACAACACATTAGTGTATTACATGTCAACAATTAGTCTTTAGAAGGCAGCAGATACCGTTAGATCTTAGATAAAAATATCTTAAAACAAAGGGAGTAACGAAAGGTTACTCCCTTCAAACTTTGAAAAATATACAGCTGTTTATAATGAACCGTAGTCTTTCTTAGAGAGAAAAACAACAGACATCCAAGGTAAATAGCATTAAATGCCTGGTACAAGGCAAGTGTTGGTAATTCCGAGTCATGGTTCTGTAGTCTTTAGAGGTTAGCAGATACTAGCGTTGCAGTGCTAAGTAATTAATCACTTTATTCTTTAGAGAATACTTAGATATTTCTGAGTCTTTGGGACCAGCAGCTATCTTAAAAATAAATGAATAAATATATGGCAGACACCGCTACAATAGAGAAAAATACTGTAAACTCCAAGGGTAACGAAAAGTTACCCTTACATCTATTTGTATTAACACATGTAGTACACAGGATCTGATAATTCTAAGAGGTGTACACAGAGACTCCGTCCAAGTGTTACAGAAGTAGAGAAGTGGGTTGAAAGCTATGCGTTGGCCGTTGCCATGCTGTCTATTAAGTAGAAGAGTGGAGGTAAGTACAGCTAGGTTAGTGATACTGTAAGACTGGTGGAATATTGTTTCTTATGTTAACCTAACCTTAAAAAACCCTGAGGTGTTAGCCTAGCTAAGTTAGGGTTCAGTGAGACTTTAAAATATTATTGGTAAGGTAAAACAACTCAAGGGGTTTGGTGGTACAGATGACCCTAGACTTTAAAATATTACAGTCATGTAAATAAACCACCGCTAAAAAAGAAACATAGGGGGATTGGTGGTACAAATGACCGAAGGCAATATAATTTATCTGTTATGTGAGAAAATTACCGCTGAAAACTAAATCAAGGGTTTAATATTATAAATGACAGTAAGACTCACAAGAGTCCGGTCAAGGAAAAATTAATCACCGCTGAAAATCTATCATAGGGACTTGGTGATACAGGTGACAGTAAAAATCACATGAGTCTGGTCAAGTTAAATAAATTACCGCTAAAAACCTATCATAGGGGTATTGGTTATACAAATGACCGTAGAGTTTAAAATCTTGCTGTGAGGAAACTAACACTGAAAATTATCACAAGGGGACTATATATGGTCAACTCTAAAAAGTTATGTAAAATGTGTGTCTAGCTTACCTATAGGCTGGGTTTCATCTCGATGTATATGGCGTCCGAAGGTATCCGCGGAAGTGGCCGTGTTTGGATTGGGGGTGTGTGTTGAGGTGGTGTTAGTCTGGGTGAGAGTGATTGGGTGGTATGTGGTGGTTGAGCAGTGTATTCTATAACACAACATGTCAATTTGAAACTATAGCAACATGAGTTCATCGTGAACTGAGACTGACTACCGCAAAGGATATCCTGTCAAGATATGACCCAGTAATTGTTCCCCTCCACTTCCTCTGAGGACCTGAGGTGAGCCGGTCAGTGTTTACCGCAACAGAAAATACCGCGTTGTAATTGGTTGGAATAAGAAGGTCCCTGATTGGTGGATAATGGGTGCGCAGCCCTCTGATTGGTTGGGGTTATCTACCTCCACCGACTGCTGCTTATCCTCGCTCTCTTCGCGTCAGGCTCTCGTAGCGAATGGACCTATCTAGCTCCCGTGTATTGCGTACTTGCTTACTGCGTTGCTTAGCTCTGGTTTTATGTTGTGATACTTATTTGAGGTTAGTAATATTTTGACTTGCGTTGTAGTGTTTTAAATGATATTTTGACTCAAGTAGTAACTTTTTTCATCATATAACCAGCTTAACAGTTGTGATGTCTTAGTCTGATTTCAGTTGTCATACTGTTTGGACGCGGGTAACATAACCTCACTTTTATTCTTTGACTTTAATTGATTTTGAGCATGGAATCGTCCTCTAAAATGGATTTACCAAAAATTACTGAACCTGTTCAAGTTCTAAGTGAGGACCAGACGTACATAAAGAAATTCAGATTGTATGGGCTTAGAACAATTTTCAAATTTTCTAACCCTCCACCTGAAACCAATGAAATTGATTGGCTCAGACAAGGTTTTGCTCAGATTGTAAATGAAGTCAAAAACCAATGCCATGAAAATGATATGCTAGGTTTCACCATGCAGAGTCTTAATTTGAAATCTAAAGAGCCGGGGTATGTAGCTTTTCGGCCCTTCAATCAAGTAAACGAAGATGTTTTGTGGGAAATTTTTGGCGGAATCGTACAGAGTAATTCGGAATCTATTAAATCAACTGATACTTTTAAGGTAGAATGTACTCGAATTAATCTCCCTGTAGGGTCTGGGACACGCAGGAGACCCGGTTTATACAACACATTTGAAGAAGAGTGTAAAGCTAGGAAGGGTATTGTTGTTATTAATAATAAAGACAACTTGTGTTTACCTAGAGCGATAGTAGTTGCGATGGCTAAAGTTACCGGTGATTCAGATTATAACCTTATACGTATGGACAAAGGTAAAAGACAGACAGTTAGGGCCCAAGAGCTTCTGCGTAGAGCGCGTGTTGAGATATCTAATAGTGGAGCGGGTATCCCAGAACTTGAAAAATTCCAAGAACACCTGAAAGAGTTTAAAATTACTGTCTACAACTATGACCATAAAGGGCGCGAAGTCTATTTCGAGGGGCGAGTCGAAAATCCAAAATTTAAAATTAACTTGCTTTTCCACAATGGCCATTACAATGTAATTAATTCACTAACTGCTGCCTTTGCTTGTGAGTATTTCTGTGAAGCGTGCCATATCCCCTATGACCATAAAGTTGCACACCGCTGCTCCAATATCTGTCCTACTTGCCAGACCATATCACCCCCTTGTAAGTTAGAGGAAAAAGGAATTGACTGCCCGGAATGTAATATGACTTATAAAAATCAAGCCTGTTTTATAGCTCACAAAATTGATAAATGCAAGTCAGTAAAGAAATGTCTTGACTGTGGCAAGTTAATAAAGATCAATGAAAGGTCCAAGCCCCATAAGTGCGGGGAGGTGTATTGTAAAGTATGCGAAGAGTTTATGGATCCCAACCATAAATGTTATATGAAACCTAATGAAAGCCAACCGAAGGGGAAAAACTACCTATATATTTTCTTTGATTTTGAAACCAGGCAAGATGAAAACCTCCCTTCTGACCCAGAGAAAAAAGTTCATAAAGTTAATCTGTGCGTAAGCCAACAGTATTGTGGGCAGTGTCTAGGTTCAGGCTTCTGTATGGCATGCAAAAACCGCGAAAAGGTTTTTAAAGAAGACCCGGTAAAACAGTTTATGGAGTATGTTATGCAAGTAAGGAAAAAGTTTAAAGATGTTTGTGTGATTGCACACAACGGACAGGGGTTTGATTTCCAATTCATTTTAAAGTACACTCTGGAAGAGACTAAATTCACACCCGAACTTGTAATGAGAGGATCCAAAATTATTTTGATGGAAATGGATAACGTTAGGTTTGTTGATTCCTTAAGCTACTTTCCCATGCCTCTAGCTGCACTCCCCAAAGCGTTTGACTTGCCCCCAGAGAAAAAGAAGGGCTATTTTCCGCATCTATTCAACACCCTCGAGAACCAAAATTATGTAGGCCCGATTCCCGCGAAAGAGTTTTACTGCCCGGAGACTATGTTTGAGAATTCCCATGATGATTTTGAAAAATGGTATAACGAACAGGTGAACAGCGGCTATGTATTTGACTTTCAAAAAGAGATTTTGGAGTATTGCATTTCAGATGTAGAGATTCTGGCGCAGGCGTGTATAAAATTCCGAGCCTTATTTCTTAAAGAATGTAATGTTGATCCGTTTCTCGAGGCCGTAACCATTGCTAGCGCGTGTAACCTGGCTTTCCGCCGCAAATTCCTAAAACCTAATACAATTGGCTTGATCCCGAAAGGTGGGTACCGGTTAACGGACAATCAGTCAGCCGTAGCCCTACAGTGGCTATCTTGGGAAGAGGAGAAGCGCGGTGTAAGGATTGAACATGCAGGCCGGGGTAAAGAAGTTAAAATTAATGGAGCGAAAGTAGATGGTTTTGATGGGGAGAATATTTATGAGTTTCATGGATGTTACTGGCACGGTTGCCCTAAATGCTTTCCTCGCAACCGAGAGGCTCCTCTGCAGGAGGATCCCTCGGATTCTCTTGATTTGCGCTATCAGAGAACACTAAAGAAAATCAAGAAACTCGGAAGTAATGTTATTGAAATGTGGGAGTGTGAGTTTAGAAAAATTAAAAAAGACGAAAATCTTAAACACTTGGAAAGTCTGCCGATACTGAACAGCCTTCCCCTTGACCCGAGAGATTCTTTCTTTGGAGGTAGGACCGGTAATGCTAAAGCTTATCATAAATGTGCGGAGGGAGAAACTATCCAGTATGTAGACGTCTGCTCACTGTACCCATATGTAAACAAGTACTGTAACTACCCCGTAGGCCACCCCGAAATTTATGTAGGAGATAGGGAGTGCAGAGAGCGGGGACTTGGCGTAGAAGGGTTGCTCAAATGTAAAATTTTGCCACCTCGCGACCTATACCATCCCGTGCTCCCAGTAAAAATGAACAGTAAACTAATGTTTATTTTATGCAGAACATGCGGGGAGACTTTAAATCAGGGGGAATGTTTTCATGAACGCGATGAGAGGGCGTTGGTAGGGACTTGGACGATGCAGGAGATTAGAAAGGCAGTAGAGAAGGGGTATGTGATTCTGGACATGTATGAGCTCTGGGAATATCAAGTGGCGACTTATGAAAACGGGGGTCTGTTTACTGATTTTATCAATAAATTTTTGAAAATGAAACAGGAGGCGTCAGGGTTTCCTAGTTGGTGCAAGACTGAGGAGGATAAAGACAAGTATATTTTGGATTACTATAAACATGAGGGAGTAAAACTGGAGAAAAACAAGATTGCTAAGAACGGGGGTTTAAGGTATTTGGCAAAATTAATGTTAAATTCTTTCTGGGGAAAATTTGGGCAGAGGGAGAACCAAACCAAAGCTTCAATCGTTAGAGATCCGAAAGATTTCTTTCAAATATCATCAAGTCCTGAAATAAAGATAAACATGATACAGGTTATTAATGAAGAAGTATTAGTTGTTAGCTGGGAGTACATTGATGAGGTGGGAGAGGCGTTGAGAAATGTGAATGTTGTGATCGCGGCCTACACTACTGCCCATGCCCGACTCAAATTGTATGAACACCTTGAAAAGTTGGGAGGTCAAGTCCTATATTATGATACAGACTCGGTAATATATTACTTGAGGGGTAATTTGTATAAAGTGCCTACAGGGGACTACCTTGGGGAAATGACCGACGAGTTGGTAGAGTATGGACCCGGGTCCTATATAGTTGAGTTTGTATCTGGAGGGCCGAAAACCTACGCATACCTTGTCTGGTCAACCAACAAACAGAAATTGATCCCCGTATGTAAAGTAAAAGGCTTAACACTGAACCTTAAAACTTCTAAATTGGTGAACTTTGAAACATTGAAAGAAATGGTTTTGAGTGAAGCTGCACAAGTATTACAAGTCGAAGAGAATAGAATCAGACGCACAAAAGATAAAAATATTGTAACAGTCACTGAAACAAAGCAGTTTAAGATTACAGGCCCAAAAAGAAAACTTGATGATAACCATAATACCTTCCCGTATGGATTCTGTAAACTTCAAAGAATTGCTTAAGTGTCATTAGCTCTACACCGTGGTCACCTAATAGACGGTGTTTTAATCTAATTACCACCATTTGCTCTCCAACTACCGTACTGGTTGGATGTACTCTAGAGTTGCTCTTTCCAACTATGGCGGTTTTCCTTAAATTTTTGTCTAAAAGAAAACTAAATGAAAATACGAAATTTTGCATTATATCCTTTGAGTATGAGTTTTCTCTTACGGGCCCAATAGAGACATGTGAATGGCCTTTAGCGTTTTCAAAGTACATAGTAGATACAATTTCAGATGGATGTTCTTCAAATACTCATGTTGGAATAACAATAACCCATGCTAATGGTTCAGGCAATATTCCGTTTATGCCTTTACATAATCTAACTCCAACGGTTTTTGATGATCACTTTGAAAAAATATTCTGTGATGTTGAAAAACTATCTGGTACATTGAATTTGGAAGTATCACTAGTCACAATTCCAAGATGCTACATTCGATAGATGTTTACAGACTTTTGACATACTGATTACCCACATCTGTTGTAACTGAAGCTACTGCATTCTTAACTATGATTTAATAAGGCTTTGCACCTTACTTCATGAGGTATGCATTGTGAAAAAACCAAGGAGGTCAAGCAGAGTAAACATTATAACTCTGATTTTTATCTTGACCCCTTATAAAAATACTAAAAATAAACAAAAAAAATGTGTGTGTGTGTGTGTGTGTGTGTGTGTGTGTGTGTGTGTGTGTCCGTGGAGAGGTCACCTGTTAAGGCTGGGTTAGCCCCTGGTAAGTCCTGACAGATGAGTGGGTTGGGTTAAACCCCATAAAACATTGTGTTCCCCACGACCGCCACGGACTAAGGGCCTAGTAGATTGAGATGCCCTGACCCGAGGAGGGTTTGGGTTTCGCCTTCGAAAAGCCCGGTGTGAATGAAGGTCCCTGGCGCGGCTGAGGAAAAGGCCCGTAAACCTGTATGAATGGTATAAAAATGTTAAAAAATAAATAACGGGGGAGGCAACTAATTTGGAAGGCCTCCACGGACCATGGCGGTGGTGGAGCCATGGTTTTTAAATTCTCAAAGTATATTAGTCTGGGCAGAGTATAAGCCAGCTATATTCTGGATGACTCTTGCGCAGAATAATGTTTAACCTGGGTGTATAAAGCTCTCGGTGGTAAGAAATACCTCAGAGTTGTGTTTTCTCAAGGTATATTACTGCTGAGGGTGCTATACACGGGCGGTCTCAAACCCCGCTCTATTACCTTACAGTACATTTAATACTTAAATTGTACAGCGAGTGGATATTTGATTCACTTTACCCCACTCCTCATAATATGTCTGTTAATTTTATGATTCAATAAAAAAAGTAACCAGAGTTTTAGAGAAAGAGATGCTGCAAATATATTGTATAAAGCAATCAGAGACCATGTTAGAGAAATATATCGTAAAATATCCGTGGGGTAGGCCTACTGGGGAGGTGCCCACGTTAAAGAAACACCAACGCGCCTACAACTGTACGGCCTGGTACACGTACCTACCGTGGTGTGGAAAACAGTTGAAAACACAAGGGAGTAACGAAAAGTTACTCCCTTCGAACTTTCAAAAATAATTTATATCAAAAATAAGAAATCAGAATAATATTTAATACTAGAAACACAAGGGTAACGAAAAGTTACCCTTCAAACCTACAGAAAATAATTTATATCAGAATAATAAATCAGTTATTTACTCTATGCACCTGACTTACAGTGATTGAATTTTATGATTTAATAAAAATGTAATCCTTGTTTAGAAGTAAATATGCTGTCAATATAGTGTACAAAGCAATAAGAAACCATGCTTATGACAGTATTGAATGTAAATTTATAAATTTTTAGTAGAGGCGATATGCCTTCCCTAACATATATTGAACACATATAATTTTCATTAATGAACCTAAAGCAATGATTAGAAGTCTAAATTCTTCAATTATAACACAGGGTAAACCTTGAAATATTAAGTCTGGTTTTACATGTGGAATTCGTAGGGTAGGCCTACGGGGGAAGGTGTCCACGTTAAAGATACACCAACGCGCCTACAACTGTACGGCCTGGTATTCATACCTACCGTGGTGTGGAAAACAGTTGAAAACACAAGGGGAACGAAAAGTTCCCCTTCAATTCGCAAAGATAATAAGTAATATATGCATATTTAACAGACGTATCATTTTTTGACATTGCATTTTTACTATAAATTAATTTTTTCATTTCTTTTAAAGATGCTGGCAGACTCCTTTACTATTTAATATTTATAAATGTACATTAAAATCACTTTTATTTGGAAAAAAGTAACATACACCCCATTCACTACAATAATTGGAGCAACAACTATGAGCCCTGTTCTCTCTGTGCTTGACTTACACTTAGAACAGACGTCTGCTAGCTGTAATTCCTAACCATAAAGATATCAGTACTAAATTCCTACATATTTGATAACAATCCAGTAACTGTCTTATTTGATTCTGAAAACAATCCATGGTTTAAAGCAAAAGATATATGTGAGATACTAGAGTATGAAAATTCAAAGTAAGCAATCAGAGACAATGTCAGAGAAAAGTATCGTAAAACAGTTGAAAACAACAATTGAACTTTCAAAAACCATACTGTATTCATCAGTGAACCAGGTTTATATCAATTAATTATGAAATCCAAAATGAAAGTAGCTGAAAGATTCCAGGATTGGGTATTTGAAGTAGTCCTACCTACAATTCGAAGTATGGAGGGTATAAATTAAAGAGAGAAAACTTTGAATTGACACATACATTGAATCTAGCACTGGTAAACAACAAAAACCTAACCAAAAAACTAGTTGACCAAGCACCCAAAGTTGTAGTTATGATAGAAGATGAGGGGTTGAAACATGTATTCTGTGTCCTGGAGAAGGACGTGTACTATAAACAGTATTGCTTAACAGAATATAAATGTATCAGGGTTGAAACAAGTCTAAGAGGGCAAAAAAAGATGGTGTGTGCCTTTTTAAGGTATTACCCCGTACCTAATGATGTAAATATTTTATTAATGAACCAGATTTATATGAATCTGTTATTAAATTAAAGTGAAACGTTTCCTTGATTTCATATAGAGGTGGAAACAGCGTCTCAACCCCTATCTCAACATCTTATATTGTAGAATTGCCTATATTTCTTGCGAATTTTGCTATTTGAAAATATTATACCATGGCTGTGAGTTGTTTAAGCAGATCCTCTGGTTCATGAGTTGTATGTTTTCACCAACTATTTCGGTATTGTGATCGTAAAATTTCAATTTGTACTGTAACCTGTATCATCGATGATTAGCATTTTAAGGTTCAGCGGCCAATTCCTTGTTGTGACTGTAAAGTTGTAAATTCTAAGGTCATAAGATACTTTCGTTTTCTATAATGCTTTTCAATTTAATTGTAACAGTTGTCTTTCGCTGACAATAATATTGTAAGGTGGACGGTCATCTGTATCCACTGGAACCCTTAAGTATGATTTGCAGTGAGACGTACTCAGGAATGTCCTTGCTGACAAAAAAATTATTTTTTTGCGAGGCCTATTTCTCAATTGGATCGTATTTTTCATTTTACAGTAAAATCTAGACTAAAAAAGTAAGTCAATTGAGTTTTGTTGAAGATACTTATAATTGTAGAAGAAATTTGTATTTTTAAACAAGATAATTTACAGTGAGATTGTTATTAAGTTAAGAGAAGTTGCTTTAGGTTAGGTTAGATTATAATGTGAAATTTACAGTGAGATCGTTATTAGGTTAAGAGAAGTTGCTTTAGGTTAGGTTAGATTATAATATAATTATCATGGAATAAAAATAAAACTATAAAGTGTCCATGTTAATCATATTATAATCTAACCTAACCTAAAGCAACTTCTCTTAACCTAATAACGATCTCACTGTAAATTTCACATTATAATCTAACCTAACCTAAAGCAACTTCTCTTAACTTAATAACAATCTCACTGTAAATTATCTTGTTTAAAAATACAAATTTCTTCTACAATTATAAGTATCTTCAACAAAACTCAATTGACTTACTTTTTTAGTCTAGATTTTACTGTAAAATGAAAAATACGATCCAATTGAGAAATAGGCCTCGCAAAAAAATAATTTTTTTGTCAGCAAGGACATTCCTGAGTACGTCTCACTGCAAATCATACTTAAGGGTTCCAGTGGATACAGATGACCGTCCACCTTACAATATTATTGTCAGCGAAAGACAACTGTTACAATTAAATTGAAAAGCATTATAGAAAACGAAAGTATCTTATGACCTTAGAATTTACAACTTTACAGTCACAGCAAGGAATTGGCCGCTGAACCTTAAAATGCTAATCATCGATGATACAGGTTACAGTACAAATTGAAATTTTACGATCACAATACCGAAATAGTTGGTGAAAACATACAACTCATGAACCAGAGGATCTGCTTAAACAACTCACAGCCATGGTATAATATTTTCAAATAGCAAAATTCGCAAGAAATATAGGCAATTCTACAATATAAGATGTTGAGATAGGGGTTGAGACGCTGTTTCCACCTCTATATGAAATCAAGGAAACGTTTCACTTTAATTTAATAACAGATTCATATAAATCTGGTTCATTAATAAAATATTTACATCATTAGGTACGGGGTAATACCTTAAAAAGGCACACACCATCTTTTTTTGCCCTCTTAGACTTGTTTCAACCCTGATACATTTATATTCTGTTAAGCAATACTGTTTATAGTACACGTCCTTCTCCAGGACACAGAATACATGTTTCAACCCCTCATCTTCTATCATAACTGCAACTTTGGGTGCTTGGTCAACTAGTTTTTTGGTTAGGTTTTTGTTGTTTACCAGTGCTAGATTCAATGTATGTGTCAATTCAAAGTTTTCTCTCTTTAATTTATACCCTCCATACTTCGAATTGTAGGTAGGACTACTTCAAATACCCAATCCTGGAATCTTTCAGCTACTTTCATTTTGGATTTCATAATTAATTGATATAAACCTGGTTCACTGATGAATACAGTATGGTTTTTGAAAGTTCAATTGTTGTTTTCAACTGTTTTACGATACTTTTCTCTGACATTGTCTCTGATTGCTTACTTTGAATTTTCATACTCTAGTATCTCACATATATCTTTTGCTTTAAACCATGGATTGTTTTCAGAATCAAATAAGACAGTTACTGGATTGTTATCAAATATGTAGGAATTTAGTACTGATATCTTTATGGTTAGGAATTACAGCTAGCAGACGTCTGTTCTAAGTGTAAGTCAAGCACAGAGAGAACAGGGCTCATAGTTGTTGCTCCAATTATTGTAGTGAATGGGGTGTATGTTACTTTTTTCCAAATAAAAGTGATTTTAATGTACATTTATAAATATTAAATAGTAAAGGAGTGTGCCAGCATCTTTAAAAGAAATGAAAAAATTAATTTATAGTAAAAATGCAATGTCAAAAAATGATACGTCTGTTAAATATGCATATATTACTTATTATCTTTGCGAATTGAAGGGGAACTTTTCGTTCCCCTTGTGTTTTCAACTGTTTTCCACACCACGGTAGGTATGAATACCAGGCCGTACAGTTGTAGGCGCGTTGGTGTATCTTTAACGTGGACACCTTCCCCCGTAGGCCTACCCTACGAATTCCACATGTAAAACCAGACTTAATATTTCAAGGTTTACCCTGTGTTATAATTGAAGAATTTAGACTTCTAATCATTGCTTTAGGTTCATTAATGAAAATTATATGTGTTCAATATATGTTAGGGAAGGCATATCGCCTCTACTAAAAATTTATAAATTTACATTCAATACTGTCATAAGCATGGTTTCTTATTGCTTTGTACACTATATTGACAGCATATTTACTTCTAAACAAGGATTACATTTTTATTAAATCATAAAATTCAATCACTGTAAGTCAGGTGCATAGAGTAAATAACTGATTTATTATTCTGATATAAATTATTTTCTGTAGGTTTGAAGGGTAACTTTTCGTTACCCTTGTGTTTCTAGTATTAAATATTATTCTGATATAAATTATTTTCTGTAGGTTTGAAGGGTAACTTTTCGTTACCCTTGTGTTTCTATTATTAAATATTATTCTGATTTCTTATTTTTGATATAAATTATTTTTGAAAGTTCGAAGGGAGTAACTTTTCGTTACTCCCTTGTGTTTTCAACTGTTTTCCACACCACGGTAGGTACGTGTACCAGGCCGTACAGTTGTAGGCGCGTTGGTGTATCTTTAACGTGGGCACCTCCCCAGTAGGCCTACCCCACGGATATTTTACGATATATTTCTCTAACATGGTCTCTGATTGCTTTATACAATATATTTGCAGCATCTCTTTCTCTAAAACTCTGGTTACTTTTTTTATTGAATCATAAAATTAACAGACATATTATGAGGAGTGGGGTAAAGTGAATCAAATATCCACTCGCTGTACAATTTAAGTATTAAATGTACTGTAAGGTAATAGAGCGGGGTTTGAGACCGCCCGTGTATAGCACCCTCAGCAGTAATATACCTTGAGAGAACACAACTCTGAGGTATTTCTTACCACCGAGAGCTTTATACACCCAGGTTAAACATTATTCTACGCAAGAGTCATCCAGAATATAGCTGGCTTATACTCTGCCCAGACTAATATACTTTGAGAATTTAAAAACCATGGCTCCACCACCGCCATGGTCCGTGGAGGCCTTCCAAATTAGTTGCCTCCCCCGTTATTTATTTTTTAACATTTTTATACCATTCATACAGGTTTACGGGCCTTTTCCTCAGCCGCGCCAGGGACCTTCATTCACACCGGGCTTTTCGAAGGCGAAACCCAAACCCTCCTCGGGTCAGGGCATCTCAATCTACTAGGCCCTTAGTCCGTGGCGGTCGTGGGGAACACAATGTTTTATGGGGTTTAACCCAACCCACTCATCTGTCAGGACTTACCAGGGGCTAACCCAGCCTTAACAGGTGACCTCTCCACGGACACACACACACACACACACACACACACACACACATTTTTTTGTTTATTTTTAGTATTTTTATAAGGGGTCAAGATAAAAATCAGAGTTATAATGTTTACTCTGCTTGACCTCCTTGGTTTTTTCACAATGCATACCTCATGAAGTAAGGTGCAAAGCCTTATTAAATCATAGTTAAGAATGCAGTAGCTTCAGTTACAACAGATGTGGGTAATCAGTATGTCAAAAGTCTGTAAACATCTATCGAATGTAGCATCTTGGAATTGTGACTAGTGATACTTCCAAATTCAATGTACCAGATAGTTTTTCAACATCACAGAATATTTTTTCAAAGTGATCATCAAAAACCGTTGGAGTTAGATTATGTAAAGGCATAAACGGAATATTGCCTGAACCATTAGCATGGGTTATTGTTATTCCAACATGAGTATTTGAAGAACATCCATCTGAAATTGTATCTACTATGTACTTTGAAAACGCTAAAGGCCATTCACATGTCTCTATTGGGCCCGTAAGAGAAAACTCATACTCAAAGGATATAATGCAAAATTTCGTATTTTCATTTAGTTTTCTTTTAGACAAAAATTTAAGGAAAACCGCCATAGTTGGAAAGAGCAACTCTAGAGTACGTCCAACCAGTACGGTAGTTGGAGAGCAAATGGTGGTAATTAGATGAAAACACCGTCTATTAGGTGACCACGGTGTAGAGCTAATGACACTTAAGCAATTCTTTGAAGTTTACAGAATCCATACGGGAAGGTATTATAGTTATCATCTAGTTTTCTTTTTGGGCCTGTAATCTTAAACTGCTTTGTTTCAGTGACTGTTACAATATTTTTATCTTTTGTGCGTCTGATTCTATTCTCTTCGACTTGTAATACTTGTGCAGCTTCACTCAAAACCATTTCTTTCAATGTTTCAAAGTTCACCAATTTAGAAGTTTTAAGGTTCAGTGTTAAGCCTTTTACTTTACATACGGGGATCAATTTCTGTTTGTTGGTTGACCAGACAAGGTATGCGTAGGTTTTCGGCCCTCCAGATACAAACTCAACTATATAGGACCCGGGTCCATACTCTACCAACTCGTCGGTCATTTCCCCAAGGTAGTCCCCTGTAGGCACTTTATACAAATTACCCCTCAAGTAATATATTACCGAGTCTGTATCATAATATAGGACTTGACCTCCCAACTTTTCAAGGTGTTCATACAATTTGAGTCGGGCATGGGCAGTAGTGTAGGCCGCGATCACAACATTCACATTTCTCAACGCCTCTCCCACCTCATCAATGTACTCCCAGCTAACAACTAATACTTCTTCATTAATAACCTGTATCATGTTTATCTTTATTTCAGGACTTGATGATATTTGAAAGAAATCTTTCGGATCTCTAACGATTGAAGCTTTGGTTTGGTTCTCCCTCTGCCCAAATTTTCCCCAGAAAGAATTTAACATTAATTTTGCCAAATACCTTAAACCCCCGTTCTTAGCAATCTTGTTTTTCTCCAGTTTTACTCCCTCATGTTTATAGTAATCCAAAATATACTTGTCTTTATCCTCCTCAGTCTTGCACCAACTAGGAAACCCTGACGCCTCCTGTTTCATTTTCAAAAATTTATTGATAAAATCAGTAAACAGACCCCCGTTTTCATAAGTCGCCACTTGATATTCCCAGAGCTCATACATGTCCAGAATCACATACCCCTTCTCTACTGCCTTTCTAATCTCCTGCATCGTCCAAGTCCCTACCAACGCCCTCTCATCGCGTTCATGAAAACATTCCCCCTGATTTAAAGTCTCCCCGCATGTTCTGCATAAAATAAACATTAGTTTACTGTTCATTTTTACTGGGAGCACGGGATGGTATAGGTCGCGAGGTGGCAAAATTTTACATTTGAGCAACCCTTCTACGCCAAGTCCCCGCTCTCTGCACTCCCTATCTCCTACATAAATTTCGGGGTGGCCTACGGGGTAGTTACAGTACTTGTTTACATATGGGTACAGTGAGCAGACGTCTACATACTGGATAGTTTCTCCCTCCGCACATTTATGATAAGCTTTAGCATTACCGGTCCTACCTCCAAAGAAAGAATCTCTCGGGTCAAGGGGAAGGCTGTTCAGTATCGGCAGACTTTCCAAGTGTTTAAGATTTTCGTCTTTTTTAATTTTTCTAAACTCACACTCCCACATTTCAATAACATTACTTCCGAGTTTCTTGATTTTCTTTAGTGTTCTCTGATAGCGCAAATCAAGAGAATCCGAGGGATCCTCCTGCAGAGGAGCCTCTCGGTTGCGAGGAAAGCATTTAGGGCAACCGTGCCAGTAACATCCATGAAACTCATAAATATTCTCCCCATCAAAACCATCTACTTTCGCTCCATTAATTTTAACTTCTTTACCCCGGCCTGCATGTTCAATCCTTACACCGCGCTTCTCCTCTTCCCAAGATAGCCACTGTAGGGCTACGGCTGACTGATTGTCCGTTAACCGGTACCCACCTTTCGGGATCAAGCCAATTGTATTAGGTTTTAGGAATTTGCGGCGGGAAGCCAGGTTACACGCGCTAGCAATGGTTACGGCCTCGAGAAACGGATCAACATTACATTCTTTAAGAAATAAGGCTCGGAATTTTATACACGCCTGCGCCAGAATCTCTACATCTGAAATGCAATACTCCAAAATCTCTTTTTGAAAGTCAAATACATAGCCGCTGTTCACCTGTTCGTTATACCATTTTTCAAAATCATCATGGGAATTCTCAAACATAGTCTCCGGGCAGTAAAACTCTTTCGCGGGCATCGGGCCTACATAATTTTGGTTCTCGAGGGTGTTGAATAGATGCGGAAAATAGCCCTTCTTTTTCTCTGGGGGCAAGTCAAACGCTTTGGGGAGTGCAGCTAGAGGCATGGGAAAGTAGCTTAAGGAATCAACAAACCTAACGTTATCCATTTCCATCAAAATAATTTTGGATCCTCTCATTACAAGTTCGGGTGTGAATTTAGTCTCTTCCAGAGTGTACTTTAAAATGAATTGGAAATCAAACCCCTGTCCGTTGTGTGCAATCACACAAACATCTTTAAACTTTTTCCTTACTTGCATAACATACTCCATAAACTGTTTTACCGGGTCTTCTTTAAAAACCTTTTCGCGGTTTTTGCATGCCATACAGAAGCCTGAACCTAGACACTGCCCACAATACTGTTGGCTTACGCACAGATTAACTTTATGAACTTTTTTCTCTGGGTCAGAAGGGAGGTTTTCATCTTGCCTGGTTTCAAAATCAAAGAAAATAAATAGGTAGTTTTTCCCCTTCGGTTGGCTTTCATTAGGTTTCATATAACATTTATGGTTGGGATCCATAAACTCTTCGCATACTTTACAATACACCTCCCCGCACTTATGGGGCTTGGACCTTTCATTGATCTTTATTAACTTGCCACAGTCAAGACATTTCTTTACTGACTTGCATTTATCAATTTTGTGAGCTATAAAACAGGCTTGATTTTTATAAGTCATATTACATTCCGGGCAGTCAATTCCTTTTTCCTCTAACTTACAAGGGGGTGATATGGTCTGGCAAGTAGGACAGATATTGGAGCAGCGGTGTGCAACTTTATGGTCATAGGGGATATGGCACGCTTCACAGAAATACTCACAAGCAAAGGCAGCAGTTAGTGAATTAATTACATTGTAATGGCCATTGTGGAAAAGCAAGTTAATTTTAAATTTTGGATTTTCGACTCGCCCCTCGAAATAGACTTCGCGCCCTTTATGGTCATAGTTGTAGACAGTAATTTTAAACTCTTTCAGGTGTTCTTGGAATTTTTCAAGTTCTGGGATACCCGCTCCACTATTAGATATCTCAACACGCGCTCTACGCAGAAGCTCTTGGGCCCTAACTGTCTGTCTTTTACCTTTGTCCATACGTATAAGGTTATAATCTGAATCACCGGTAACTTTAGCCATCGCAACTACTATCGCTCTAGGTAAACACAAGTTGTCTTTATTATTAATAACAACAATACCCTTCCTAGCTTTACACTCTTCTTCAAATGTGTTGTATAAACCGGGTCTCCTGCGTGTCCCAGACCCTACAGGGAGATTAATTCGAGTACATTCTACCTTAAAAGTATCAGTTGATTTAATAGATTCCGAATTACTCTGTACGATTCCGCCAAAAATTTCCCACAAAACATCTTCGTTTACTTGATTGAAGGGCCGAAAAGCTACATACCCCGGCTCTTTAGATTTCAAATTAAGACTCTGCATGGTGAAACCTAGCATATCATTTTCATGGCATTGGTTTTTGACTTCATTTACAATCTGAGCAAAACCTTGTCTGAGCCAATCAATTTCATTGGTTTCAGGTGGAGGGTTAGAAAATTTGAAAATTGTTCTAAGCCCATACAATCTGAATTTCTTTATGTACGTCTGGTCCTCACTTAGAACTTGAACAGGTTCAGTAATTTTTGGTAAATCCATTTTAGAGGACGATTCCATGCTCAAAATCAATTAAAGTCAAAGAATAAAAGTGAGGTTATGTTACTCGCGTCCAAACAGTATGACAACTGAAATCAGACTAAGACATCACAACTGTTAAGCTGGTTATATGATGAAAAAAGTTACTACTTGAGTCAAAATATCATTTAAAACACTACAACGCAAGTCAAAATATTACTAACCTCAAATAAGTATCACAACATAAAACCAGAGCTAAGCAACGCAGTAAGCAAGTACGCAATACACGGGAGCTAGATAGGTCCATTCGCTACGAGAGCCTGACGCGAAGAGAGCGAGGATAAGCAGCAGTCGGTGGAGGTAGATAACCCCAACCAATCAGAGGGCTGCGCACCCATTATCCACCAATCAGGGACCTTCTTATTCCAACCAATTACAACGCGGTATTTTCTGTTGCGGTAAACACTGACCGGCTCACCTCAGGTCCTCAGAGGAAGTGGAGGGGAACAATTACTGGGTCATATCTTGACAGGATATCCTTTGCGGTAGTCAGTCTCAGTTCACGATGAACTCATGTTGCTATAGTTTCAAATTGACATGTTGTGTTATAGAATACACTGCTCAACCACCACATACCACCCAATCACTCTCACCCAGACTAACACCACCTCAACACACACCCCCAATCCAAACACGGCCACTTCCGCGGATACCTTCGGACGCCATATACATCGAGATGAAACCCAGCCTATAGGTAAGCTAGACACACATTTTACATAACTTTTTAGAGTTGACCATATATAGTCCCCTTGTGATAATTTTCAGTGTTAGTTTCCTCACAGCAAGATTTTAAACTCTACGGTCATTTGTATAACCAATACCCCTATGATAGGTTTTTAGCGGTAATTTATTTAACTTGACCAGACTCATGTGATTTTTACTGTCACCTGTATCACCAAGTCCCTATGATAGATTTTCAGCGGTGATTAATTTTTCCTTGACCGGACTCTTGTGAGTCTTACTGTCATTTATAATATTAAACCCTTGATTTAGTTTTCAGCGGTAATTTTCTCACATAACAGATAAATTATATTGCCTTCGGTCATTTGTACCACCAATCCCCCTTTGTTTCTTTTTTAGCGGTGGTTTATTTACATGACTGTAATATTTTAAAGTCTAGGGTCATCTGTACCACCAAACCCCTTGAGTTGTTTTACCTTACCAATAATATTTTAAAGTCTCACTGAACCCTAACTTAGCTAGGCTAACACCTCAGGGTTTTTTAAGGTTAGGTTAACATAAGAAACAATATTCCACCAGTCTTACAGTATCACTAACCTAGCTGTACTTACCTCCACTCTTCTACTTAATAGACAGCATGGCAACGGCCAACGCATAGCTTTCAACCCACTTCTCTACTTCTGTAACACTTGGACGGAGTCTCTGTGTACACCTCTTAGAATTATCAGATCCTGTGTACTACATGTGTTAATACAAATAGATGTAAGGGTAACTTTTCGTTACCCTTGGAGTTTACAGTATTTTTCTCTATTGTAGCGGTGTCTGCCATATATTTATTCATTTATTTTTAAGATAGCTGCTGGTCCCAAAGAGTCAGAAATATCTAAGTATTCTCTAAAGAATAAAGTGATTAATTACTTAGCACTGCAACGCTAGTATCTGCTAACCTCTAAAGACTACAGAACCATGACTCGGAATTACCAACACTTGCCTTGTACCAGGCATTTAATGCTATTTACCTTGGATGTCTGTTGTTTTTCTCTCTAAGAAAGACTACGGTTCATTATAAACAGCTGTATATTTTTCAAAGTTTGAAGGGAGTAACCTTTCGTTACTCCCTTTGTTTTAAGATATTTTTATCTAAGATCTAACGGTATCTGCTGCCTTCTAAAGACTAATTGTTGACATGTAATACACTAATGTGTTGTATTTTCCCTCTCTAATAAAAACCCTGTGCTCTACATGATACTTACTACACCTCCTAAGTATTGAGAAGGTAGACTCCTGTGCCAATGGGCCCCTGTCTGTTATTTAAGATGGTGTAGGGTTTAGTAGACTGTGGTTAATTATATTACCCTAGAGACCTACACAAGCAGAAAATAGAAATAATAATAATTATAGGTTGTTTTATTTTTGAATAGGGCTGACCTTGACCACTACACTCTTCTTAGTCTTAACAAATACCTAAAAGGTAGAGCCCTGGGCCAGAGGGCCCATGTCTGTAGGTTTTGCTATGTAGTCACTGGTATCATAAAGATAAATATCACAAACTTCACATTTATGAGTTTTTTTTTTATTTGTGAATGGGTCTGACCTTGACCACTACACTCTTCTTGGTCTTAACAAATACTTAGTAAGAGTCCTACGCCGAAAGGGGATAAAAAATTAATAGTTGTAAGTTTTTTTTTTTATTTTTCACAGCTATGACCTTGACTCTGGGAAGTGATGCTTAGCATTTTATTACATGTTTATACTATACGTATACACATACCAAGTTTGAAGAAAATCTGTAGTGCCATTCTTGAGATAAAAAATAAAACTTTTTCGCGCCTTCATTTTTTGGATACTTCCTGCCATGCATTTTTTAATACTAACCAAGTGTACACACATACCAAGTATGAAGTTAATACATGGAGCCATTCCTAAGATATGATTTTTCAAAGTTTTGCCCCTTCATTGCCCCTTCAATTTTTGGATGCAACCCGCAACATTTTGGTTAATTTTGTTATTTTAGGGTACCTACCCCCCAGGGGCACCTCTACTTCGTAGAAGGTGGTTTTTTGAGGTCCCCGGACCCTTAGGACGCACTGTTTTCGAGATATTTGCGATTTTTAGGTTTTGTAAGCTGAAATTTTCATGTTTTTCACTTTATATAGTATTATATACACTTTATATAGTATTATATACACTTTATATGGTATGATACATCATTTTATATAGTATACACTTTATATAGTACTGTAAACACTTTATATGGTATGACCCCAGCAACCAAGATGGTCTTGTTCCCTAGCGATCCAGGTGGTCTTGATCCTTAGCGATCCAGGTGTTTTGTTACGCTATAGTGTATACTTTATAGTATATACCTTATAGTGTATAATATATAGTAAATGATATAAGTTGGTAACACTGCGGGGAATTGCAGGGAATTTTGGGAATTCGCAGGGAAATTTTGGGAAGCCCCCTGGGGTTGGCACCCCTGCTTTCCCACCAAACCGGAAGTCACTTCCGTTTCCGGTTCTAAGTCTCAGCATCTTCTACTCTCGTGTGTACATCTGCGGACAGGAAGGTGAACTTTAAGCTTAATAAAATGAACAGAGTCGGCAAGCACCATTGGAAGTCTCTAGGCCTTTCACTATGGATGAGCTGAATGCGGTGATTGATGCGTTGCCAGTAGGCAAAGCAACAGACTTGGATGAAATTTTCCCGGAGATTATAAAACACTCAGGTAAAAAGGCTAGAGAGTGGCTTCTGCAGTTTTTGAAACCAGAATGGAAACTGGCGTCTTGGTATACTTAGAAAATCCAAAATAATCACTGTCTTGAAGCCTGGTAAAGATCCAAAACTGCCAGAAAGTTACCGACCCATGGCCCTTCTTAGTGTCTATTATAAGCTTCCCGAGAGGTTGATATACAACAAAATCCTCCCAGTACTCGATTTCACAACGTCAAACAAGCTGGGTTTAGACCTGGGCGCAACCGTTGTGACCAGGTTCTAGCTCTTACTTCTTTCATTGAGGATGGGTTTGAGCGAAGACTTAAAACCTAGTTTGCTCCTCCTTATCAAATTTTACAACGTAATTCCTTGCCTTTTACTGTTGCGTCTCCTCAACTTAATGCTCTCCAACAGGATGATTAAAGTATATTTTGGTCGCAAGGAAAGTACTTTTAAACAGCTTAAGATGGCCTGCCACAGGGGTCAGTGCTCGCCCCACTGTTGTTCAATGTGTATACAGCCGACATTCCCTACACTCGCTCCTCAATTTCGTTTACGCAAATGATATAGCTCTGGCTTATCAGCACCAGGAATTCCAACAAGCTGAGGAAACACTAACAAACTACCTCACTACTTTACTGCCTGATGTACTTTAAAGCCTGAATACTTTAAATGTGAATACTTTAAAGCCTGGAAGCTAAATCCAAACCCAACAAAAACCGAAGTTTCTTACATCCACTTGACCAATAGAATATCCCAACAAAAGCTTAAAAATTGTATTTGAAGGTGTTGAGCTAAAGCACAATGAACATCCACAGTACCTGAGGGTCACTTTAGATCAGCCTCTGACATTCAAAGGCCACCTACAAACGACAGCATCCAAGGTGAGAACCATTAGTAACATTGTCCATCTCTTTGCTGGCTCCACATGGGGAACTTACGCACAAGTTCTGCGAACCACTGCTCTGTCCCTAGTTTACTACACTGCTGAAAACTGTGCTCCCGTGTGGTTGAACAGTGTGCGTATCAGAGATATCGACGGACAGCTAAACATATGCAATGCTAGAACCGATGTCACTGTAAATAAAAAATATAATTCCTGTAGTAAAAACTAGCAACTTTCAAAACAATTGCATGCAAAATGTTCATTTTTCAGACCGGTGCGTATTTCTGACTCAATAACTGGTGCGCCTATGAAAAGAAATAGATGGACCGTTACTTTTAGCGAATTTCCCTATAGGGAATACGCTATTACGGTAGTAGCCAACACCTAAGCCCGGGACCATGTTACTTTTTCGTTTTGAGGTCCGCAGATGCCAAAAACACCATTTGTTAATTTTCATATATATTATATGTACATATATATATTATATATATATATATATAATATTAATATATATATATATATATATATATATATATATATATATATATATATATATATATATATATAATGTATCTATGGTACTGATAACTTTTGACAGGGACCTTCGATTTTGAAAAAAATTGGTATCAAGGTGTAGGACCAGGTCTATTTTCATTAGTTAGTGAACCGGCACTATCGGGTTATGGGAACGGGGTATTGTGGGGTTTGAATGGGCCAAAAAGATGGGTTTTTGGCATTTTTTATCTAATTTTTGAAAAATTCTACAATTTTAACTAAAACCATTTAAAAGAGCTTTAAAAACAAACAATTTAGTATTTTGAATTTTTTAATTGGCTTCACAGGTTAAGGAGAAAATTCAAAATTGGGTTTTCAATGTTATTCTTATGGGGAATCAACAAAACCCTGTAACTCACATATTTATTGACTTATCTTGATCAAATTTTGAATGTACATTCATTAGGAAGGGTTTAACTTATATTTACTTACAGCACCCATATGGCGGGAAACCTACCAACTCACTCCCATAAGGTTTATAGGGAAAATGAACAATATCAGAATTTATTGCAATTTAGTATTTATGATCACTGGGAAGGAATTTACTGATATCTACTTACAATACATCCTCATTCCCATGGTGTTTGTGGGGAAGTTAAAAAAAATATATTGTTTTTAGCGAATTTCCCTATAGGGACTACGCTATTACGGTAGTAGCCGTGGTAAGAACTAAGAACGAGATCACTTTACTTTTTCATTTTGAGATCACCAGAAGCCAAAAACACCGTTCGTTCATTTTCATATATATATGTATATAAATATATATGTTTATGAAAATGAACGAATGGTGTTTTTGGCTTCTGGGTACCTCAAAATGAAAAAGTAAAGTGGTCCCGGGCTTAGGTCTTACCCTGGCTACTACCGTAACAGCGTAGTCCCTATAGGAAAACTGTCGAAGGTAAATTTTATTAGTAAATGTTACAGATACCATTTTACAGCAAAGGTTAAGAGTGATCTTCACCCCTGGGCCAGTAGCCCATCGTTGCGCAGTCGGCAATGTTAACCTTACTGCTTTTATGCTAAAACATGGTATTTTATTTCCCTGTTTTAGACGCTGTTTTCAACCGATTTTCTTTCAACTTCGTATAAGTGTTTAGTTGAATAGTTATATTAAGCCCCTCATACCGCGAAACTTTGAAAATTTAACAAATATTACTCTCTATGACGTTGCAAATTAATTCGATTTTTCTTTTCGAGGTCTGAGGGGCATGCTGTTGTTGTTATTGGTGGATAAGGAGACCCCGGCCGAACCGTTGAGCACGTCTGCCTCTAATGGGCATTTTGCGCAAGCCCCCGGAAGAATAGTATATTGAACGAAGAGAAAGTGAGACACGGCCGGTCCACTCATATTCCAGCTAGGTGTTTCTATGCCCATAGCATTTCTCCTCACCCCCTGCTGTCTACATATGTTCCAGCTGGGGGTATACACGAAGTTCGCATTAACCCCCCGCTGTTTTGAACATGAATGGATTATGAAGGAAGGAAAATTGTCATAGTGGACAGACAAAACACTTACCACAGTGTTATGACAACTTTGTTTGCTGTACCCAATGTTAACTTCGCAACTAGTATAAGCCAGTTTTAAAGTTTTCCTGGGTCATAGTATAACTATTCAACTAAAAACTTACCAAGTTTAAAGAATATCGGTTGAAAAACGGCTTCCGAAACAGGGGAATAAAATACCATGTTTTGCATTAAAAGCCGTATGGTTAACATTTGCCGACTGCGCAACAATGGTCTACTGGCAGAGGGATGAAGATGACTCTTAACAATATCAAGATTGAACAACCATGGGATTGGAGACGTTAGGTTTGGAACAGAAAATCAAGGGAAAAGGGAGAGAAGTCATAAAAACGTGACTCAAGTATTAGTGACCACAATCAAAATCCCCAGTAAATAAAAAAAACAAAATATGACGATTTAGTTAAGCTGTACACTTTCGTTCATCGGACTCGGCGACATCGGAACTCCGCTTCATCGGAACTGAAAATCTGGATATTATTATTTTTTTTCTTACGAAATAAATCATTTTTAACGTTTTAGCGCCTTCAATTTCCATTCGTTCCATCCACACAACAGTGAAGTATCACATTTTGCATCAAAAGTCATCGGGTGTTTTCCATAATCTGTACCCATTGATGTGATTTACGAGGCTGTGGAGTATTCTCACAAAAATAGAAAGAGGAAGGGGGCAGGAAGTGAACATCCGTGTCGACCGCTTCCCAAACTGTCATTCAGTCTGTCTCGCGTCGCGTCTGCACCTGTGTTACGTGGAAGTCCGTTGACTGCTGGAATATGAATATGGAATATGAGAATAAAGATTTTGGATCTTTATTTCCTGCGTTGTTTTTATTCCTATAGGTTCATTGTTATCATGTTCAAAGTTTGAGTGCCTTATTTTTATAAAATCTCTTGTGTTATCTTAAAAACAAGAGTGAATACAATCACGATAGGTCGGCGACCATGAAAGTCGGCACCAAAACCTGTCCATCGGCAAAAATCATCGAAGCATTATTAATGCCACAATGAAAGTCGGCACCAGGAAGGTTTTGCAGTGGCCTCAGGTAGTCTCCCCTCCACAGTGCCGTCTTACCCCTATTTCTCTTGTCCCCTTGATGCTAACTCTCTCACCACTTCCCTTAGATCAGTGCAGCGTTCAGCTCCATTGATGATTTTGACATTCCTCTATTGATTACCGTCGACCCTTGGAAGTATTTCCTGCACCGATGGTCAGTCGGGTGCTCTGTTCCCAATTTTTAAATAGCAAGCGGTCACTCGTTTTTTAAGACAGTAAAATGTGGATAACCTACTGAGACAGTAATTAGTTACTTACAAACAAATACTTTAAGTATTTTTTTTTAGGTAATATGTGAAAGAATGTAAATGTTTGGGAGCGGTACGTTAGATGATGTATTTAAACTGTAAAAAAATATATACGTAAGTTCGTTACAGTTTTGTCCTGCATCTGCAAATATATAAAGTAACAGATAAGAAACGCCTAGGCATACAGCCATCTATAAAGAAACAAAAACTGATTAATAGTAGAACCGGAACATAATAAGTTCAACAATCCAGTAACAACATTTTGTAACGATGGATTTTAGCTTTTACGAACCGGATTCTATTAAATACATTTGTCAAAAATATAATAAGAGTTGTCACGATTTATTCATATTATCGTGTAATATATGTCATGGTCAAAGTTTTATCAACGAATAACATGAAAATCACAAGTATGGAGAGTAAAAAATGTATACTTAAGTATACGTTAATAAAACCATTAATTAAGGATGATTCCTAAATTGTGGAGATAGTCAATAAAATTTATTCTAGATTAATATCGTCTACATAGCCTGTAATTTTATGCAAATAAGCCCTGTCCGTGAGTTGGTAATGACATTGGGGTTTCAAGTTATCACAGGGGGTAATGTTCAGAGAGTGAATAGAGATGACGGGGTATGAGCGTGAGGGGAGGTAAAAGTGGAAGGAGGAACCGACGTGGCAGGTGCCGACTTTCATGGTGTCATGGTGGCCGCTCCAGGGACGGGTGCCGACTTTCATTGTTTTTTTTATAGCGACTAAGAACTGGTGCCGACTTCCGTGGTCCCGGATAGGTCAACGTACGGGCGTAAATGATGACTCACGACGGACTCCGCTTCATCGGAATTTTTTGACATCCGAACCGGCCGTCTGCCACATTAGTTCCGATGAACGAGAGTGTACTGTATACGTCTTCTGCTTACGGGAAAACACAAAAAAGAGGAATTTGATTGGAGGTACAAAAGCTTACTCTTAGATTTAAGTAGTTAGATTTGGTTACTTCTGGCTCAGGTCAGCTGCCCCGGAAGCCACGTGCCGGGGCACATAGCTTCCGGTCGTATATTAAATGAGGGGTGAGGAGGTGGGGTGAGCGTTTGAAGTAGATGTGCGCATAAATTAAAAGTTAGTTCAAGACTGAAATTCAACAATTTGGGGTTGAACAAAATGTGCGCATAAATTAACCGGGTTCAACTAAAACTCCGCATAAATTAAAAGTTAGTTCAAAACTGAAATTCAACTTGATAATTGGGTTACGGAAAGTATGTCAAGGTCATCCCGAGTAAGTTTTAAAAAAGCCTATCCCGCTACCACAGGAAATAGTTCTGAGAGTTGAACTATCCGGTGATAGCGGGATAGGTAGATTTAAGTTTTGAACTTTATTCGTAAAAACAAATACAATCAATGTGCAAAAACAAATACAATCAATGTGCAATACAGGTTGAATTTTTGTGATGAAATACGGAGTTGTAAAAGCAAACGCCGACGACGAGGATGAGGTAAAGGCAGAGTCCCCAGATGACGTATTTGACAAGTTTGAAGAAACGTAATATCTCGAGTTGGTTTTCCCGTTCCAATTGCAAACGTTTAATTTCCAATTTCAATTTTTCTTCTTTCATCTTTTCCTCTTCCATCCTTGTGACGAAGGAAACTTCATCCATCATATCCATCTTTAGTGTTGTTTTTTGGTGTTTGAAATTTTGAAACAAGTGATGTTGATAGTTCAAATGTTGGAGACGGAATGAGAAGTGAAAGCGAGGAACGTTAGTTAAACGAAGAAGTGGTGGGGGGAAGTTGAATTACAAAGAGGTGGTGGGGGAAGTTGAATCACAATGAAGTGGTGGGGGAAGGAGGTTGCTCACCATTTGCTTCCGTACTTGTTGTTGTCGTGTCTGATTGTAGAGGTGTAAGTGGAGTAAGATTCAGCAAACTATCTTCATCAGAACTTTCAACCCTATCACAAATAGGACAGGCGTAAGTTATTTCCAGATTCATTTTAACAGTGTTGAATTTACTAACAATTTCGTGTAAAGTATTAAATATTTCTTGCAAATCTTCTTTGGAATTTACTTCGAAACTAGAATTCATTCTTGCCAACGGAGAGTTGTTCATCGTGCGAGAGTCGGTGATTGAATGAAGATCGGCGCTTATTTGTCGGTGAGCATGAGCTTGTGACCAAGTAAATAGCTAAGTTCCTCTTCTTCGTCTTTCAATTCAAATATCTTAGCTGAAGTAGTAGGCGTTGTTTCGTCTTCACTCGATGATGAAGAAAATTGAAATATCCTAGCTGAAGTAGTAGTCGTTGTTTCGTCTTCACTCGATGATGAAGAATCACGAGGACGTAAATAGTGAACATCAAGTCTGATCCATCTCATTGGATATCTATCCATGACAGAAAGCAAATTTTGAAATATTTCCTCCAATTCTTCTCTGTCAGTTATTATATGTTGAAACTTGACGAAAGGCGATCCCATGTTGTTAGTTAGAATGTTGGAAGTGAAATAATTCAAAGGTGGATTCAATAAGATACAAAACTTAAACTAATGGTGGGGGGAAGTCTAAAAACCAATGGTGGGGGAAATCTCAAGGTCATCCAATTGAAGTTTTAAAAAAGAGTGTAAAACTAAAATTACACATTCGATGGTTCTACAGGATCGGAATACCAATCTGATCTGTATTTACATCTTTTTATCATATGTGTACAAAAATCATCTTGATGAGACTTGGTGCGTTGACAATGAGCTAGATCGAGAGGATGAAATTTGAAACATCTTTGAGGACAGCATGTATGAAAATATCTTGATTTGTAAAATTTGAAAGTTCGCAATTCCGGTGGCGGTAGTTGTTTTGTTTTGCACTTGCAGTAACAAGATCCAAAAAATTCACATTTAGTGCAAGCTAACCCGTCCACCATCATTGGTCCTAAATCTGTACACTGTTGTTCACAACAGTAACGAGGTTCGTACTTGTACTTTTGTTCTTCCATGTTGACGCTGCTGAGTCCAGTGAAAGAATAAGAGTGTATAGTGTTGAATAGTCAGTTTTATGTACTACAAAAAGTGGTGGGGGTAATTTCAAGGTCATCCAAACGAAGTTTTAAAAAATTATACCTTACTAATGTAAGGAATATTTATACTTAAGAAGTTTATTTCTGTTTATCTTCTTCAGACTTTGTCTGTTTTTGTTTGTCTTCTTCAGCCTTTTTCTCTCTCTCCGCTTTAGCCATAGCGATAAGTTCTTCAGTCGATAGTGGATGTACTTCAGGAAATTTTAAAATTAATTTAGCTTGATATCCTTCTTTAGTTAATATATTTAAATCTTCAGTCATTTGTTCAACGGTGTTGTAATCTTTTCCATAGATTTTTCCATCAAGTTCGATCATCATTCTGTATAACATCTTTAAAATTAGGTGTTGACGCAGCGAGAGTCGGGAAGCGAATGATTAGTTATACAAGTATCATTCCCTTTTTATCAACTTGACATTGATCACGTGATTCCTTAGTTTTATTTGTTAAAAGTTATTTAACATTGGTAATACTTGTGGAACTTGATGTTATGTTGACCAGTCGGTGATGAAGATGTTGTAGGTTGTGTTGAAAGAAATACTTCATCATCACAGTATTTTGTTTTAGTAAACATCCTTACATTAGTAGCACTAACATCAACAGTTAAGTGATAACCACCGGTAAGTAAAACTCGCATTTCGTTGGTTAAATCTTCAAGTTGTTCAAAACTCGTAATGGTGTTGGTATCGTAAGATGCACACTTGACCTTTAGGGACATGTTGAAGTTTTGTATTTAGTTATAGAGAGCGAGATGTGTACGGTACGAAAGGTAGTCGTAGACTGATGAATTTCACAAGTTGATTTTCACTTTTATTATCACACAAAATTGGGTCAAGGTCATCCCGTGGAATTTTTAAAAAAAGCAACATATTGCTATGTACAAAGACATAACAATATGTTGCTTCTTTTATTTTTTTTTGTTTTATATCATCTTTATTGAGAAACCATTACAAACACATATATTTACAATGCTATGTACAAACTAGTTAGTAGAAGGTGTTACATGAATAGTTAGTTCAGTTGAGTTGTTTCCACTCGGTCCGTGTGAAACCAAATAGAGTGCGCCGGGTTGAATAACACGAAGATCTTCATTCTGTAAAAGTTGTACAAATCGTTTCGGTAGGAATATCTGAAACTTCGGTTCGTCACCAACTGTATACGGCGCCTCGCTCAATGTGCAATTAATAGCATCACCAACTGAAGTGTCCATCTTCTTGATTGTATGTATGATGTAATGTTTTTCTTCTTTTAGTTCAGAACATCTCTTCGTCGGTAAGATTGTTGATTTTGAATGAGCGTTGAATTGATCAACCAAATTTTGAAGAAAGTTCTGAGATGCCATCTTGATGTTATTGTTAATCTTCTTGTTAATCTTCTTGTTAATAATAATGTCCGTCGGAGATGTTGTCTCTTCGGAGGTTCGAGTAATACTCATGCTGCGTCATGGTAGCGCTCTCACTTTTATTACCGACATTACCCCCACCATTCTGTTGAAGGAAATTATTCAAGCGGTAGGCATTCTTCAAAGCGCACTGTGACCTTCGATGTTTAAAACTCTTTGATGAAATACAAAGTTCATTGAAATAGCATTGGAAATCTCTATCTATTATTGCATTTATCACTTCGTTGCTTGTAAATGATTGTATCCAATTAGCTTTTTCCAATCCTCTTGTGTAGATAGTTTTGAACTCTTTGCAGTAATGATTCATAATGTGCGGCATCATGTTATAGTTAATAAAACCTTCATCCCATCTTAAGTTGTGAAAATGTTTGTACAACCATTTGTTTGTAACTTTCGCTTTAGTTGTTAGTCTATTGAATGGTAATGGAGGTTTGAATAAGTAATGATAAACTACAGATGTGTTCATATCCAAAATTACTAATTCTTTTATAATAAAATTTCCATCATTTCCTCGAAAAGCTTGAAATTCAATTATACCTTTTTTAACTTCCATTATATGTGGCGCATTAGAAAACGAAACCCGTTTGTTCATGATGAAGTCTCGTCAGCAACTGACTTGTATTACAAACACGATTGTTCTTCTTTAACTTCTTGCGCTTCTTCGTCGATATTAAAGTTGGTGTGATAGTTGTTCAATTGTCTCCACATATCCACTTCTTGAGGTATTCGATTAAAAATTGAAGTATCCACGGGACCGTATAAAATTGGAACGAAAGGTTGTCTGTCCAATGTATCGATTAGATAGTCTTTGATTATTGCACTTGAAAATATTAGTTGTTTCAAATATCTGGTGACGGGACCGGTAGTACAACTTAAAGTGTAAAATTCTTCTTTAGTCAAATGTAATTTTACATCATGTCTAGTTAAATCTCTGAAGCGAACCATTTGTCCCCCACGATGTTTCACTATATCAACTTCAATATTTGATTCCAATAAACTTAATCTTGTTCTTCTTCCAAATGTGTTGTTACTCAAATAACATTCCAAAAGATGTAAATGTTTCATAAATGATTCCCAAGAAGTTTCAGTGAATGTAACCATTTTATTTCCATGATTTAAAATAACAATCGGTGAATAATCCAATGATTTTAAAATTCCAACTGAAATACTTTTCGTCATGCATGATGAAATGGGGTAGAAAATCCGAAGAAATACTTCTGTTAAAATATTAGTTGTAATGTTAACTTCAACCTTTTTTCTTTTTACTTCTTTTTCAGCTTCTCCTTCTTCTTTTTCTTCTTCTCTCTTCTTATGTTTGTTAAACTTGAGGAACTCGTCCATTTCTCGTTCAACTTGTTTTTCTATATCTGAACTATTCTCATCCATTAGAGGTGTATTTTCTTCTCCGTTAGTAGAACTCATCTTGCGAACGATGTTTCCCATACGACGGTCGAATATAAAATGAACTTTCCACTCATGATTTTCTCTCTTTTATGTTTTTCGTGAAATCCTTGAAATTTATACAATCACATAAATGTTTGTTTTCAACTTGTTTTTCACAAACGAAATTCTAACCTCAAAAATTGAAGCAGATAATTCTAACCTCAAAAATCTGCAGTCGTTGTACTAATTCTTTTTAAAGTACATTCTTCACAATTCCGGTCAGCGGTGTGTAAGTAACTATTTTATCATGTAGAATTAGACAGTATGCTGAAGTTCCATCTGCTACTGGTTCTTCAAATTCCATTTCAATTTTTATATCCACACTTGATGATTTTACCGATTCATTTTGTTTTGAACAATCGATTACAATTATCGGAGCCTTGGAATAATACTGGTCAGGCGATAATAGTGGTGTATTAGTCTTTCCATAATATGACGATTGAAATCTTGCATACATATCGTATAAAATGGAAAAACGTTTTTTGCTGAACATGACATTCAAATTGTCATACGGAAAGAATTGAGAGTTTAAGAAAACTTTACAATTCTTTATTTTACAGTGATCAAATTGACCGGCATTTGCAGTGATAACATCTTTTCGCTTAGTTTGAAAACCGAGTATTATGTACCTTGCCCGTTCCAAATAAGTTGATGTCTTGACGGTCCATGTTTGTCGTTCTGTCTGAGGTAGTGTAGGATATTCATGGAATTCCCAACTTCGGAATGGCATCACAATATCACGGTCAGACTTTAACTTTCTCAATAATACGATTCTATGTTCATCGGCCAATCTTACATGAGGTACTCTCCAAACAACTTTATCCAATTGTAGTTGCCATTCCAGTTTATCTTCCGTAGTTGCAGGGTCTGCAAGTATCAAGTCCTTGTTAGTTGAAGATCTGAGTAATACCAATTCTTGTTTGACATTTATTATTATTCGTTTGTAATCTTCAGCGAATCCCAAAAGCAATCGTAAGGGTACATGAAAATCAAAGTGACCGTTGGAATCCGGTGTTATAGTGTCTTTATCAGGGGCAACCCATCCGGCGGTGACTATTGAATTCTTCTCATGCGGTGTTAATGATGTTAATCCTTTCAATGTCGTTGTTATACCAACCTTTTTTGTCGAATCAACTGTCACCCCTGATATCTCATATCTTATTTCATCAAAAAGATATGCCATCGGGTTATTTATAAAAGGAACTGTTGAAGCAGTTTTTCCATCCAATTTTAATACCCGTCCTTCAATGTACAAATAACTTTCACACGGTAATGTGTAAATATCTTGTTGTTGAATGGGAATCCTTATTTCATCGTTATTGTTTAATTTTGATGAAGTGTAAGGGTTGTGCGTGTGATATTCCTTCTCCCATAGTGTTTCGTCGAATGTCGGTCCTTGAGATATATCCAGGATATCCATCGTTGTTAAGTTTCAATCCAATCTTCTGTAGAAAACGAATGTTGTCCGATGTTAACTCTTCCAATGTCGAGGAGCTACTGAGCTCCCGACTCTTCCGTTGCGGTTTAAATGATAATCCCATGTTGACCTTTATGTTGCCGCTCTGATGTGTATCCGTATAGTTATCGTTTCTCCTCTAAAGTCAACACTAACACCGTCTTGATCCAATATGTTCAGTACGATGTCTGAAATGAAACTGGTGTTTAACGGTAGGTATATCAAGTTTTGTGGCTTCTCAACAATTTTAAAACCAGGAGCCACTGTTGGATAAAATGTATGTAAAATATGCTGATTCACTCCTTCTCTATACGATCCGTGTATAATATTACACGTTACATCGATGCTATTGACTTTCAATATTGTAACAGTTGTATCACCTGAATGAGTAGTTCCAGGAGTTAATATATTCTTTTTTGTATCTGTAAATCCAAGTAAACTGCCAATGGAGTTTTTGAAACTGACATCGATATAATATTTTGAAGTTATTTTTGCTTTTAAAGTATTATTGTTTCCTTTAACGGTGATATTTTCTTCTCCGAGTTGTTTTTGTAGTAATTGGTTTATATCATCGATTTCATAAGCTCCAGTAGGAAATGTAATTATTTTCAATTCTGAGTATTTTCCTGAAGCATCCTTAGTTTCATAATAATGTAGTAAATTGTTCTTTCCTTCCGTAACATTGGGAATTGAGTTGTAGGTAGTTAAATCAAGTAATGCCGCTTCCCATAATCTTTCCTTGGATAGACGCAATGCTGGGAACAGCGTACTTTTCAATGTGGATGAATTTCCACTCAGTGACACTGTATACGATGACATCTTAAAGCTGACTGACACTCTTCGCTAGAAACTCCAAACATAAATGCCCACATATTTCAGTATTGTTAGGTTGTTCTCTTTTGTAATTGTAAAAAATGTTTTTGGAGTTTCGAAAATAATGTTGCAGTTCTTTCGGCGGTGGTAGATTGCCAAAACTGTCAAAGTAGTAAACGGTTTGTCCGAGCTTTTTATAGCATACCCAATGAGTGCCTGGACCATAGGTGGAATCCAAATTTACTATTCCAGTTTCATTTTCCCATATTTTAGTTGGTAATGCATCTTTCATAAAAACTCCTCGAAAAAATGGTATTTTCAAACATTTTACATAATCATTTAACTGATGATTTGTTAAGGCTTTATTTGGAATTATCAATTGATTCTTCTTATTTAGTACACACGGTACGGTCTTAGGTATAAACCTGCTCCGTTTTTTACCATTGACCAAATAGAAGCTTTCTTTACTGTTGCTTTACGAGTTCTACGACGTCTCTTCTTAATGTTTCCACCTCTTTTGGGAGCTCTTCTCTTTGCAGGTCTTCCTCTGCGACGTCGTCTTCTTTTTTTGGTGTATTCCATACTTAAATATTCATTAGTTTTACTAGTATCTATCAATGATTTCATCTTTAATCCATTGGTTTCTCTGAGAATCTTCGATTTTATTGTGTTTCATCGATGCATTAATCAAATGATTATGCATATCAATAGCTACATTACCTACAAGATTCATTACATACTCTACATTAGTAGCATCTTTGTTACGTGTAGGATTATCAAGATTTGTGATACGTTTACCATTACATGTATACACAGATGGATCGTTATTAGAGGTTGCTATAACTTGATTAATAGTAGCAACATCATTCGGAGCTATTCCTGCTGATATGTTAGATATTCTTCTATTTTTTCCATCATATAAGTTATTTATTTTATCTAAAACTATAGTTTGTTTCACAACAACACAATCATTATCATCTTTACCAGATTTTACATGGGTTAATCGTCTACCTCCACATATAAAGTTAACACCAGTAGCTGATAGTTGTGGCACTTGTGTTAAAATAACAGCATCATGTTCTTCCGTGCCTAAACTTATATTTGATAATCTTTTATTTTTTCCATCCCACTTGTTATTTTGTAGTTGTAGTAAGGTAAACTTTTCACTTCCTTGCACAAACTCATCACCTTTCTTTGACAACACCTGATTTTGTTTAACAAAAGCGGATGTTCCTTTCTTCAAGCTTTCATTCATTTGTCTCACAGTAGCAGCATCCGATGGAGTTGAACCATCTTTCAGATTGGACAACACTTTTCCATGACAATCAATAACAGCACCATTATATAAAATACAATTATCTTTAATGTATTTAATATTAACACCATCACTTTCTTCTTTAGGATATCCAATATCGTTTATAGTATATTTATAGAAGGAAAATCCATCTTTTTTCTTTTCTGGTATTACAGAATGCAAATAACGCTTATTGATTGTATCTGTATCCTCGGTTGGATCTGCTACATTAGTTATTTTATAATTTAAAGCATTGTACTTTTTTCCACTTTTAGTCTTTTCCAACAGTAAAGCGTATTCCATCGCAGATAGAAAATAGCCTTTATTAACAACATCTCCATTGTTGACTGGTTTTGCAACATTAATAACCCTGTGAGATTTTGCATCATACAGTTGGTTGTTGTCGAGTTTTAAACTTGTAGATGTTTCCTCCTTTACTGTTTTTAAATTTGTTGCATCTCCATCTTCTTCTGGATCCTTAACAAACTTTAAACGTTTATTATTTATGTTATAGTCACCTTCGGGTGTTTGCGGTAATCCACTTCTTTTTCTGTTTTCTCCAACTTGCACTCCTAACGCGGAGTATCGTCCGAACTTGTCGACGCTCATGTTAGAACTGACACATTATACGCCTGCAACTCTTATATATCCGCGGACAATTATACGATTATGCCGCGATTCCTGAGTTCGTCAATCAGAGCTACCCATTCATTATTTAAACCTGTATGACCGGCTTCCATGGCTTCATGCAATAGTCTCATTCTATCAACCAATTTATTGATGTCGTTGTAGTAAATCACATTCGTATTGTATAGATTTTTCATCAATCCTTTGCCAGATGTTGAAGTATCTCCTTTACTCTTTTTACCATGTTGTTCAAGAAGTGATAAATCCATAAGTGATAAAGATTTTCTTTTCAGTGGTTGTCTCACCGCTGGTGCAGTACGTAATGTTGGCAATTTTCGTGGAGGAAACAACTTTTTTATAACAATGTTATATTTTGTTGCACGTGAACGATTAATCATTGCATCCTTTAAGTAGTTTCTTTTATGAGCGTTAGTATTTTGTAGAATTTCCTTAAAAACACTTAAATCTTTGGATGAATATCTTAGTGGTATGTTTTTAAAAATTAATTCATAAAGTCCTTTTGTTCCTTTATATTTATGCTCACCAATAATGATGTAATCGTCTTGTGTTATTTCAAGCTTTGAATCGCCGATCTTTAATTCATTCCCATCAATTCTTGCTCCGTATACGTGTGATCTACTCAAATTCGGGTTTGATTTCATGTCATGTAGCATTTTCATTATATATTTTCTTCCAAGAGGTCCATGTTGTAATATATCGCTACTCAATTGAGTTAAATTTGGAATAGATTGTTCAGCTTCAGGTATTGGCTGTTCTTCTTCCTTTTCAACAATTGGTTCTTCTTCTTCTTTTGTTTCTTCTTGCTCACTAGCACTTGTATATGAATCATCATCTTCTTCTTTTTTTAATGCTTGTACTTCTTGTTTAGAAACTGGTAGTAAAACATCTCCTTCATAACGAGGTTTACCAATAGTTTCTGATATCTGTTTTAAAGGTTCCGTAATAGGTTTAAATGTAGTCTCTAGAAATTCTTCTCTTTCACTTAAACCCATCCTCAATGCACGATTCTTCATCCTAATAGAATCACTGAGTGATTTTATTTCTTTTAATAGTTTTTCTTGATTCACCATGTTTACACTGTGAAGTTCAACGTGTAACTAGATGTAGCATCGGTAGTTCAACGCATAAATACAAATTTATCCAACCCTATACGATATCTACCATTTTTAATATCTTCTTCCTTCATAATAACGAGAAAGCCATATTTCTCATTCCATGCTTTGCCACACATTTCTTTAAATTTCTCAAATGGCATATCCGCATTTACATGATCATTGTATATATGCTTTAAATTTGTTTCATCTTGCTTGAAGATGATCAACATATTTGCATTGTCTCTTATGAGTTGTTTTGGAATCTTACTGTATGTTTGACCAATATAAATGCTATCGATATTATGATGTCTTCCCATAGCGAAGTAATTCCTTATAGTGTCGTGATTTTCACAAGACACATCGTCAAAAATAAAAATAGAAAATGGTTTTGCTTCATTTGGTTGCATAATTGTTTCACTGGCATTAAACTTGTAGAAATGCACTTCAGGTACACTTGCAAGTACTTTATCCAATAATTGATATTTTGGTTGTTGCAATGATTTTGAAAAAATGTATATATTGTTAAAGCGCAATCCTTTAGGATTAGTTATAAGGTTAAAAACAACATTTGTTTTTCCACAATTTGAAGGACCAGTTATTAAACATCTTATTGTATTTGGTAGTAATTCACCATGTTTACCATGATTTAACTTATCATTGTCAACCGTCAATTCATCAATATTATTGATATTAAATCGATCTTTTTGTTGTACAATCTCCATCTTGTGTCAAGGTTAAACACACAATGAGCTATTAGGTTACTATACCAGGTCTTTTGAAGGAATCCAAGAGTCTTCACTTTTATCGAATCCTAACCACCGGACTTTAACCATATCCTTTTTCCTTTGTAAAACCTTCTCAACAAGATATACATCACCGACTGTTGATTTCAACAATTCATGTCCGTAGAATCCACCTTGAAGTAATTCACCCTTGTTATCCTTTAATAAGTAGGTTTCAGGTATAGTTGGTTGCACTTTATAAACTGTAAATACTTCATTAGTCCAATTTGGTAGATATCTTTTACTAAATACACCTTTGTATTTGCTTATACGAACTTTATCGTTGACTTTAAACTTTTTTGGTTGTAACTTTTCCAATTTAGGTGTTGTATTATTTCTGATGCGTTGTAATACAACCTTAGCATTAGCGCTGTTTACCTGGATAGGTTTCATTCCGATGGTACGATGATATTTGTTGTTATACTCTTTTATAAGTTGTGGTAATATGTCATACCACACGTATGATCCTCGTTTTGAAAATTGTTTGTACATCGCTCCTTTTAATGTTCTATTGAATCTTTCAATTATTGAAGCTTTAACTTCAGAATTTGTAGAATAATGATTTATTTGATATTTCTTCATTAAAGCTCCAAAGTCTTTATTAAAATATTCTTTTCCATCATCGGTCTGTAGATGTTTGATTTTGAATTTATTTCTTTGTATCGTTGTTTCCATAGCTTTTGTAACACTTTTACCAGTCTTATCCTTCAATGGTAAAGCGTCAGCTATTTTAGTAAAACAGTCTATAATTGTTAAAATATATTTGAAACCTTTGTTTAATTTACTGTGCGGTATCATTTCAATGAGATCAGCTTGATACAGATCATTCATTCCCTTAATAATTGTACTTCTTCTTGGAAATCTTCTTCTTGCTGGTTTATGTAGTTCATTTACAATCTTGTCCTTCACACTTTCCATCTTCAGGTGTTGCTTGCACATCGCTTGTAAAAATACTGATCCGTACAACAGTTCTTTCTCTTTTATATAGTTTGAATATAGGTCAAGGCCATTTCATATTAGTGTAAAAAAGAGGGAACATGGCATTGGGCTTGCCATGTCCCCTCTTCTTTACGGAAAGGAAAAAAGGAAGAAGGTAGAGGATGAAGAATAGGTTTACTGGTCGATAGGGTTTAGAGAGTAATGTCCAAATGGCAGAGTTCTTATGTTGTCTTCAAGGATGTATCTCTTGTCATCCTTATAGCTCAATGCCGATTTGGTTTGCTTCACACTGAAAAGACGATGGTTGAAGCTTCTTATGGTGTTAAATGTTGCAGTTGTTTCAACATTTTCAAACAAACATCTTTTATAATGTTCAAACTGTACGTTCTTCTTCAGGAAAGAGGTTTTTATTCCTTTGGCTTTCTTCGTGACTTGATATTCGTTCCTTTCGCTTATGTACAGTTGAAATGAATATAGTTTGGACATTAATGCTACAATTTCCATCATCGGCACACCATTTGTTTCATCTTTAAATTTTCCCAATACTTTCTTGTTTCTGTCGTAGTCGTAATTTGGATGGTCCTTGGGATAATCGGAAAAGTCGAAATCATCTTTATACATAAAAGTGCGTAGATCTTCGTACATGTCATTTGTTTTAATCCAGTAAATTAGAGCATCCGTATCCATATATGCAATACCAATGTTCTCTCTTCCATAATAGTTAACCATCTTCTTATAATGAAACTCGTACATGTGTGTTTTGGAAATATCCAAGATTGACATTCCTAGATACAAAGGACGATCCATTAGAACTGACTTCTTGTTCATGGAAATAACAACTAGATTTTCATTAATAATTACAGATGAACCAAAGTTTGGTTGTTGCACTAATTTCTGTAGTTTTACTGGATCAGTTACCAATTTGATGTCCTTATGTTTCCTTTTGTTTTCCAAAGTCTTGCCAAATATTGCGTTGTTCATTAGTTTGAAGAAATCTTTTTGAAAACTTGATGTAGCGGCGGCTCTTCTTCTTGTGTTGTTGTCAATGTACGGTTTTAACCAACAAGATTGAGAGAATTGTAGTACTCGATTAATTTTTGTAATTCTCAATCCCAAGTCTAAGGCCTGTTGTATCATCCAGTAGTGTCCAACATACCGAGACTTGTTAGTTAAAGTCATCAATAATTTTGGCCATCTTCCAGTTGGAGAAATTTCAGTCTTCGGAAGAAGTGGTAAATCATAATGTTCGTCGTGAAGATGTTCGGGATATTCAAAATCGACGTCGAATATGTAACCAGTTTCTCCATATTTCGGTATATCCATTATGTTTCCAATTGATTCTGGGTCTATCCATTTGAAATTATCATATGGAAGGGGATTCGACATTGCCCATCCGTACAAGTTATTTGCATCAAAATAACCCAGGAATGTTGTTGGTTTTGATGCATCATAATCGGGCAAATATTTATTGTTCGCCTTGACATGACGTGTTACACTTTGCGTCAATCCTCCTCGAACTCCTGATTCTAACATCAACACCATATCTATATCTGTAAGAAGTTGTATTTTACAATTTGTTTCTTTTAACATGGCTTGCCACGCTAGTCCAGGCGAAGTGTACGAATGAAGAGGGTCTAACCCATATGACGCAAAACATGTATTTCTAAATTCTTCCATCACATCACATAATAAAGTCACATCTAATTTAACGTAGAAATCTGAATATTCCCCCAATGTTCTAAATCCTAATTCGTTCCATACTTTGCATGCATGATCATAATCCTCTTGAGATATATCCATGTCGTACAGTTTACTTTTAAATTCTTCTTTTGGAGGTAGTGATGTTTCATTAAATCTTTCTAAACTGTCTATGTAATCATATGGGAAAACACCTTTTCGAAGTACCAGATCCAGTTTGTCGCTATTTACAATCTTCTTTGTTTCGATTAAATCTTGTTTCCTTAGGTTTTCAGAAAGTTTAGACAAACTCGACGGCAAAAATCGGTAGGAGTCCAAGAATCTTAGTTTGACATTTCCAACTTCTTTGGAAAAACTTATGAACTTCTCTGAAGTTTCAGCTAACACATCGATTTTACCGTCGTCTCTTCCTAATTCAGGTATTATAAAATGAGCGTCGTACCCACTAAGATTATGCAGAACCACAGGGATAAATAGTGGTAAACGATAGCTCAAGTTGCATTTATTACAAGCAGCACCCCTGTAATATCCTGTGAGGTGGTCGTGATCTTTAACTTTATAATTCTCAATAGTAAAATCATTTTTGCACAAGAAACAGTGAGTCGCATTTTCATGTTGAATTTCTTCTTCTTCGTCCATCGGTTTCATTGGTACAATATTTGTATATAATCTTTGTGTATTTCCAGCTATTGAATATAGGTGATCAAGAAATATTTTTTCCGCATTTTCACCACGATATACTAGAGGTTCTGAAGTTAATCCATATCTGTTTAAATGTTCTTCTGATAATGTTGATTTGACCATTAAACAAAAACTGTTTGGTTTGTGCATTTGATACTTTACACTTTTTCTTGCTTCACAATTTTCATCTTCAACTGGAACAAGTGTTGATTCAAAATCCGCATACACAACTAAAGGGATACGGTATTGATGATGAACCTTTTCAAATGTAACGAATGCTCTGTTTTCCGAAGGTAAATTAATCTTTGCTTCATAATTATTGTTACATAATCTTTTGTGTTCTTGTAACCATTCTCTTCCTTGTCTTCCTTCTCGTTGAAAATTAAAACATCTCTTACAAATCAACTTTTTGTTTTGATTTTTTGAAAGTTGCTTATTAACAAGACGATCGAATTGCTTTATGTACACATAGTGAGACACATCTCCTCGCGTTAGTAGTAGTAAATCCGTATGATCTGGTAGCTCTTCTTTTGCAATACGTAAAGGATACACTTTGTTTGAACTATCTAATGCAAAAACATTAATAGACGTGCCGGGATTTTTCTTTTCAAATTTTGATATATCTTTCGTAGAAACGGGATATGTTATTCCTTGAAAATTGTACCTGTGTCTCGCGTCTTCATATTCTTGGTTGGGTCTACATGGATTTTGTGATACAAACTTTGTCGTCATAGCATAGCGAAAACATTCATTATCTTCATTTTGAACATTAATACAAGATTTTGTATTTTCAATTATTTTTGGCAAAGGAATGTAACTAGATCCCATTAGTCCATATCCGTGTTTGTGAACTCTTATATCTAATACTTCAATACTTGTAAGACTCCATCCGGATCCTCTTCCTTCGTGTTCCTGAAGTTTAGTTAATATTTCTTCTATACAATTCTCGACTATTGAATCAATGTTTGAATTTTCCATGATGGTTCGGTTTTTTGTTATGAATCCTCTTGGTGATAATTCTTCTTGTGCATTTATAAACATAGCTTCTAGTAGTAAACCAAATTTAAGAAAGTTCAATCTTTTCAATTCTTCTTTTAAAGTTTTACTTACGATTGGTTTTGCTTCTCTAATAAATTCTTCTAAGTTCAAGTTTTCATTTTGAATCTTATGATGCATTACTACTTTACCGGGTAAAGCAAATACTTGTAGATTCGGTAAAGTAGTTGAAGATGTTGCTGTTATTTCTTCTTGTTCTTCTTGTTCTTCTTGTTCTTCTTGTTGTTCTTGATCTTCTTCTGTGTTGTTGTGAATTAGTTCTTTATGTATATTTAGTAGAATTTCATCGTGAAACGATTCCGAACATTTATCGCAATGATACATGTTGACGATGTTTACTCTTCGAAATTTCGCCGAGAAATGAAATGGGCTCTGACGGTCCCGCTTTTATAACGGTTCCCCCACCACTATTTCATCATCATCATCCTCTTCTTCTTCTTCACTATCCGAGGAAAACAAACGTCTTGGACGAAACATTAATCTTCTACTAACTGATTGTTCATTTGTGTTCTCTATTCCAGTTGGGGTTTCAGTATGTACTTCTTCATATTCAAACGATGATGAAGATTCTGACATTACTACATCCATATCCAAATTTTCATTCTCCACATCATTTACACTTCCTACTTCTGATGTTGTTAGATCTACATCCATATCATTTACACTTTCTACTTCTGATGTTTCACTGTTATTATCATCTTCTTCCATATTAAAATCGTCTAGTTGAATTTTATACAATATTTCAATAAGAGGTTTCCTTGGATAATCGGTGTTGTCCACAGGAGCCATTTCAAGTAAATGAGGAATAACTCTTTGTGATTCGGCTTATATGATATTTTGATAAGTATGTCAAGGTCATTTTAGATTAAGCGAGAACTGGGAATAGATCACTAAGCGGCATGTTATTTCATTACCACAAAGTGATCTATTCCCCATTCTCTAAGAAGTGTTCAATCAATAACCAAAGTCCAAATCCATTTCCTTTTTTTTTTGTTTAATTTGAATCTTTTGTTACATAGTTTATTGGTTGACTGTTTGAAATTTCAATGTGTCGTCTTATTATTTGTTCCAATTCTTCTATTTTTGCTTGTTTTATCATTAGTTCTGTATGTAACTCATTAATGTAATCAGCTGCTTTATCCACCGTTCTTGTTCGTATTTCACCTAACATAACACCAGGAATCAATCTCTGTAGTCTGTAAAACTTAAACTTTATTCTAGACTCTCTTGCCTTAGCCATTTCCCGGAGCCTTTGTTTCTTATTGTCTTTACTTGTAGTCAAGTCCATACTCGTGACAAGTTCGCTTTCAGAATAATTCGACTATAGTACACTCGTCTTTTATACACTTTCCCCCACCACTTTCAATTTCCCCCACCCTACTAATATAGGTCAAGGTCATATGGTATTAACGCGAGAACGAGGAATAGAGCACTAAGTGGCATGTTAGTCCATTACCACAAAGTGATCTATTCCTCGCTCTCTATTCTACATCTAATTTTTTTGGGTTTTTGTTATTTTTATCTTTTTTTTTGGTTTTTCTGGGGGAATGAGTGTTTGAATATTACTTGGTAGAATGTCCATTTTTCTTCTTCAAATCTTCAATAGTTTCCAACAATTGTAACAAATATGCGTTAGTTTTTTCTAAAGTTTTCAGTCTGCTACATCCAACTTGAATGGAAGGCACTATTAGTTGCAATTTTGCAAATTCTATCTTTTCTTTCTTGCACCTTTCTCTCATTTTTAGGTTTTTCCTTAGTCTTGCCGAAGATGGTGTTATAGGCTCGTACATACAATCTGGATATGGTTTTGACATTTTTAACACTGATGTTGAAGTACAATGAGATACTTGCGGCCGTTGAGCTTGATAATAATTTGTTGTTGGAGTATTGCAATACATCTTCGGTTCTAAGTTTTGGTGGCAATCTGTAGTTGAAAGTACTGGTGTTGCAGAAGGATCAGTCATCTTTCACTGTTGTCGTACAGAGTGAACTCTTTTTTTAAGTTTTACTTCTTTTATCACATTTCCCCCACCACCGACTTATAAATTCTTCCCCCCACCATAATTATTTATACTTGTTTTTCCACATTTCAAATTTTATACCATACTTCCAATGTGACATCTGCGTCTTCCTCTTTCAAGTATTTGACAAATTCAGGACTCCTCGACGATACATTCGGTCTGTTTAGATAGCTCATCACCTTGTGATGGCTTTCCTCATTTTCTATATAACAATACACTTGCATCAACTTGTTTTCTTCCTCTTTCGATGATATGAAATTTGCAACAGAGGTCCACTCTTCATATTTAATCTTGAAATGACGCACTTCGAATTCCATTATGTTTCTTCTAATGCCGCAACAATAATAAAACTCTCTTCAAACAACCTGCATTTATACACGTTCCCCCACCTAATTATAACCCCCACTCTTTTCCCCCCTCTCCTTTATATGTGGAAGGGGTATTATGGTTTGAATGCACGATACTTAATAAATTCAAACAAACACTGTGCACAAATGTCGCAAGTGTTATTACACGTTTCGAATTTCATTATTTGACCTTTTACAAGATGAACTAACCTACCTCCATCATCTTGGAATTGTTCAAAATCTAAAACAGACGCTTTTCCACAATCATGACACATTTTTGTACCATCTTTAAAAGTATAAGCAAGATAGATAGCAAATCCATAATTGTCTTTCTTAAATTCAATGAGCATTTCACGAATTGCTTTAGGTATTTGACACTCATTTGATCTCATAATGTAATGGTAAAGAAACCCATTATTGATAATTACTTGTAAACACAGAACCAACAACCTATCCATCGTGTTCGACTTATACTGATAGTTACATCTAAAACCTTTTTCTTATATGATTTTCCCCCCACCACTTTTATATAGGTCAAGGTCATTGGATATCAAGCGAGAACTGGGAATAGATCACTAAGTGGCATGTTATTATATTACCACAAAGTGATCTATTCCCCATTCTCTAAGAAGATTGTTGATAATTTAGATTCCTAATATTTCTTTTCCTTCTTCTTCACCTTTTTGAACTGTAGTATTACCAGACATATGTGATATTAGTTTCTTCATTTCTCGATTTTCCATTTCCACTTTCTTCAATTTTAAATCTCTTGCTTCGATTTGTAGTTTTAAATACTTGATGTAACTTCCAGCCCAGTGTAGGGTTTTCAATTTTGGTGCTCCCATTGCAATTCCAGGTATTTGAAATTGTAGTCGATTGAACTCCATGTTCATATCTTGTCGGTCTTGTTTTTCCTTTTCTAGTCTTTTCAATCTTTGATTCTCCCTTAACGAAGAAGTTGGATCACAAGGAATATGACGAAACATTTTGGTCAACGATATCTCGAAGAATAAGCTTCTACGCAGAAAACCAACACATTTATGCACTCCCCCCTCCAACTTTAGGCTAGTGGTGGGGAGAATTACATTAATTTAATACTTATTTCCACCGTTACACTTGCTCCATTTTCAAAAAGGTATCTGTAAAATGGTTCTGGATACTGGTATATTTCACGTCCTATATTTTCCTTAAGAAAGTTGAAAGCTATTCTTTTCGAATAGTCATTATGATATACTTCTCTTAAATTAACAAGAATTCCATCTTCCAGGAATTTCACTTGAATCATTGGTATTTTGCTTACATCATCTTTGTCTATCAGAGGTAGCCTGTAGGTGAACGTATTTGGTGGTAAACGTAAGGTTCTATCAAGTCGAGAACAGAATATTTTGAACAGTTTTTGATCATTGATTGCAATCTCATGAATACCTATCATTTTATAGTACGAAGGTTCAAAAGGTACAGCACGAAACGTTTTTACTAGACAGTTACTCGAAGAAGGTTCTGTAGGTGCGTTAGGATTGAACATTTTTAGTCGACAGTTTCCTGACGAATAAGCTTCTACGCAAATAACCAACACATTTATGAACATTCCCCCACCAACTTTAAGCTAGTGGTGGGGAGAATTTTCCCCCACCACTTCTTCAGAATTAATAGCTTCAATTTGAATTACAACAAATATATTTGACGCAAATTCCCAAAAAACTGAATATGAAACAGTTTCTTCCACATCTTGAGATTCATTTTGTGTTTCAACCATTTCCATCATTGAAGGTTCTTGATCAATTTCTGTTACTTCCATCGCTTCTTCTACAGGATTTTGTATTGTGTCGGTTGTTTCAACTTCATCTTCTTCTTGAACTAACGTAATATTTCGTTGTCTCACAATTTCAATTAATTGTATAAAAGAATTATCTCTAGGAGACATTATTAACCATACATGTAGCTCCAACAAATGCTGACTTACTAATGACAAAACTCTCAATTTATAAGACTTGTTTGAATAATAAAGTGGGGGAACTACCTTAGTCCAATTCGGATTCGGATTCAGAAGACAATAAAGGTGATATGGGTGAATCCAACGATGAATCTAATATAAATGTATCAATAGCTTCCTTAACTATATCTTCGTCACTATCGTTTATCATTTCTTCAAAAAGTTCTTGTTCAAACTGTACCATTTCTTCTTCCATCGTGGAATCATTATCAGTTTCGTTATAATTTTCTTCTATATTGTCTTCTTTCATTTCATTTGTATTAATATAAACATTTTTAACTTCAAAATAATTAACAAATGGAGTATCTTTAGACAACATATTTGTTCACCACTTCTTTTACCTCGAATAACAAACTATGTATCGCTTACTTAGTCTTATATACTTCTACCCCCACTTTTTTTGCACAACGTGAAGGAAGGTGGGGAGAAGATTTTGTAGCTATTCTTCTCTATCTAGGTTATATTTCATTGCTAGCACATCTACTATAATTTTCTGCTTTTCAACTTCATCACGAATAAAGATTGTCCAGGGAAATAGTTCATTAATATTGTTGATTGTTACTTTTATATCATACAAAAAATCAATATGTCTTAGTAATGAAACAATAACAATAACTCCTATCCCATTGTTTGCCATAATTGTTTCTTCAATTTTAATACGCAAGTTTGTTATCAAACTCCATATATTAATATCATTGGCTATAAAACCATCAAGTCTAGTACTCATCTTGACGGTGCAAGTACAGACTAAAAACCTGGAGGTTCATAGTCCGCCTTTTATGAGTTTTAAAAATGGGGAAGGGGAAGGAATAAGGATTGGGAGGGGATAGGGTGGGGGTGAGGGAAGGGTAATGTGGTTATTAGACGACTTGTGCGACAAAGTAGCCACCAATGCTAACTTCGAGCTCATAACACTTCATAACATCATCCTGCCAAGTCAACATACGTTCTCTAGTATTTGGTGTTACACAGAAGAACCTACTGTCATTATACACAATAGCTGAACCAATTATAACATTGAATCCTAAATTTAGCCATTTGTGTGCTTCCGTAATAAATCTTTCTATTGTATCAAAAGGAAATTGTTCATCGATGTAGATTGGTCTCATTTGTTCATCAAGTTCAATTACATCTTCATCTTCACTGTCACTGCTACTATCATTTTCATTGTCACTGCTACTATCATTTTCATTGTCACTGCTACTATCATAATAATCTATCACATCTTCTTCAGGCTGTTGGAAAACATCAGCAATTTCGGAAGGATTGAAGTTTTCACTATGGTGAGGAAGCATTTTAAAGCAAATAATAACGGCAGAGACGAAACAACAAGTGTGGCGCGTGAAAGCAGAATGAAGGAGTGAACAATGCTTGCTTCGCTTTTATAACGATATGTTAATGAGAGGGGTAAGAGGTGACCCGGGAGGTGGGGAAAAAGGAAGGAGAGGGGATATTTATTTTAAATAATTTGCATAACTTTTGACTAAAATAAGATAACCAAATTCTTCTTTTACTAAAATGTTCGTCTTACATAGACCTTTTCAATGATGTATCGCTTGTCGTAATCGATCAAACCATTATCGAGTTATAGCCATTTGAATTTTCGGGGGGGGGGGAATTTAATCTCCATTTTTTATGGGGGGGGGTTCCGCTTGAGTGAACACGGGGGGGGGGTTCCGCTTGAGTGCTCATGCGGAACTGATCTTCTCACGAGATAGTCGTTGTGTGATAATGAAGACAAATGTTCATCACGCCGCGACCACTAATTAACTCGCATTTGCGGTGTTCACATCTTTCCTACTTATTACATATACGTTTCCTACTTCATTATTTCAAGACTAATTAACTTGCAAAACAACAGTCTCTGTCTTTGAATGCTGATGAGATTTCATTAGGAACCATTCTTTGCACGCTATATGAAGCTACACTGGCTATGCAAGTCAGAGCGGTCATATAACTGTACAACAACCACTGAAAAGTAGGTCACGAGACTTAGAGTGTTAAAAAATAATGGGGGAGAAACACAACGCTATAACGCATTGTGTTTCTCCCCCATTATTTTTAGCAAAATTTGGAAAATCTATGTGAATTTACTGTTTACGTCCCCACCTTGTAATACGATCCTTTTTATCCCTGAGGAGAAAGTCTTGAGAACTTAAATTGTTAAGTCTCTTCTCTTTACACAAATTGTCAGGAACTTTAATTTTATATTTATTACCGTTACATTTTGCCAATATGTGTTGGTGGTCAACAACACTTAGAAAAAAATATCTCAAACCTTTCTTAAGCCTCTCTCCTCTGACGGATATTATTTCAGGATCGTCTTCAACAGTGGGGATTTCTGTCAGTTGTGGTTCGGAAAGATGTTTTACGATATGTACACGGCAGAAACGTTCGTTCTTAACACATTTCCTACCACAAGCTGATCCTTTCTTAATTCCCCTAGCGAGCACTTCAGGGCAAGTAGTGGGACGGCTAAATGCCCTACGACGCTCTTCTTTTAATAATTGGAAACGCTCTGAAGGAGCAGACTTAGGAGATTTATTTTTAGGATAGGCGTGATCTTTAGGAATAGTAAGTGGTGGGGTAGGAGGCAATGGTGACAGTGGAATGACAGGTGTACTAAGACAATGAAGCAAGGTTTCAAATGAAGGGGTATTAGGACGAGGAGCTGGCTTCTGCGGTGGTGGCATGTTAGTTGAAGGCGGTGTGGAGTCATTTGAAGACGAAGGCGGTGAAAATATGCTGCGACGTATGGTATTGTTGGCCGGGGGAAGAGGAGCTCCAGAAGTTGAAGGTTTCGAGTCTAGTTGCTTCTTATACCAATCGGGAGCATTTTTCAAGCGAAGAGTTTTCTTGACTGGAGTTGAAGCCGTAGTAGAAGTAGAAGTTGAACTTGTAATAGAAGAGCAGGCTGTAGTGGAAGTTGTAGTCGGCAGGGATGACATCGTGGTAGTTCTGTTCGCAGTTCGCAGCTTAACGTCTGGAATCAGAATGAAACGTTAGCCGTGGTCGATGCGTCTTTTATAACGGTATGCTAATGAGAAGGGTTAACAACCGTTAGGTGGGGGAAGGTGGGAGAGAAGGAAAGAGAGGGGGTATTTATTTCAAATAATTCGCATAACTTTTGACTAAAATAAGATAACTAAATTCTTCTTTGACTAAAATGTTCGTCTTACATAGACCTTTTCAATGATGTATCGCTTGTCCTAATCCGTTAAGCCATTATCGAGTTATAGGCATTTTAATTTTTCCGGGGGGGGGGGGGGTCGGTCATTGACCCTTCCGAAAGTGGGTCAAGGTCATTTAAGACTTATAAAGAACCAAGGTGATGGGAACAGTAGTAACTGTTCCCACCACCCTGTTTGCCTAACGGTTCCCACTCCCAACCCACTAGTTACGTTCTGCGAGGGACATCGACGCAATTTTGTTTGGCCCGTCCGGGTCCATCCATAACGGGCCGGTCCGGGTCCATCCGTAACCGTGAATTCGAAGGGAAACTGGAACACCTAATGCAGAAACGCAACTCTAACACCCACCCAACTAATCCCACCCATCATATTCCTAAACAAAATGCAAAAACCTAGTCCGCAATTTGCGGATGTCCCACCCCTTCTAAGTGAAGTTCAACGGAACTTCTGAATTTACAGTTAATCTACCCCCTATCATCTAGCTGAAAGGCAAAACAACAACATTAATTATAAATACCAACACTTAAAACTAACAACACATCATTATTAAATATCAAATAATTCAACACAACCAAATACCATAATTATTCTTAAAATTAATACACCTTTAACGCTAAACACAACTTATAACTAACATCGCAATGCGCAAATTAATTCTTAAATTAAGTGCAACTTACAACTAATATTTACACACACACACACATACCACATTGCATTAAAGAACGCAACGTAGTATAAGAAGTTCAAATATATATAGGCCTACTATATATTTGAACCTCTTACCGAGTCGCCAACGACTTTTCGCTATGAAAACTCGTTGACGACTGACGCGAAAATCGGGCTCGTATCGCTCCTCGGGTTTTTGAGTGGTGGGGGTAATTAATGCAGTGGTGGGGAAATTGTTTCACTCCAGTACGGTCTTCAATCCACTCCAGTTCGCAGCAGTGTAAAAATGAAACGAAGGAGTGGGGGTGGCGCATGCGCAGCGACGTAAAATCCAATGTTTGAGGTTAGAACTTTCCGTGCACAGTAGAGCTAAATTGAGTAATACAGGACTCGGCGCATGCGCAATAGCGAGGAGTGATTCCGATCCGGAGAACTCGTTGCATTCGCAGCAGCGCTAAAGTGAGTAATACAGACTAGGCGCATTCGCAGTAGCGCTAAAGTGAGTAATACATGACTAGGCGCCGTAGCGTGAAGTTGGCTCACTCCAGTACAAGTTATAGCAGCATAAAAATGAAACGAAGGAGTGGGAGCGGCGCATGCGCAGTGACGTAAAAAACCAAGGTTTGAGGTTAGAATTTTCCATGGTAGCTGCCATGTTTAATTCTGTTTCATTCAAACAATAGTAGTTCATGGCTGGCATGGGATGTGAAGTGTGGTAATTAGATGGGGTTAGCAACCGGTCGTGACCGGCCATTGACCGGTCATCGACCCGGCGGGGTTCCGCTTGAGTGAACACCGGGGGGGGGATTTAATCTCCATTTTTTATGGGGGGGGTTCCGCTTGATTAGTCACGGGGGGGGGGTTCCGCTTGATTAGTCACGGGGGGGGGGTTCCGCTTGATTAGTCACGGGGGGGGGGGGGTTCCGCTTGAGTGAACACGGGAGGTTCCACTTGGACGCTCATGCGGAACTGATCTTCCCACGCGATAGCCGTTATAAAAAGGAGATTGTTCATCGCGCCGCGACCATTAATTAACTCGCATTTGAGTTGTTCACATCCTTCCTACTCATTACATATACGTTTCGCCAACTTCATTATACAAGTCTAATTGCTACTAACCTGGAGTTTCATTTACATTAGCACATGTCGTCCTGTTTGAATCACCTTCGCGTGCTCGACGTTATATCTCATTCATTTGTCTTGTTCTCACTTCTACACGTCTGACATACTTCTTGTGATGGATACGCAATGTTTGAAATTGAAACTTTTGCGGACACAACATATATTACGAAATAATTACAAACCATCGGTTTCAAAGACTAAAACAAGTTTAACAAAAGTGAGGAAGAAATTAAGTTTTAACCCGTTATACTCTGTTAGAACTTCGCAGGTTCACGTTGATGATAATGTTATTCACAACATTTTGCGTTCGATGTTACGTTTCCACAACTTCGAACTTGTTACACCTATCGACTGTGTTCAGCAGGTTTTCATATTTTACCCCCACCCTTCTTTATATAAGTGCGCTCACGACAATTCCTGTTTCATTCTTCTATACGCTCTTCGACCGACAACTACTCCGCTCTAAATTACACACTACAAGAAGATGGATACAAACCAAGAACAAGTACAAGTTCACGAAATATCGTCTACTACCCACCCGAGGGAGAATCCTCCGAGAACTTCGCCTTCACCGAATCCACAGGACCCTGTCCAAGTTTCGGATGTGTCTTCGACGGCGAGGAATGATCTTGAAGCTATTCTTCGGTCGCTCGTCGGTTTCGACTGACCTGTACGACGATCGCCGTTAAACTGAACTCTTAGAAGTTCAGTCTTTTTTAAAACTTCCTCCGGATGACCTTGAAGCAATTATCCCCTCTCCCTTTTCAACTAACTTCTACTTTTGTTCAACTGTTGAATTTCAGTTTTGAACTAACTTTTAATTTATGCGAAGTTTTAGTTGAACCCGGTTAATTTATGCGCACATTTTGTTCAACCCCAAATTGTTGAATTTCAGTCTTGAACTAACTTTTAATTTATGCGCAAATCTACTTCAAACGCTCACCCCACCTCCTCACCCCTCATTTAATATACGACCGGAAGCTATGTGCCCCGGCACGTGGCTTCCGGGGCAGCTGACCTGAGCCAGAAGTAACCAAATCTAACTACTGATTTACTCACGTTTATAATTAACAGTACATTATGTTAATACCCTCCAAAGGTTTTAAGTTGTTTACGTCTGTTCAGTTTTTCCTTCGTAACCACAGAACAACCTGTTATAGCGTGATGTAGCGATTTTACAGCAGTAAACCCCGGGATGGAATCAGGTGAGAGTGAACGCTGCAGATTCTCAGCCACTTAAACCCTGTATCAATCTTCCTCCAAACAATTTAACTGTTCAAATAAATTGCGATACTCGTTTCTTTAATGCCAACAACTAAACAGTATAATGGTTTTAATGTTATGATGATTTCACAGTTTTAAGGCAGAAAAAAATGAATTTTTATTAATATTTACAATTAATGGTTACAATTATGGTATTTATGGTTGGTCATAAAATAAATAAAAATTGCATATAGTTAATTTTTACGGATTAAACCAAATTTTTTACTTGGAATAACATATTTATTAATTGAAAATTTGTAACTGAACTAGTTAGTTTAGGTGTTAATTTCAGAAACTCTTTGCGTCAAGTATAAATTTTATTCATCAAAAATATTGTTTAGGGTTCCGTATACCCTAAAGAACATATGATATATGATAATGACAAGAAATAGAATTAAAAAGACATCTGTTTATCTTAATGTACATATTTGTTTTTATCGACTGAAAAGCGTATTAAATATGTTGACTTGAATGTTCACTTGATTTAAGAAAACTTCCACGGAAAAAAATCTAAAAATAATATCCTATAAAGTTTTTTTTTTTAATAGTAAAAATTTCATATTATGAGATGAAACAGAAGGTAAGTACTTTCACCCCAATTTGAAAACTAATATTTCTTAATCAACAAAATGATTAATAACAAACATTAAAAGACAATTTTTGTAAGAATAGGAACTAATTATAAATGATGACTAATACTATTTTTTCATTGTACTTTAATGCAATGTTAATAAAACTCTGTATCATAGTTAGTTATATATTAAATAATAATTGATATGGAAAATTGTTAATTGTTCTTGTTGAAAACTCCGCAAATAATGTGCAATTAGTATTATCTCTATTTCCTGTCCAATAACTTAAATAGTCTAATTAGATTCAATAATTATGATTTATATAAGATAGTTGAACATTTTTTATCTTTCAATCACTATAAAAGACAGGGCCAGAGGCAAAGAGTACACAAGCTTTCCACACCTCTTTGGAAAACATCTATCATCACTTAAAGGTAAGTTTATATAAATACACGTTGAAAATACAGTTAAATAGGCTACTTTACTAAGTAATTATATCATAAGATACAAGTGTATGAAAAATCAGAGAGAAACCTGATCTAATTTTATAAAAAAATATTATAAAATATTTTATAATGTTATAAGAATATAAGCGAGTCAAAACTTCATAGAAAACAAATACTAAATGTTACCGGTAAGGGATTTTTGATTTTAATACTGTGTTTAGAATTTTAATACATGTCCTAGTACAACTTTTAAAGATCTATATAAGTTGAGAAATTTACCTTAAAAACGAAAATGATATTGTTAAAACGAGAGGTATATCTTTTGCTAAACATTATGAAAAACGTCCCTTCCTACATGATCCATTCAGGTTCTAGACAGATTGTTTTGGAATTAGTCATTAAAAAATCAGTCGGATAGCAATAAAGAAATGATTATTTACTATATCTTTTTTTTAAATCTTTTCCTGGTTAGAGGGGAGAGCTTACCATCTGTTTTAGTCTGATAATCAGTGGTCATCGAAGGGCTCAAGTAGGTCCCCTAATGGTCAACTGACCAACAACTGACCGACTGCTGACCCGTCTCTAACTTTTTCCTTATCTTCAAAATAACATTCTTCCTAGATCCTGCGTTAAGTCAATGACAAAAAGACGTTTTTAGCGGTTTGGCAGGGTTATTCATATCCACCAGTGGCCTCAACATATAAAAAACTCACTAATTTTTATAATGTAATGTTTGTGCAGGAAAACATTTTTTATAATAGAATGTTTATGTTTTATTTTTATACGAGTTTCAGTCATGGATAATCGATTGGAGCTGGTTATAAGTCCGGAAGCTAGAAAAAGCCCTCTCTGCGTCGTAATAGTATATTTCGTCACAAGGGCCGAAAGTGGCGTTTTGCCGGCCCCGAGATCGTGTTTCAAGTTAGTAACTCAGCTGACGCTTCGTGCGGCCATCTACAATTCTCGAGTGGCAATTATGCTCTTATTACACAAATAGCTATTGTTACTTGTCTAAGAGAAGTAATTATTATTTTGAAAAGTAAACGTAAGAAATAACTTAAAATTGAACTGTACAGATTAAACTGTAACATCAGTTTAGGTTATATTAACTAACAAACAAAGTATGTATTTTATTTTGTAATTTTCCCACATTTTTTAGATTTAGATTTTATTTGATTGTATAATTTTGCATTAAGCAACCGAGTCTGTTTGCAGATGCACTTCTCATCCGCTCTCCTCGCTACGGCCGTCGCCCTTCTCGGCCTTGTTGCTGTGAGTATACCGGTGGCTATACAATGAGTAATGCAATGAGTATCCAATGAGAAATGCAATGAGTATACAGCGTATTGTAAGTTAGATGCTATAGAAGAACGAGCGATCAGTGAGGGGCTATGCCAGAACAAAACCGTAGATGTTCATAGCATGAGCTCAGTCACCATTTCTTAAGGCTCCATAACTTGACAATTTTTCGGGAGTCATAATAGTTGAATGTCAAACCATGTGTTAAACTATATTGTTACTATGTAAACAATCTATAAATAATTCCTTTTATATAGCTGTATAAAATATGACAAAAATCTAAATTTGTAGTTTTTTTCTAGGAAAATGTTAAACCCAAACTCGAAATACATCGTCTAGAGTATTTGTAATTATTATTATTTTTGAATTATTATCATAAAAATATATCTCATAACCAATATAAATAAAGGACAAGTTTACTAAAACTGTCTGTTTTCTGTTTCAGTACGCTTCTGCCAATGGCCGTGAAACGAGCAAAAAATAGACCAGACACGGACAGCTGACTTGAGTTTGGACATTTAATGTTCATGCATAGAGTATAAAATATGGTTATATAAACTTTGAATGTCTTGTTTTTTATCTTATGACTACTTTTAATCATAGTAATTATATAAATAAACTAGCTGTTACCCGTCACGGCTTCGCCCGTGATTGAATTTATTTTATAGGTAATAAAATCTTTTTAAAGAGCAACAAAATCTAATTCCTTAAGAATTACATTGAAACAATGAAGTAGTGTGAGTGGAGCTCTGAAGGAATTTCGCAAAACCTGTTCTTAGTGAGAAAGGGTTTCTTAAATAGAAAAGACCCCGAGGAACGACCATATCAAATTTCAACCCCGGAGGCTCTACAGTCATATTAAAGTCATGTGGGGGGGAGCCCTAAAGAACATAAAACACTAAATTTGCAAAACTGTTTTTAGTGAACACCCATGAGCAAAGAGAAACGTCCATGTCAAATGGCCCAAAAGTAATTTTGAAGTTCTGTGGGGCGGAGCCCTAGAGAACTTTGAAAACTGTATTTGAAAAACTGTTTCTTAGTGAGCACCCATGAGCAAAGAGAAACGTCCATGTCAAATATCGACCCCGGAGGCCCTGAAGTAATTTTGAAGTCATGTGGGGCGGAGCCCTAAAGAACTTCGAAAACTGTATTTGCAAAACCGTCTCTTAGTGAGCAAAGAGAAACTTCCATGTCACATATCAACCCCGGGGGCCCTAAAGTAATTTTGAAGTCCTGTGGGGCGGAAGCCTAAAGAACTTCGAAAACTATATTTGCAAAACCGTTTCTTAAGGAGCATCCATGACCAAACCAAACGTCCATGGCAATTGCCAACCCCGGAGGCCCTAAAGTAATTCTGAAGTCCAGTGGGGAGGAGCCCTAAAGTGCTTCAAAAACTATATTTTCCAAACAGTTTCTTAATAAGTATCTATAAGCAAAGAGAATCGTCCATGTCAAATTTCAACACGTAGGCTAGTTGCAAGCTTCTGTGGGGGGGAGCCCTAAAGGGGATGTTTAAAGCAATTATTTATTTATTTATTTTGAGCACCTAAGAAAAAAGAGATCACTCCAAATTTCAACCGTGCAGATTTCCTAATTTGTATTTAAAATTGGCCATGTGGATCACGTTATGAAATTTCGAAGGCCTGTTGGGCGGAGCCATGAAGGAATTTTGTTACATCATTTATTAGTGAGCACCTAAGAGGCAAGATGAACCTGTGTTTAAAGTTTCAAGTAAATACGTTTGGTAGTTCCTGAGATTTCATGAGTCAGTCAGTAATCACTCCCCGTCAGGCTTAGCTTGGTCGCTAAGCTCACTCGCCGCAACTATCCTCTAGTTTTTTATTACCAATCTTCCCCCAATAATTTAAATGAGAACAGCTGTTTTCAAAATTAATATTCCTTAATGTAATCATATGTTCCAATACAAAAATGTTGCTTCCATAAGAATAACATGGTAACTTTGAAGACGTGTGGGGCGGAGCCCTAAAGGAATTTCACAAAATCATTTCTTATTGAGCACCTAGGAGGCAAGACGAACCTATTTTCAAAATTTCAAGTAAATCCGTTTGGTAGTTCCTGAGATTTTGTGATGAGTCAGTGAGTGGGATTTCGCTTATCTATATATAGATAACTCCTGACTAAAATTTATATTTAACAAATAAAGATCCCATGTGAACTACAAATGATATGAATCGAAAAGTTGTGATGCAACTTTTAACGAAACTCTTTGTATGATTCTCAATAAACGTCTATCCATTTGAATATTACTCAACAAAACTCCTTATCTAAAACAATGTATTTCAAGAAATTTTTCCAAACTTCGTTCAACAGAGTTCCCTAGAATTATTAAAAACGAAACCACCATAAGGAAAAAATGTACCTAATGTAGATTTCTCAATGAAAAGACGTTGACACTCATGAATTCACCAACCAAACATAGTTTTTTTTTTTTTTTTTTTTAAGTGGCACGTTACATAAAATAATATAATTTTTTATTAGATTTAATTAAAAACTGATATATTTAATCTATTTCAATTACGACAATCCTATTATTTTTATATATTTATCATACGTTATAATTAAGTACTCGAAATTTCCTCTTTTGTGGACTACTACAGAGTACTTTTGGAACCGGAAACCTAACACTAGCTTATTTTATAAAAAGATTTCAAAATTAAGTAGATATAAGTGAATTTAAAATGTTTAGTTTCGTTTATGATTCATATTGTTGGATATTCAAAGCATATTGTTTTCATTAATGTTTCTGTTGTTATATTCTTTTTTATTCCATATTTGCAGAGTAAATTGGTTTAGAGGTGCAACCATTTACTCTCCCTTTTGAATGTGTTCAAAACTATACAATAAGAAATCCATGTAAACCTTTTTGGATCATCCCAACCAACATTTTCTTTCGTTCTGTCGGATTTCACAATGGTAAGCCCTAGGATTGAATCGGGGGAGTGAAAATGCTGCTGATCCACAGTTTCTTAAAACTTGTATAAATCTTCTTTTAAACCATTCACTTTGAAATAAACTTACAGAACTCGAATATTATAATATCAAAAAGTAAATTATATTTTATTATTTTTTAAAAATATATTATTGATTGTGTTTTATTTGTCGTCATGTAATTAACTAATTCGGGCACATGTAAGAAGACAAATAAGTTCCCAATGCATTTTCATACTGTTTCAGATAGTATTCAAACTAGAAAATTAAATAAAAATTGGTTAACTTTTTAATAGTGATTATTGAACTCATAAGAGAGTGAAATACAAATTTGTCACTTTTTCTTTGCAGCAGACATGACGCTAACAAGTTTTTGGTAGTCATTTATTAATTTTCTTAACATAAATTCTTAGGTACGGAAATAGTTTTCCAAATCTCTCTCTTCCTCTCTCTCTCTCTCTCTCTCTCTCTCTCTCTCTCTCTCTCTCTCTCTCTCTCTCTCTCTCTCTCTCTCTCTCTCTCTCTCTCTCTCTCTCTCTCTCTCTCTCTCTCTCTCTCTCTCTCTCTCTCTCTCTCTCTCTCTCTCTCTCTCTCTCTCTCTCTCTCTCTCTCTCTCTCTCTCTCTCTCTCGTATACATTAAATTTGTCCTCCGACCTGGGTCTCAAACCCCGTAAGCTGTCTTAACCACTCTGCTTTAACCAAGATCTGTTTAGGATCGGAATCTTAAGTGTAATTTGGTTTAGTAAATATTTAATTTGTTAAATTCAAAGTGGGTTACTTTCCTAAATATTCTTCACTTTAGTTAAAATATAATAGCTAGTTCTTCCATTTCCTCCTAGCAGGGCTTTCGGTTCATTGAGTCACGTTTTTAAGTTTAATCTATTACAGAGCTAGTTTTTTTTTCACTTTCTAATCTATTTCAGTGCGTAGTGTATGTTTAGTTAGGAGCTAGTTTGTTAAATCTCCCCTACTGTGCAGTGCGGTCGCATTCCAGCGTATAAAATGATGTCGTGCTTGTAAGGGTGCTATTTTGCTGATTCACTTCCAACGTTGCTCAAAGCTGATTGCGTCACAACCTGTGACTTCATGATGACGTAGCATTCGGTTGAAAAATGTCAACTTTTAGAAAGTAATTTTATTTCAAAATATAGTTTACGTTGGAACTTTTTCTAAGCTTTTGTAAGACGTATAAGGTATTTATCTGAATAGAGACGCACATATATGTATACTTACGTGTAAAACACTAGTTTTAGACGTGATTACAAACATAACCACGTTTAGAAAATCAAGTTTTCTAATTATTGTTTATTTTTGTTTCAATCTGATTGCTTTTGTGAGTAACAACTATATTTGGATGAGTAGACATGCAATCTTAATGTTTTGACACTCGTTTTTCAAAGTGAGTAACAGGGGGACCGAGCTCACGCTACTATATTATATTAATATACTATATTCATATTATAAAGCGCTACTTTACTTTTTAAGGCAAACCTCGTTCACTCCGCTTTCTAGCCCTCTTTACTTTTAAAACGAGCTCGTTCTCTTCTCTCACTCGCGAGGCGGAATGATGGCGCTGTACTGCAGCATACATTTGTTGAACCACTGATTTTAGTTTAAACACATTTGTTTATGTCTACAATGATCAGCTAATATTTGTTTAATTTTGTTGCTACAAAAATTCCAAATCCATTCCTATCCATATTATACATCCTTTCCATATCCTACATCCTATCCATATCCTTCATCCTATCCATATACTACATCCTATCCATATCCTACATCCTATCCATATCCTACAACCTATCCATATCCTACATCCTATCCATATCCTACATCCTATCCATATCCTACGTCCAATCCATATCCTACATCCTATCCATATCCTACATCCTATCCATATCCTACATCCTATCCAGTATCCGCTCCTTTATCAGAGAGGTTGGCATGTTAGTGGACTTGGCAATAGTGGCAACTAACACAGCTTAACTATTCTCATTGCCTTCTGCTTTCCGAGCCTCGCTTTTCTCACCTCGGCCGTCTTTCTCAAGCATGGTAGGTTGAGATGTTTGTGAAGTACGAGGAAGAAAAACTGCGTTTTATAAATATTGCTTCAGCTGAAGTCGGCTCAAAATGCTTTGCGGGATGAGCTTGTTCAGGCTCAACAGGCTTCGCCCGTCATTTGGTTTATTTTATGGGTAATTAAGCTCGTTCGCTACGCTCACTCGCCGTCACGCTCACCTTATATATATGTAATCGCTATAATACCTGAAATTAAAAGTTTTAATTGAATTTGTGGTTGAGCTAACAATTAAAATAGAGATTTTCAGATTTTTACAAACTATTGTATGCCCTTTGGGTGAGAGCCCTGTGGACAGATTTGCACCAAACTTCACACCATCCTCGAATAATGCCTAAAAGTTACATTACAATATGTAGAGCGGTTTGTGAGTCCATAGGCAACATACATACATACACATACATCCTTCCTTTATAGATATAGATAAGACAAAGTTACTTATTATTGTTTGGAAAAAAATAAAAATAAATTGTTATCGCCTTTTCAGCATTGAATTTATATTCATTTTGCATTTATATGTCCATTAAATTGAATTTATTTCACTTACTGCTTACTGCATATATAGGGCTAAAAGTGTTACTTGTCTCTATATTTATATTTTGAAAAAAAAACTTTATCGTAAGATTTTAGTAAGGAAAGATAAACAGCATAATTTAGACTGGGGTGTCGGCCAAGGGAGGTCTCAGTCAGGATCATAAGAACTAGCGTCGAGCTCCTCCGACGGTCAGTTTATCCATTTACAGCTGTGGAATAGCCTGACCATGGGTGGAGTTCAACCCTGTCCACCTCGGGGCCCTCCAGGCCAAATGTAGACGAAGCTGAGAGAGAGAGGAAGGGAGTGAGAGAGGGGATTAGTCAGGGTACGACATAGTGTAGTAGCCGCGGCTGGGACACTTCGTCTTACCCCCAAAATATATTTTTTGCACCCTAACGGGAGCAGGTCAAAAACCGATCAATTCTCGTACAATCAGTGTCCTAGGATATATATGATGACTCGCCTACGGCTCGATTGGGGTTCCGCCCCAAAGCCCTCTTACGGGTAGGGATGGATTCATTAGCAAAATATAGATAAAAGTTAAAAATTGTACTTAGGGCTGAGTGGCTTAACATACACTTACATGTTTAATGTTACAATTGTGGTTATCTTAAATCTTAAACATTTCTTAAATTTCAACATAAACATCCTCATTGGGACGTCCCCCAATGAAGTCTTACAGAAATATGCTTTGGCTTTTGTCACATCATACATCATTTTAAACATATTTGCATTTGGAATAATTAACCACAAACCCCAAATAAAAAGGTTGAGTATTAAGAAAGTTACTGCATTTTTAAATTTTACCCATATGATTGTAATGAAAACTTTGAATGTGTAGCATTTCTGTCTGGGTTATTCATTTTAAGTCTAGTTTGCGGCAGTGCATTCTACTAATATTTGATGTGCATATCAACCTATGCTTATATTTAAGATTTTCTTCCGACTCCATGTGGGCCGTCCCCCTGAAGAGTTATAGAATGACTGAATGTGTGTTAAAATAGAGTTTTATGCCCTGTACCTTTTTTCCAAGTATTGTAGCTCTATCTACATTTTTTTTAATAGGTCCGAAAATCGTTTGTTTTTTAGTTACAGCCAAAAATTGAATTTTTACTAATTTAAATGTGCTTATAGGACATTTCGGCCTCTAAGTAGAAAAATAACTAAGATATTTAGATAAAATTTTCAAAGTTAGACAAATTATAAAATTCCAAAGCAGTTTCAATGCTATTTTGTTTTAAAATTTAGAATACAACTTGGATAAAAGGCTCAAAAACAGATTTTTTCAGGCTAAAAATATTGTTTATTTTTTATTGAGTATAAAATCATAACTGTTAAAGTTTTTGGGCTAACAGTTTGCCAAAAATTGCAGAATTTAATAAGGAACAAAATAATATCAATTTATGAATATGTTTATAGTAGTGCAAAAGTAAGGCTGCTGGCTCACTTCAAGGTCACCTGAGCGATGACGTCATCGAGGTCAATGACCCCACCGATGACGTCATCGATGACGTCATCGATGACGCAATCGATGACGTCATCACTAATGACGTCACATCCATGACGTCACACCCATGACGTCACAGAAATGACGTGCGGATGACGTCATCACCCCTTACGTCACCAAAATGACGTCATCGATGTCACAAAGGTCAAGGTCACGCTGAAACCTAAATTTTTTCGGCACTTTTGCGGTTTCTCGCACTACGCTCCGAGTTTTAGTCCGGTTCCCATGACCTTGACGACTTGGAGCGAATTTGCGATGAGAAACAGCAAAAGTGCAGAGGAAACTTGAAGTTTGCAACGTGACTCTGCCTAAACCGTCATGTGACACCGCTCGGGTGACCTTGAACTAGCCCAGCTGCCTTACTTTAGACCAGTACTACAACCGCGATGTGCACCCTACGACAGACACCGAGCGACTGACTGTCCAGCCCCGCGCACTCTAGGTATATGGGAAGTGGTGGGGGAACTGTGATGACCTCGGGAAACTTGAAAATGTCAAGCTAAGTAGCACCGTTTTGGTGCTACCTTAAATTTACATGTTAAAGTGTGATGACCTTGAGGTTGACTGTGAACCTGGGACTTAGGATTGTCTCTAACAGCTTGACGTTTTTGCCAGAGTTTAAGTGTGGTGACCTTGAACTGGTTAAAATCAAAACTGCACAGCAGACTGCACAACACGGATGTGCACACTACGACAGCCGCCGAGCGACTGACCTCCGGGCCCTGCGTACTCTAGATATATGGGGAAGTGGTGGGGGAAAGTTCAAGGTCATTCAAACGGAGTTTTAAAAAAGTCAAAGAGTAGAAAGACTACTCTTGTGAGTCTATAGCGATTTCATTGATAGTGAGTGCTTCTGTATGCCAAGTTGATCTGTATTGACACGCTCCTAAATAATGTTTGCAAAAACCTGCAAAATGATTGTTGCACAATTTGCAGCCAGTTAGCTGTTTTAGTTTGAATTCAATGCAACGTTCAGGGCAACAAGTGTACTTATGCCCTCTCATTTGGTACACATGGAATGTCTTCAACTTTGGTTTCGGCTTTTTCCAAGACTTGCACTTACACATGCACTGACCAAAAGCTTCACATGTTCTACAAGCCAGACCATCCACCACATCAATGCCATTCGGCCATGAAAAACATTTCTGTTCGCAACAGTAGTTGAGTTGACTCTCCATGTTGCTGCGGTGAAGGTGCGCGATGAAATGATGCTGTAGTCAGTGAGAGTGCACCTTAAATAAACTCAGTGGAGGGGGAAAGGTCAAGGTCATTCAAACGGAGTTTTAAAAAAGATGACTAGTCGTCCTCCTCGTCCGTCGTACTTGGAGAGCTGTCAGACGAAGAGCCCCGCGCAGGTGCTCTCCAGATGAAATGTATATCTATTTGAAAGCGCAGGCCTGGATCTTGTACCATCAACTCCTTTAATCTATTACATACCAATTCCACTTTGTACACATTGTTAATAATCAACACCCAAGGCTTCGGATGAACATAACGTGTAGTTGAGTCAGCCTCGCAGACAGTTACACCTTCCGGTGATATTGGAGTGTATAAATGTGTAAAATCTCGTTGCTGAGGCTGGCTTGAAGTTGAAGGTTCTGTGCCGACCCTGGTTGCATCAAAATTCAAATCCATTCTACATTCAAGAGGTCCAGGGTTCCCGTTGAATACATTGAGTAATTTTTGATACAAGACTTCCACTTCTGTCGCATCCTGTAAATGAACAGTCCACCGCAAGGGAAATGCTTCGTCCGTAGTGGAGTCAACTTGAGAAAGAGTTCCTTCCGCCATGGCAGCCAAGCAAGGAATGAGGTGAGCTGCAGTCAGTTGTAACATTATTGAAAAGTAGAGGGGGAAATTTCAAGGTCATTTAAATTGGGTTTTAAAAAAGGAAGGAGTGGAGGGGGAAAGTTCAAGGTCATCCAAATGGAGTTTTAAAAAAGGAAAACCTAGAAAGTAACATTGAAATCTTCCAACTGATGGTGGCGAGCGTTTTCTTCTGCAACCTTGCCGACGCATGTAACTATGCCGTACAGTATGAACAGTACAACCATGATAAGGCCGAACAACAAAAGATAGCCGTTTACTATCATGATATTTTCTGAGTGGATCTGCTTTCTTCTTATCGCCCTCTCTTGCATCCTCTTCTCTAACTCGTGTACGAAGTCACAGCATGCGTGAGGACATCTTTCATCTGTTGGTAGGTTAGCCATCGTTGATGTTGTAGGTTTGGCTGTTGAAGAAGGAATGAGGTATCTAATTATGTTGTCTCATGTATATCAACAGTGAAGTGGTGGGGGTAGCGAATCAGTGGAGGGGGAAGTTTCAAGGTCATTCAAATTGTGTTTTAAAAAAACCCTATCTTGTTACTGAGCATATATGTCAGTAACAAGATAGGTGGCTTTGCTCTTTTTACTTCTTTAATATAATAAAGAAATAAACATATTCTACAATTGTAAGGACAAGGAAGACAACTGCTAGTCAGCTGAAGTAATCCAAGTTGTCTGGTTCGGTCTTCATCGACGCCGGTGAGGAAGCTGTCGTTGAAGAGGAATGTCCAGGCTCTTCCTTCGGCTGCCGAAGATTCCGTATATTGCAAGCGTAGACTTGCACGTTTATACGGTAGCCTCTTGCCACCATCAGCTGCAACTCCTTGTACAAGTCGTTCAGCTCCTGTTGCGTTTTGATCGTCACCTCCTCATAGCTGGCACAGCTTACGTTCAGAGACATACTGATGTTGTTCGGTTGGCTGCTGGAGTTGAAATGAAGACGAGGCACAGCACTTGGAGGTATATGAAAAAGTGGTGGGGGTGTTTTGCATTCAAGCAGGTTTGACTTGTAGCGTGGTGGTGGGGGTAACTGTGAAATGCAAAGGTCAAAGGTCAAGGTCACCCGCGAAGTTTAAAAAAAAATGCAACATATCAATATGTGACAAACTTCACATATTGATATGTTGCATTTTTTGTCTTTTTGTATTCTTTTTTTTTGTCTTTTATGGTTTATTTATTTATTTATAAAACATTACAATAACATATGTACAACAGTAAAACTTAAATCTAACACTGCTGCTTGTCGGCGATGTGGATGGTCAACTCGGTGGAATTGCTACCCGTGCAACCGTGGGAAACCAGGTAGAGACAGCCGGGTTGGATGGAGCGCAGATCCTCGTTCTGGAGGAGATGGACGAACCGTTTCGGCAGGTAGACTTGGAATTTGGGCTCATCCCCCGGAGTGAATGGTGCCTCGCTAAGACTGCAGCAGATGGCCTCTCCAACTGTAGTCTCCATCTTCTTCATGGCGTGGATAATGTAGTGCTTCTCGTCTTTAAGTTCGGAACACTTCTTGACGGGTAGTATGGTAGATTTGGAGTGAGCATTGAACTGCTCAACCAAAGTTTGCAGGAACTGGTGAGATGCCATGGTCAAGTTATAGATCGTCTTCTTCGTATTCTTGCTGGGAGATGTTGTCGTCTCGGAATCTCGAGTAATACTCATGCCAGGTCCCGGTCTGCTCCTCACTTATATAACCCCCGTTACCCCCACCACTCCCCATTTCTCCACTTTGAAGGTAAGATGCGAGTTTATAGGCGTTTTTTAAAGCGCAATGTCTATCTTTTTCATGTTCTGGACTTTTAGTACAAATACAAACATTTTCCATCGTATACTTGTAGTTTTTATCCAAATCCACATCATTAACCGGAACATGAGTAAATCCTTCGATCCATCTTTTCTTTTCCAGCCCCTTTGTGTAAATATTGGTAAACTTGTCTGAAAAGTGATGCATAATGTGATACAAGTCCGTGTAACTTGTAAAACCATCATACCAATCGATATGATGGAAGTGTTTTGAAATCCATCTGTTGGTAGTAGCGGCTTTACTGGTTAAAGATGAATAAGAACATGGTGGTTTAAATAAAAACGAATAAGGAACACTTGTATTGATGTCGAAAAACACAAGTTCTTTTATGATAAATCTATCATCATTACCCCGAAACGCTTGGAACTCAATTATACCAGGTTTGGACTTTACTTGTTCTTCTTCCTTGTCCATTGCGAAGATCACTTGTCTGCTCATGACGAAGTCCAAAGGTCAACTGATTTCCACACCACGGTAGGTACGACTTTTATACCCGGCCGTACAGTTGTTGGCGCGTTGGTGTATATTTAACGTGGGCACCGTCCCCGGTAGGCCTAACCCCACAAAGTGTTTGATATTGTTTTAAAAATTAACCATTGCTGTGTAGTTAATTGTCATTTAGGTTTCCATCTTTACATTTTCCTTGTTTTCATTTTCATCACTAACACTTGATTCTTCTCCTCCTTCTTCTTCCTCTTTTTCATGTTCTACTGATTTCTTATGTAGTTGAGCGTACTTTTCCAATTGTCTCCACATTTGTACTTCATGAGGAACCCTATTGAATATAGAAGTATCTACAGGTCCGTACAATATAGGTGCGTCCGGTTGTTTGTCCAAAGTGTCTTCCAGATAATCTTTAATAATTGAACTTGAAAACACCAGTTGTCTCAAGTATCTCGTTATTGGTTCAGTTGCACAAGTTAGAATAAAAAACTCTTCTCGATTAAGTTGAATCTTGTTATCATGTCTTGTTGTGTCTCTAAACCGCAACTGATGATCACCACGATGTTTAACAATATCGATTTCCACATTTGAATCCAAAAGGCCTACTCTTGTCTTTCTTCCAAACATGTTACTACTTAAATAGCATTCTAGCAGATGCAAGTGTTTCATAAACGATTCCCAAGCAGTGTCCGTAAACAAAATCATTTTGGGTCCATGAGTTAAAATTACAGTAGGGGAATAATCTGTAGATTTCATAACACCGATTAAAACACTTTTGTCCAAACTGGAAGAGATTGGGTAAAATATTCGCAAGAATACCTCACTTAATATGTTAGGAGAAATATTATCTTCAATATCCCTTTTCCTCTTGTGTGCATTCTTTCTTCTTTTACCTTTTTCCTCAACATTATTACTGGCGTGGAGTTGTCCGCAAGCGTTGTGTTCATCTCCCTCCGGTCGACCTTGAAGATCTAAAAAGTCGGATATCTCCTTCTCAATATCTACTACATTTTCTTGTGTACCACTAGGAGAAGCCATATTGAATAAGATGCTACCCATACAACAACAGGCAACAAACTGATAAGGAGCGAGCTGAACGTTCTGCTTTTATACTCGCGGAATGCATTGAAATGTAGGAAAACCGGTCTTTTACAATACATTTTTAACAATTCCAGTTAAAGGTGTGTATGTTACGATTTTATCATGTAGAATTAAACAGTATGCAGTTGTATTAGCCGATATAGGCGCGTTGAATTCCATTTCTATTTTTATATCTACACTTGATGATTTTACCGATTCATTTTGTTTAGAACAATCGATTACAACTATAGGGTAACCATCTAAGTATTTTTCTGGTGATAGTAAAGGTGCATTCGTTTTACCATAATATGAACTTTGGAATCTTGCATACATATCGTACAATATGCTGTACTTTTTATTAGCGAATGACACATTTAAATTATCGTATGGAAAAAATTGTGAATTTAAATAAACTTTAATATTTTTCAAGTTGCAATGATCAAATTGGCCTGCATGTTTGGTGATGGTGTCTCTTCTGCCTGTTTGTAAACCAAATATAATATACCTGGCTCGTTCCACATAATTAGATGTTTTAACTGTCCAAGTGTGTCGATCCGTAGTTGGCAAGCTGGGATGTTCATGAAATTCCCAACTTCTAAAAGGAATTACAATATCACGATCAGCCTTTAACTTTCTTAATAGTAGCATTCTATGCTCGTCAGCTAATTTTACATGTGGAACTCTCCATACAATTTTGTCTAATGTTAATTTCCATTCTAAAGTTGCATCTGTTGTACCGTCTGGAGCTTTAATAATATCTTTATCGTTTGAAGATCTCAACAAAACTAATTCTTGTTTAACGTTTAATATTATTTTCCTATAATCTTCAGCAAAACCAAGCAACAAACGTAACGGAATATGAAAATCAAAATTTCCATTTGTATCTGGAGTGATTGTGTCTTTTGCAGGTAAAACCTATCCTGCAGGTTGTATTAAATTGGTTTCATTAGGTGATATAGATGTTAATCCCTTTAAAGTTGTTGCAATACCTACTTTTTTAGTAGAATCAACTGTTACACCTGATATTTCATATCTAATTTCATCAAACAGGAAAGCCATGGGATTATTTATAAATGGAACTGTTGTACCAGTAGTAGTACCGTCCTTTTTAGTAACTTTTCCTTCAATATACAAGTAACTTTCACATGGTAGTGTGTAAATGTCTTGATTTTGTATGGGAATACGAATTTCATCGTTATTGTTTAATTTTGATGAAGTGTAAGGGTTGTGGGTGTGATATTCTTTTTCCCATAGGGTTTCGTCGAATGTTGGACCCTGAGCTATATCCAGTATATCCATTATCGGTTACTTTTAATCCAATTCTCTCTAAGAAACGAATGTTCTCGCGTGTTAACTCCTCCACAGCTGAAGAGCTACTAATGCGGATTCCCGTAGGTTGTTCGCTTTTAAATGTTAAACCCATGATTTTGTATTAAAGTGTTGATTTTAAATGTAATCTAACCGTAATAGGCTCCTCTCGGAAATCTATCAAGTTACCGTCTTGATCCAATACGTTCAACACGATGTCTGAAATGAAAGTGGTGTTCAAAGGTAGATATACCAGGTTTTGCGGCTTTTCAACAATTTTAAATCCAGGTGGTACACTGGGGTAAAAAGTATGTATTATATGAGTATTTGCTCCATCTCTGTAAGCTCCTTGTATAATGTTACAAGTTATGTCTATACTATTGACTTTTAATATTGTTACAGTTTGTTTACCGGAATGTGTTTTATTTGGTTCTAAAATTGCTCCATCTTTGGGAAATCCTAATAAATCACCAATTGAGTTTGGCTTAGTGAAATCTATATAATATTTTGAAGTAAGCTCAGCTTTCATTGTATTATTATTACCTTTTAGCGATATATTGTCTTTTCCCATTTTATTTTGCAAAAATTCATTAATATGATCAATTTCATAAGAACCTGTGGGTAAACTGCACTCTTCTAAGTCTGTTAACTTACCACTGGCATCTTTTCCTTTATAATAATGCAATAAGTTATTTTTACCTTCCGTAACATTGGGAATAGAGTTGTAAGTTGTAAAATCCAACAGTGCTGCCTCCCAAAATCTTCCTTTTTGCAAGCGTAACGCTGGAAAAAGGATACTTCGTAAAGTGGACGATTTTCCTGTTAATGATACCGTATAGGAAGACATCTCAATAGTGACTGATACTTTTAGCTAGGAATTCCAAACATAAATGGCCGCATATTGAAGTATTATCAGGTTGTTCTCTTTTATAGTTGTAATATATGTTTTTAGCAGATTTAAAGTAATGTTCAAGTTCTTTAGGTGGTGGCAAATTTCCAAAACTATCAAAATAATATACATTACTATTTAGTTTCTTATAACACACCCAATGGGTGCCGGGCCCTTCAGTATTATCCAAATTTACGATTCCAGTCTCATTCTTCCATATTTTCTTTGGTAAACTGTCTTTCATAAATACTCCGCGGAAAAATGGTATTTTTAAACAGGAAATATATTTAAATAATTCAACATTAGTCAACGCTTTATGTGGTATAACCAATTGATTTCTTTTATTTAATATGCACGATACGGTCTTAGGTATAGACCAGCCCCGTTTTTTACCATTGACCATATTGTCGGTTTTTTATTATTTTTCCTCGGAGAACGTCTTTTTAGTCTAATATTACCACCATGTTTTCTCTTGGTTGATCCTTTTTTATTCTTACCCCTCCTTTTTCCACCTCCTACCGCTGTTTTAGCCTTCATACCTGCTGTTACCGCTAAAGCTGCTGCTTTTTCCGCAATACTAGCGTCACTAGACTTTACTCGTTGCCAAGCTATATTCGCTAGCTTTTTATCAGCGATTGACCTATTTTTTGAATCGGTAAACGTGGAATATGCGATATCGTGTTCTTTACAAGCCTGATCTAACTTATTTATGCCTGGATCACCTCTTTCCAGTCGTTTTTTTAATTTAGTTCCTGGTCCGCAATACTGATAACCTCCCGGTATGTGAAATTCGTATGGTAAAGCGTCTATTGCTCTGTTTACGATAGATCCTACTGGAATACGATTTAAAGCTTTACTTAACAGAGAAACCGCTGTGGACGTGATACCGCCTCCTTTCCGTATAGTGTCTCGATATGGACTGGTGTAATGAAACGCCATGATTGTCTTTTATATTTGAAAAGCGTAACCCATGTGTTACCTCTATGACAGGTTGCACATAAATGATGTAATATATGGTGTTATTTAGTTAAATATCAAAAGTACCCCAATCTGATGATCTAAACTTTTGTGTGTTATGATTAAAAAAATATTTATAAAGAATTTCTTGTTTAATCCATGTATTTCTCATTTTTTCGTCAATAGGTTTATGTTGTCCTGCTACAATATAATTATGCATATCAAATAATAAATTACCTATTACTTTAACAAGAAAATTAACAGTTACAGCGTTATCGGCATAATCAGGGTCTGCAACATTTGTTAATCGTTTGTTATCACAATTCCACCATTTTTTTCCAGTTGGCTCTAATTGTATTATCTGTTCATAAGTAACAGCATCACCAGGCTTTTCACCAATACCTAAATTTGTCAATAACTTTCCTTTACCATCCCAAACATAATTGTTTTCTTCAAGTAAAGTAAACTTTTTATTTCCTTGTACAAATACATCTCCTTGACGTGTTACTACTTGGTTTTGTTTCACAAAACCGGAGGTTTCTTGTTTTAAAGTTTCCTTCATTTGACCCACCGTTGCACCATCTGATGGTGCAAAACCATCTTTTACATTCGCTAAACAATTACCAAGACAGTCAATAACTCCTACATCACGTGTAATACAATGATCTTTGATGTATTTTAAATTTACAGCATCATTTTCATTTTTCGGATAACCTATATCGTTAATAACAAATTTATAAAAAGAAAACCCATCTTTTGTCTTTTCAGGTATTATAGAATGTAAATAGCGTCTATTTATGCTGTCTTTTTCATCTACAGGGTCTGCCACGTTGGATATACGCCGATTTTCAGCATTATACGTTTTTCCATTAAATTTTAACGTATTCTTTAATTCCGATGATAAATAACCTCTGTTTATTGCATCAGCGTTTTGATTTGGCTTACCAACGTTGGAAATTCTATGATTACCCGCGTTATATGTGTTTTTATCTAATTTCAGTGTTGGTACTATCTCTTTTTTTAATACTTTTAAATTTATTGCATCATTTTCATCTGTGGGATCATTAATGTTTTTTAACCGTTTATTACTAATATCATAATCTCCATCAGGTGTTTGTGGTAATCCAACACCTCTTTTTAAAGTATTAAAGTAATATAATCCATCTGATGAATACCGTCCGAACTTGTCAACACTCATGGTGCAACTGAATAACATTCTAGAGTGTAACCCATTTTTATAATATTAGTCCCGATTTCTAACCCATATCAGTTTTTATACAAATTCTTAGTCTTCATCAGTTACATTTGCATCATTCCCGGGACATTTAAAATATTTTAAATCTGCACTAATTAATGATCTGTCTGCTTCATTTCTAAATACATGATTTTTATGAATAAATTCCTCACCAGACAATTTTCTAAATCCGCTAAATGAATTTGGATCTGCAATAAATATATTTTGATAATCATTTACATCCATTAATTTAAATCTTTTGGTATTATAAATAAACTCTTGATTTGCACTATCATATTGTAATGTTTGTCCTACAGTTGCAGCATCCTTTGGATCTGTTCCTTGTGCCAAATTACCTATTTTCTTATTTTTCGCATTGAAAGTACTACCTTTTGGTTTGTCTAATATTAAAGATTGTTTTACTACAACACAATCGTAATCATCGATACCTGGAAATATGTCAATTATTCTTCTATTTGTACCCAACCAACTTCTATGATAATTGTTTGGATTAGTATGTAAAACTTGTGATAAAATCGGAACATCATGAGCATCTGTAGCTAAATGCGCATTTGATAATTTCATGTCTTTGCAATCCCAAACATTATTTTTTTGTTCAAGTAAAATAAACTTTTCATTTCCTTGTACAAACACATCACCCGACCGTGATACTACTTGATCCTGTTTTACAAATCCAGATGTTTCTTGCTTTAAAGTTTCCTTCATTTGACCCACTGTTGCACCATCTGATGGTGCCGAACCATCTTTAACATTCGCTAAACAATTACCTAGACAATCAATAACTCCTACATCACGTGTAATACAATGATCTTTTATATATTTTAAATTTACAGCATCATTTTCATTTTTCGGATAACCTATATCGTTAATAACAAATTTATAAAAAGAAAAACCATCTTTTGTCTTTTCAGGTATTAATGAATGTAAATAGCGTCTATTTACGCTGTCTTTTGCATCTTTAGGGTCATCTACGTTGGATATACGTTTATTTTCAGCAGTATACGTTTTTCCATTGAATTTTAACGTATTTTTTAATTCTGATGATAAATAACCTTTGTTTATTGCAACAGCGTTTTGATTTGGCTTACCAACATTGACAATTCTATGATTACCTGCGTCATATGTGTTTTTCTGTAGTCTTAATGTTGGTGATATCTTTTCTTTTAATACTTTTAAATTTATTGCATCGTTTTCATCTGTGGGATCTTTTATGTTTTTTAACCTTTTATTAGTTATATCATAATCCCCATCAGGTGTTTGTGGTAAACCAGCTCCTCTTTTTAAATTATTTGCGTAATATAACCCATCCGAGGAGTAACGTCCGAACTTGTCGACACTCATGGTGCAACTGAATAGTAATCTAGTGAGTAACGCATTTTTTATGAGATTACCCCACGGTTTCGGAGTTCATCCACTAAAGCCACCCATTCGTTTTCCAATCCAGTATGACCCGCTTCTTTAGCTTCATGTATTAGTTTCATTCTATCCACCAATTTATTGATATTATTGTAATAAATCACATTTTTGTTATATAGTTTCTTCATTAAACCTGTACCTGTAACAGATTTGTTTCTTTTTCTTGGTTCTGGAGCACTTATATCCAAAGTGGATGACACAAACCTTCGTTTTACAGGTTTTCTTGGCATTATCGGCATTGGTTGTCTTCTCGTTGTTGGTATTAACTTGGATACAAATACTCTATATTTTAAAGACCTAGATCTAAAAACTGGTTGGTCAGCTAAATATTTTCTCCTGTATGCATTGGTGTGTTCCAAAATCTGTTTATATGCTTCCATGTCTTCTTCTTTAACTAACAATTCTAAAGGCTTTTTTTCAAATAATAATTCAAATAATCCTCTTGTGCCCTTATATCTTTGATTACCAACAATAATATTATCATTTTCATCAATGTTTACCGGGCTATTACCAACCATTAAACCTTCTTCTGTTAATCTTACTCCATAACTATGGTAGTTTTTATTAGGATTTATTCCAGCTAACATTTTTATCATGTATTTCCTTCCTAAAGGTCCTTTGTTATGAATGTTTTCACCCAACAAGCTTATGTTTGACGGACCTTCCCTTGCTTCTTCTTCTTTTTCCTCTTCACTAGCAGTTGATACATCTTCATGTCCTCTTTTAGCTTTTACTTCATATAATTCTCTTATACCACTATAGTCTGGTGATTCTAGCTCTCTTTCAGGTTCTCCGCCGGTAAAACCACTATATGTAGAGGATTCCAGGTCTTCATCACTAAAATCTTCTGATTTTACATTTTCTCTTTCAAACTTTGTAATAGGTGCAATTGCATCTCCTTCCAAAACGGGTTTAGCAAATTTTTTGTTTAATTGTTTCAAGGGTTCAGTAATAGGTTTAAAAGTAGATTCAAGAAATTTCTCCCTTTCGCTAATACCTAATTTTAATGCTCTGTTTTTATCTCGAATAGAATCACTAAGTGATTTTATTTCCTTTATTAACTTTTCTTGGTTAACCATGTTTGTAGCAAGACGTGTTGTACAACAATGAATGATTTACATCATGATCAGTGTATTAGTATAAATTTATCAAATCCTATCCTGTATCGACCATTGTTTAGCGGTTGTTCCTTCATAATTGTTAAAAACCCATACTTTTCAGCCCAAGCCTTTCCACACAACTCTTTAAATCGTTCAAATGGCATATCCGCACTTACATGGTCATAATATATGTGTTTTAGGTTGGTTTCATCCTGTTTAAATACAATTAACATATTTGCATTGTCTCTAATGAGCTGTTTCGGTATTTTGCTGTAAGTTTGACCAATATAAATGCTATCTATGTTGTTATGTCGACCCATGGCGAAGTAATTCCTTATTGTATTTTGATTTTCACAAGATACATCGTCAAATATGAATACTGAGAATGGTTTAGCCTCTTGCGGTTGCATGACACTCTCGCTCGCGTTAAATTTAAAATATTTAACTTCAGGTACATTATTGAGTATTTGTTCCAATAACTGATATTTCGGTTGTTGTAGTGACTTTGAAAATACATATAAATTATTAAAACGTAAGCCTTTAGGGTTTGTAATCAAATTGAATACTACATTTGTTTTTCCACAATTGGAAGGACCGGTAACCAGACAACGCACCGTGTTTGGTAACAAAACACCGTGTTTCCCAGTATTGAATTGAGAACCATCCACTGTGAGTTCATCTATATTATTAATAGTAAAATTGTCTTTTTGCGGTATTATCTCCATCCTTTGTAATGGTTCAACCCAAAATGATGCTCTATCATTATATTAGATCCTTTTTAGGTATCCAAGAATCTTCCGTCTTATTAAATCCTAACCATCGTACTTTAACCTTATCTTTTTTGCGTTGCAACACCTTTTCTACTAGATATACATCACCTACTGTTGATTTTAACATTTCATGTCCATAAAACCCTCCTTCAAGCAATTGTCCTTTATTATCTTTTAAAATGTAAGTTTCTGGTACTGTAGGTTGCACCTTAAATACGGTAAATACCTCATTTGACCAGTTCGGAAGATATCTTTTACTGAATACACCTTTGTATTTGCTTATTCGCACTTTATCACCAACATTAAACCTTTTAGGCTTTAGTTTTTCAACTTTTGGTTTAGTATTCATTTTTATACGTTTTAATACAAGTTTTTCATTTTTATTAGTCACCTGGCTTGGTTTCATACCGATAGTTCTATGAAACTTGTTATTGTAATCGCTTATAAGTTTTGGTAACACATCAATCCATACGTGTGATCCTCTGTTGGAAAACATCTTATACATCGCACCTTTTAAAGTTCTGTTAAATCTTTCAATTATTGATGCTTTTACCTCTGAATTGGTTGAGTAATGGTTAATGTTGTGTTTTTTCATTAAATTTGCAAATTCCTTATTAAAATATTCTTTTCCATCATCAGTTTGTAAATGTTTTATAGTATGTTTGTCTCTTTGTATAGCTGTTTCCATTGCTTTTGTAACACTTTTGCCACTTTTATCTTTTAGTGGTAAAGCATCTGCCATTTTTGAAAAACAATTAATAATAGTCAATATGTATTTAAATCCTCTATTTTGTTTACTATAAGGAATCATTTCGATTAAATCCGCTTGATATAAATCATTTATTCCTTTTATCACTGTATTTCTTCGTGGAAACTTTCTTCTTGCAGGTTTATGAAGTTCGTTGACAATTTCTTGCTTCAAATCCTTCATATTGCAGGTTTGAATGTTTCATGTATCACATGTATAATCACAATGAATGTTGTCTTAAAGATTCACATCATTTATATAGGTCAAGGTCATCCAAACTTGTGTAAAAAAATGGGGAACACGGCGTTTGACTTGCCGTGTTCCCCATTTTTTTACGGAAGGAGAAAGGAATAAGGTCGAAGTTGTAGAGGGGCGAAGAATAGGTTACTAGTCGATAGGGTTTAGAGAGTAGTGTCCAAAAGGAAGAGTGTGAATTTTATCCGGCATAATATGCCTTTTATCATCTCGAGCTGACAGTGCTCTTTTAACTTCAGTGACACTGTAGACCTCATGTTTAAAGCTTCTGATAGTGTTGAACGTTGCAGACATTGTAGAATCTTCAAACAAGCAGGTCTTGTAATGGTCAAATGTCACATGTTTCTTCAAGTACGATGTTTTGACTCCTTTTGCTTTCTTGACTGTGGGTGTGTTGTTCTCGTTGTACATTTTAAATGAATACAATTTTGCCATCAGTGCCACTATTTCTTCTAAAGGCATTCCATTTGCTTCATCTTTAAATTTTCCGATTACTTTTTTATTCTTTTCGTTGTAATTTGGATGGTTCTTCGGATAGTCAGAGAAGTCAAAATCGTCTTTGTATGGGAAACTCGTTAGGTCTTCATACATGTCCAAAGTCTTTATCCAGTAGATAAACGCGTCGGTATCCATGTATGCAACTCCAATGTTGTCTCTTCCGTAGTGTTTAACCATTTTGTTGTAATGGAAATCATACATTAGAGTTTTACTTATATCCAAAATCGACATTCCAATGTATAACGGACGATCCATCACTATTGTTGTTTTCTTCATACTTACGGCAACTAGATCTTCGTTTATAATCATAGATGTTCCAAAATTTGGTTTTTGCACTAATTTTTCCAATTTCTTAGGATCACTTACTAATTTTACAATCTTGTGTTTTCTTTTGTTTTCTAAGGTCTTCCCGAAGATGGCGTTGTTCATCAATTTGTAAAAGTCCTTTTCAAATGCTGATGTTGCTGCTGCTCTTCTTGTAGTGTTGGAATCAATATATGGTTTCAACCAACAAGACTGGGTGAATTCAATTGCTCTATGAATTCTCACCACACGTAGACCCAATTCAAGAGCTTGTTGAACTACCCAGTAGTGAGCCACATACCGATCTTTATTCTCTAACGTCATCATCAATTTCGGCCATCTTCCTGTCGGTGAAACTTCAGTCTTGGCTAGGAGAGGCAAGTCGTAGTGATGATCATGAAGGTGCTCCGGATATTCGAAATCACAGTCCAAAATATAGCCTTTTGGACCATTCTTTGGAATCTGTGAGATGTCACCGATGGTGGCCGGGTCGATCCATTTGAAGTCAGCGTAGGGAAGCGGATTTGACATTGCCCAACCATAAAGGTTGTTTGCGTCAAAGTAACCAAGGTAGACCGATGGTTGTCTCTCGTCGAAGCCTGGGATGTACTTGTTGTTAGCTTTGACATGACGTGTTACAGCTTGTGTCAAACCGCCCCGTACACCAGATTCTATCATGAGCACCATATCAATATCTGTTAGAAGTTCCAATCGACAGTTGGTTGACTTTAGCATAGCTTGCCATGCTAATCCTGGAGATGTGTACGAGTGTAGAGGGTCCAGTCCATAGGCGGAGAAGCAGGTGTTTCGAAATTCTTCCATCACATCGCACAGCAGAGTTACGTCCAATTTTATGTAAAAGTCGGAATATTCCCCTAAGGTTTGAATGTTTAGTTGGTTCCAAACATTACAAGCATGATTGTAGTCTTCAACGGAGATTTCACTTTCATTTAACTTGCTATTGAAGGCTTCAATCGGTGGCAGACTGGTTTCTTCGAATTTTTCTGCAGAAGTTATGTAATCATAGGGGAACACTCCTTTACGCATTACTAAGTCCAATTTATCTTCAGGTACAATTTTGCTGGTTTCTTTTAGATCTTCTCTTCTTAGGTTCTCAGACAATTTGCTCAAACTAGATGACATAAATCTATAAGAGTCTACGAAGCGAAGTTTAATTTTACCTACTGTTTTTGAGAAACTGATGTACTTCTCCAATGTTTCAGCTAATACTTCGATTTTTCCATCATCTCGTCCTAACTCTGGGATAATGAAGTGGGAGTCATAGCCGCTAAGATTGTGTAACACGACAGGGATAAAGTTTGGCAGTTTGTAATTTATATTGCATGAATTACAAGCAGCTCCTCTGTATAACCCTGTCAGGTGATCGTGATCTCTTACTTTTTGATTTTCTTCACTGAAGCTCTTCTTGCATAAATAACATCTTGTTGCCAAATTGTATTCTTCTTGTTGATTTTGATTCAAAGGTTCCATAGGTAAAACATTACCGAATAAGCGTTGCACCTTTTCAGCAATGTCATACAACTGGTCTACGAAATGCTTAGCGGCTTCTTCCCCACGGTAGAGTATCGGAGTGGATGTTAAGCCATAGTCTTGCAACTGTTCTTCAGGCAAAGTCGATTTCACCAATAAGCAAAAACTGTTAGTTTGATGCAGTTGATATTTGGTTCTTCTAGTCACCTCACCATCCGGAAGCTCCTGTGGTACTAACGTGGATTCGAAATCTGCGTAGACGGCTACTGGAATCCGATATTGGTGAACTGTTTTGTTGAATTGGATAAACGCTCGAGATGGCGGCGGCAGACTAATCTTCACTTCATAGTTGTCATTACAAAGTCTTTGGTGTTCCTTCAACCACTCCGATCCTCCACGTCTCAAATCTTTATTCGTAAAACAAAAGCATCTCTTACACACTGTCACTCTAATTTTATTTTTCGTTAATTGTCGTACAACCAATGCTTCAAAATCTTTTATCCACACATAATGTGAAATTTCGCCTTTAGTTATCAATAATAAATCAGTATGGTTTCTTTGCTCCACTTTTCCAACTCGTAGAGGATACACATTGTTCGAATCATCTAAGCCGAACACGTTAACAGAAACACCTGGATTTTGTTTCTCAAATTTTGCAATTTGATTAAGACTCACAGGATACGACATTCCTCGGAAGTTGTAGCGGTGTTCGTTTTCATAATATTCCCTACCAACTCTACAAGGATTATGTTTTACATACTTAGTTAGCATCGCATACTTAAAACATTCATTATCCCCGTTTGTAACATTTCTGCAAGAGTTGGTGTCTTTAATTTTCTTTGGTAGAGGGATAAAGCTGCTACCCCTCATACCATATCCATGCTTGTGAACCCTCACATCCATACCTTCAATCGATGATAGCGTCCAGCCAGATCCTCTTCCTTCGTGTTCTTGGAGTTTAATTAGCAGTTCATTCAAACAATCTTCTAAAATTTCGTTGATATCAGATGTGGTTGTAAGGGTTCGGTTTTTAGCAATGAATGCTCTCGGTGAGTTTTCACCATTGGTATTAGTAAACATAGCCTCCAACACCAATCCAAATTTAATAAAGTTCAATCTTGCCAATTCTTCCATCAATGTTTTTACAACTAAATTTTTAGCTTGGGTTATAAAGTTTTCCAATTCCAATTGCACATTATTAATTTTGAAATGAGTTACAACTGGTCCTGGCAAGGCTGTGGTGCGCAGTTGTCTTATTTCTTCCACTTCTTCTGTATCCTCTTCTTCCATATCCTCTTCTTGGGTACGCAGTTGTTTTACATCTTCCACTTTTTTTTCTTCCATTTCCTTTTCAATAAATCCTCCAGCTGTAGATGGTCCAGCTCCGGCAAATTGAATAACACTTGGTCTTCTTCTTTGCATTAACTGTAAATAGCTAGCCCAGTCCTTCTGCTTCTGGGGGTTTTCCAAAAACCGATCAATCGCATCCAAGTCTTCTTCACTTACTACAATCTCTTCTTTTCTGTCCTCTTCACGATGCAATTCTCGGTGTAACTGTAGATAGCTATCACAGTCGTCCATCTGTTTCTGGTAGTTTTCCAATAACCGATCAAACGCATCCAAGTCTTCTTCACTTACAACAATCTCTTCTTTTCTGTTTTCTTCATGATGCAATTCTCGGTGTAAAACAAAAATATCTTCATCTTGGAAAAACTCACCACAAATATCGCAAAGAGCCATTTTTGAACAAGTTTGGCTTTGAGTGTGCACTCGGTGAATGTCCAAGCAATAATGAGCAGCGCGCCCAACCGGGTCCCTTTATACCCGAGGTTGAAGGGTGGGGGAAGGTGACGTCATATACATCCGGTTTATCAATCATTTAGTAAATTTGGCTTTTAAACACCCATTTTCAATATATTCTTCAACAGGCTTGATAAACCAATAATGTTTGGTCTAAATCCACTACTTTGTACAAATATTTTGAAAGATGTCTGTTTGAGCAAGTTTATGTGGAACAAGGTCACTTGGAATTATTATTTTTAGCGGGGATAGAGCACTGCAATAGAGCCATGGTATAGAAGTGGTGTATCCATCCAATTGGTTTGCCCTTTTTTATACCCCCACCAACTATGCATTTATGTGGGTCAAGGTCGCGTAAAAATACCCTTTGAGCGGGGGATAAACCACTAAGCAGCATGCTAGTCCATTGCCGCAAAGTGATCTATCCCCCGCTCTGTTCTACAAAAAACCTCAATCAAGTCCAAGTTCAAGTCCTAGTTTAACACTTGGTTGGGAGAATTACATTAGTTTGATACTTATTTCTACCGTTACACTTGATCCATTCTCAAAAAGATATAAATAATATAATCCTGGGTACTGTTCTTTTTCACGTCCTGCATGTTCCTTAATAAAGTCGAAGGCCAATCTTTTTGAATATTCATTATGAAACACTTCTCTTACACAAACAAGGATTTTTTCTTCGAGAAATTTCACTTGAATTGTTGTTAGTTTGCTTACATCATCCTTGTCTATCAGGGGTAGCTTGTAGGTGAAAGTATTTGGTGGTAGTTTGTGCGTTCTATCAAGTAAACAACAAAATTTTTTATACAATTTCTGCTCATTGTCTGTAATACTATTAATACCAAACAGATTATAGTACGAAGGATCATAAGGTATACGACGATACATTTTAAGAACCGGTCAGCATAAGCGCTGGAGCTAAAATGAGAAATGCGTGCAACCCGGCCGCCTTATATCCCCACCGGGTGACCACGCCCAAGGTACCGGGGGGGGGGGGGTTTGCACTTTTTAAAAAAATAAGCCCCACTTGAGACATTTATGTTACCATAGCTGAAGCCTCCCAAGGGACCCAACTATAAACAACTCCAAAATTGTGGGTTACAAATACCTAACTGTTATATTTTTTAACAGACATTAATGTTTTAACTGTGTTAATAAGACCTGACTGTTAAACACTTTGAAAGATTTTACATATTTAGGTCAAGGTCACAAAAAAACTTTAAAAAAATAAGCCCCACACCCCCCTTTGGGGGTGTGAGGCACTTAGGTTGTCATCGCTGTAGCCTCCGAAGAGACCCAACTATGACAACAAGGCAACATCCAATGTCGTGTACCCTTCGCCACGCAAGACTTGTAAACATTTACTGCATTGTCTTTTCAGTAGCTAACAAAGATTCATTTACATAATTTTGTGTTTCCAGAAGGAAACAAACAAACTGAGGACACCCTAGTGGCTTACGTCCTCGTCCGAGTGCAGAGGCCGCCGCAACCTTTTGCATGCCAGCGTACAAACGGACATGCTCCCAAATGCCATCCGCAACCTTTTGCATGCCTGGCAGGAGCCTACCGATAATTAAAATAGGCTTTACACGGGGGCCTACTCCCGTAACCTATCTTTAATATTTTTAATTTACAATGCATTGAATTTTTACAAGTCTTTGTGGGTCAAGGCCACACGGACATTAAAAAATTTTGGCCCCCGTACATCCATGGCGAACCACGAATGTTCGGGGGCCTTGGGGACTAAAAACACAAATAGCTAACAAAGATTCATTTACATAATTTTGAGTTTCCAGAAGGGAAACTAACTGAGGACACCCTAGTGGCTTACGTCCTCGGTCCGAGTGCAGAGGCCATCGGCTCATTACCCCCATATAGGCGTACAAACGGACCAACTCCTATTTCTCAGCCGCATTGAAGCATGCATGAGAGTTCTCAGCCGCATTGAAGCATGCATGAGAGGAGCCTACCAATTATTAAAAGTGGCTTTACACGGGGGCCTACTCCCGTTCCCTGACTTTACAATTTACTTTGAGCATTGAAAAAGCTCAAGGGGGGATTGCTAAAACAAGCGTATACACTTTAGAAACAAATAACACACTTACAACACACAATTGAGCTCAACGTAGTCAATGCTGGAACAAGCACATACACATTAAACACATAACAAACAAGACACAAAGGATAAAAGACACAGGAGACATAGGGTATAAGTAAAACACTCTCATATAAAGCAATTCGCAATACCCAAACGCAAGCGCAATATCTTACAACTAATACAAGTCTTAAAGTTAGAGTAGACTTCGCTAAACACTGAAGGCGCCATTCAATGTTTAGTGATGCCTATGGCGGTCCGTCCCGGTCGTTCACGTTCAACGCGCGGGAGCGGACTGCGAGCCGGCTCTGGCTGGACCCCCTTATATCCCCGCCGGGGCTGCCACACCCAGGATATCAGGGGTGGGGGAGGGGGTGGGGGTGGGGTGGGGGTGGGGGTGGGGGTGGGGGGGGGTGGGGGGGGGGGGTGGTTCGCACTTTTTGTCGGGGGGGGGGGGGGTTCGCACTTTTTTCGGGGGGGGGGGTTCGCACTTTTTTCGGGGGGGGGGGGTTCGCACTTTTTGTCGGGGGGGGGGGGTTCGCACTTTTTTCGGGGGGGGGGGGGTTCGCACTTTTTTCGGGGGGGGGGGGTTCGCACTTTTTGTCGGGGGGGGGGGGGGGGTTCGCACTTTTTTCGGGGGGGGGGTTCGCACTTTTTGTCGGGGGGGGGGGGTTCGCACTTTTTGTCGGGGGGGGGGGGGTTCGCACTTTTTGTCGGGGGGGGGGGTTCGAACTTTTTTCGGGCGGGGGGGGTTCGCACTTTTTTCGGGGGGGGGGGGGGGGTTCGCACTTTTTTCGGGGGGGGGGGGGGTCAGGTAAGTTAAGTGGGTCAAGGTCACCCACGACACTTGTACTCTAAGTGTTGGCTGTACCCCCACCACAACTGGGTCCCTAGGCTGCACAACACCGCTTCGCCAGTATGTCTCCGGCTTCCATGCGGTGCGTCTCGCTGTTCCATAGCTCTCTATATGTAAGTAATTTTACAAGTTCTGAATATAGGTCACTACACTTTAACTCTGGGACGATATCGACTTGTAGTATTTCAGTGTTTTGACTCAAGGTCATCACACTTTAACTCTAGCACATCGGTTATCGTACCAGAGGTGCTCAATAACCTAACTTGTAATGTTTAGGGTGGCGTTTGCACGCCACATGGTATCGCCATGACTGTCCAGTCCAAGTTTTGAGTTAAATTAATTTTACTGTAATCTTTTCCATTTCCGCTTCGTTTTGCCAAAGTATAAGGTGTCGCTTAATATAGTGGTATTTCTCTAAAGTTATAGGAGATTGCAGGGATACGATTAGTTTATTTAGGAGACTCTTTATCTTGGAGTTTAACACAATTTCCACTTTGACTTTGCTTCCTCGGCTCTCACAGCCTAAGCTGTACAGAAATGTTTCTTCTAGTGCCAACTCGGGCCAAGAGAACAGTGTGTTGACTGTAGGACAGCTCATGGTGAAGTGATGCGATACTCCAGCGTTAAGCCTCACCTTCCCCCACCACTGTGACCTTCCCCCACTCCTGCTGTTTCCCCCACCTCTTTTCCCTTGACTCGTGCGCTACAAGCAGTCTCTCAGTATTGTGTGGACTTTTGTGAGGAGACGCCATGTCGCGGGACACTTTGGGTAAGAAACTTAGTCGTGTTAAGGCTTTATTAGTTGCTCACTGTCCACCACTCAAAGTTAAGAGGGTTTCGACTTTAGCTAAGTGGCGCAAACTATTGCGCGGACACCCTAAGTTTTATACAAAACGGACTAATGTCAGTTTTACTGATGAGGATTTGTTTAAAATATTGGATGAAATGACTTTTCCTTGCAAAATTCAGTTAGTTACTCCCATTCCTGACAGTTTAGAGTCTTAGTCTCTCAAGCCGATATACCTAGAGTACACAGAGCCGGACAGTCAGTCGCTCGGTGTCTGTCGTAGGGTGCACATCGCGGTTGTAGTACTGGTCTAAAGTAAGGCAGCTGGGCTAGTTCAAGGTCACCCGAGCGGTGTCACATGACGGTTTAGGCAGAGTCACGTTGCAAACTTCAAGTTTCCTCTGCACTTTTGCTGTTTCTCATCGCAAATTCGCTCCAAGTCGTCAAGGTCATGGGAACCGGACTAAAACTCGGAGCGTAGTGCGAGAAACCGCAAAAGTGCCGAAAAATTTTAGGTTTCAGCGTGACCTTGACCTTTGTGACATCGATGACGTCATTTTGGTGACGTAAGGGGTGATGACGTCATCCGCACGTCATTTCTGTGACGTCATGGGTGTGACGTCATGGATGTGACGTCATTAGTGATGACGTCATCGATTGCGTCATCGATGACGTCATCGATGACGTCATCGGTGGGGTCATTGACCTCGATGACGTCATCGCTCAGGTGACCTTGAAGTGAGCCAGCAGCCTTACTTTTGCACTACTGTTTATTAATGATTATTCATGTAAAAACAGAAAATATTGAAGGGCAACAAAACTTTGAAAGGAAATATCGACAATTCAGCCAATCATATTCATGCATAACATATGTTATCATAAAATTTATGTAGCTATTGGTATTTTTTTATTGAAAAGAAACATAAAATCTTAAAAAGTATGATCACATAGAAATTCATTCAGCCTTTTGGTTTATTGAAAAAAGTTATGGTCTTTTTCTACATAGAAAAGACTAAAAAGTAATTTCTATCATACTTTACTGTAACGTTGACTATATAAACTGACAAATAACTTCAAAAAAGCTGGATAGGCAAGGGAAAGAGGGGGACTACTTTTCCAACAACATCAAACTACCGTCAAAGAAGAGGAGTTTCCTTCCAAAAAAACTAGGTCATTTTGAAGTCTTAAATTTGATTTTACGATTTTATTTAATATAATTTAAAGATGTTAAATATTTTGATGTTTCAATTTTTGGAAACCAAGATTCGGATTATGTTCCTTAAAGAAAAAAAAATAATTGTTATTAAGGTGTTGTTGTTTAAATTTTACTTTATTTGCAATTGTAACATTGAAATAAAATATTTGCTCCGTACTTTTCCAAGCTTGAAAATAATTATTTACCTGAAACAAATTTTTATTTTGGATTTCATCTTAGTTTATGATTTTTTATTTAAAATCATATAAGTTTGACAGCAACAGAAACCAGCACTGGATGGCAATATTTTGGAACAGAGCTACACTCGTTTCCTCAAGTTAAGGTGTTATTTTACACACTTTATGTTGCAATACTTCGTGGAAAAATAGACTTTTAATCGTTACAATTATTCTATCTAATTAAATTTTTTGATAAATGTATTCTGCAAAAAATTATTTATAATACTTAAATCATAATCATCATATTGTTCTGTACATTATTACAGAGTAGGCTCTTTTTATACTAATATTAAGAATACAAGGCAATATTACATTTTAAAATACAAGTTTATTTAACATTCTTACATTATGTTTGTATACAAACCACTTTAAATCGAATTTTTCTTCTTAATTGGATTAAAAAGTATATGAAAATGAATTTTACTTAATTTATTAAAACTATTTTAATTCAATACTACAAATTGTAATAGTAAAAAAGAATTTGTCTTTGAATGTAATCATCGTGGAACTCAGTTAACAATGACAGGTGTATGTTTTAATGTACACAAAGCAGACGTTTAGTAATCACATGGAGGACGTTTTACGTTATTTCTCATGTCCTCTATGGTAACTCTATGGATGCGCTGATAATGTATATATATATATATATATATATATATATATATATATATATAAAACTTTTAAATTTATATGGAGAAAAAAAAGCTCTAATGTTAATAAATTGTTTAAAAAATTAATGTAACAAGATTAAAAGTTTTGCAGCATTTCCTGTTATAGTCAGTAAGGGACACTGTAATCATGCTCAGAATAAATGGATGACAAAAGGGCTTCGCTTTTCTAGGGCAAGGAAAAAGAAGTTAAATTCCCTGAGTAAGGTTTCAACAGATCTAGCTTTCATATTGTGTGTTAGAAAATACAAATCAATATTAAAAAAATATTTAAGACCAGCCAAGTACAAGTACAATAGTAATTATACATCTAGATCCCAAAACAAAGTCAGAGCGACCTGAGGATTTTGTAAGGAGAGAGACTGGACGGATAAAAGACCGGCCTGAAATTTAATTTGTGTCAGTTGATAGCAAAGTTATTTCAAAAGAAGGAGTAATAACTTAAGAAATGAACTCATATTGCACGAATGTTTGCACAAATTTAAATACCCGACCCGACACCAATCCAGCGATAGAATTAGTTCCAGAAATTCTTAATCTTTTATGCTTTCCCCCCACTAGTGAACAAGAAGTTTTAAGAATCATAAATTCACTGGAGCCCAAAAGATACACGGGATGGAACGAATTGTCCCCGTTTTTTAACAAAAAGGTGTACAAGCGTTTTTGTAATACCTCTTACACATATTGAAAATCAATCTTTGGCTCAAGGAAAATTTCCACATCTTTTGAAACTCTCAATAATGAAACCCATACCCAAAAAGAAAAACAATTAATACTTTGACAATTTTAGACAAAATATCTCTACTTTGTACCTTGACACAAGTGGAATCTGGAATGGTTCTCAGTACGGTAAAAAATAAATAAATAAATAAAGAACAAATGACCATCTTTAATTTTATCAATAAAGCCTCGAGGGCCGTGGATGGATCACACCACACCATTGGTGATTTTTGTGACCTATCCAAGGCTTTCGATTTTGTTGACTTTTCCGCCCTGATTGCTAACTCAGATTCTATGGAATCGAGAGTTCGGCATTGTCTTGGTTATCATCATACCTTATGAACAGAGAGCAAAAGGTGCATAAGATAAAGCAACAAAGGGAGCATTGATTAAGCTCACAGCAGTTTTCGGGACATCACTGCATGTGAATTGATTAATGATGCTCCGATCATTCAGTTTGCGGATGATACTTCAATAATACTACGTCACAAAGACAAACATCTACATTCAACCCAAATAAACAACAAGTTTATTCAGCTAAACAACTGGTTTTCGGTAAATGGTCTTAATTTTAAATCCAACAAAACTCAGTCTGTTAATTTCCATTTAAACAATAGGAACTCTCCGGAAATGACACATCTTATATTTCATCTGACTTAACAATAGTCCCCTCTGCTAAATTTCTTGGCGTTGTAGTTTACTCCTGCTTCACATGGTGTGAACACATCAACCAGCTGCTTCCCAAGCTCAGCAAAACTTTGTATTCAATATTAACCTTGTCCCAATTAAACAAGTCTATTATGCTGACTTCCATTCCCTTTTGTCATATGGAATAATTTTTGGGGCGATGCCAGTGAATCATTTAAGGCATTTCTAATGCAAAAGAGAGTCTTAAGGATCATGACTGGGTCTGCTTTCCAGGATTCATGGAGGTGACTTTTTCAGCAATCAAATATTCTTCCTCTTCCTTATCTTTACATTTTTTCCTGTGCAATGTTTGTATTTTCTAGTTTGGAAATGTTTTATAGAAAAAATCATCATCACTCTAATTTCACAAGAGACGCATCTGTCCTACAATACCCAAGCCACAAAAAAACATGTTTCGAAAAATCTCATCTTTATAGTTGTAAACTCTGCATCACCATTTGCCTGACAGAGTCAAAAATGAGCTTGACAAAAAATCTTTCAAAAAGTCACTTTTTCAATATCTTTTAGATAATTGCTTCTACAGTGTATCAGAATTCCGAGCTACGGCATTTTTTATGGAATGTCTATGTGTCAGAAAGGTTTCATTTGTTTAAAAACCTGTGTAAATTATTTTGAAAAGTATAAATCTGTAAAAGACTTCTTTTAATTTAATATAAGTTATTTTTTATGTTATAATTATACATGAGATAAATTTTGTGACAAATTTTAATCCATGTACATGTATTGTAAAAAAGGTGTATACAGATGCTGAATAAATCAATAAATAATAAATATATATATACATATTTAAAACCAAGAACTTAGTGGACTTAACTCGCTGTATTTTGGCCGGCAAAAGTTAATGAGTTAGATATGAATGAGTCTGTATTTAAAATTGTAAAGGTTGCAATTTTTTATCATCATGACAAACTGTCTAACCCAGCTGATTAAGAAGCATAGATAAAAAGGTAGATTTTAATTTTAACATAAGATTAACGTTGAATATTTCTTTTACTATGAGTTAAAGACTTTTGACAAACGTTAGAGCATATCAAATCGTTATAATTGCACCATTAAACAGTAGTAAAATTTTACTAAAGCCCTCGACGTGTGAAAAAACATTTTAGCACAGCTTTGCTACTTTGACGTAATATGGGGCGAAGCCCTAACTTTGCAAATGCAATTAAAATTGCTATAAAACTTCACACCACTGCAGTCTAAGACAGGAAATGAAATAAGAACATGAGGTAAAGCCGTTGCCTCATGAAAAGAGGACAAAATATAGCCTATGAGCGTGGAAGACAGAAAGACAGAGGGAAATAAATTTTGGTTACGCCGATTTTAGATTCTGTGATGCATAAAATGTAAAAATAACAAAAAATATCAATATTCTAAGCAATGTATAGAAAAAAAAAACTCTAGACTTATTATTTTAGTTTGATGTGTGGTAATGCAGTAACATACTTTAATTATTCAGTAACGAAAAACAATTAAATAAAGTTGTTTTATCACTATGAAAGTGACTTTACTAATCGTATCTCTTACTAGGCTGATGAAAAACAATAGAAATTGATTAACTCATGAAGAGTATGAAATAAAGACCACGACTTAAAGATAACTGCACATTACTAAATAGAACAATGGTGATAAAGATGTGATAAAACTATCTATTACTAATTGTTGATGTCCTTGAATACCCATATAAATAAACGCCTGAAAAACATTTGCCATACACCACTTTTCTAAGCTAGAGGTAAGTATTGGTTCAAGCTCTTAAAACTGTTCTATAAATTATTCTTTTAAATACGTAAGTTGTTAGGCGCATTCGACTCAAGTTTTTCACCACGCTAAAAAAGAAATAAAGAACAATTAATAATGAAAACTTAGTTTTTGTTTGATTATAAAAACATCTCCTTTCATACAAGCAATTAAAATTTCAGTTTTTGTTTACAGGAGCATTAATGTAATTTCGTTATTAATTATCCACATATTTATAGAGGGAATTACGTAGGCCTAATCATGCAGATATCCTAATAGAATAATCACGAATCTAATCCTAATAGATTTTATATTGAATAATTATCCTTATTTAGTAATATCTACTTAAATATGTATATTTTTGTCAAAAGAAATATATATAATTTTTATAAGTGTACCATTATGGCATTATCATATTATTGTAAATTGTGGGATAGTTTAGTAAACTCAAAAAAAGTATTGTTTTGATGTTAAACAACATGTTTATTTGCCCCTTAGCCAAACATAAAAGAAGAGCATTTCTTGGAAATCTTACGATAGTCTTAAAATACTACGGAAGAATGTACGCCGTAACTGCTCTCGCCATTCTCATTTGCGTGAGTTTTAATTCCAACTATTGACTATTTTAACACATTTATTCACTTGTAATCTAAGCTATTAATTTTATCATAGTAAATAATTGGTTATTAATTTGTTCACGTTTACGGTAATTATAATTCAATTGTAAATATGTAAATAAATCGTTATCTTTTCTGAGTACACTGTTACACATTTTATAACAAGTGTACAAATCAACTGTATTTATACTGCAATCTGTATTTATAATGGATTGGAAACCATATTGTTTCAATTAAATAACTTTTTTAGAATGAAAAGTCGCAAAGTTTTGTTAGGTATTTTACTTATGACAATTCATAATATATGAAAATTGTGTATAAGTTCGGGAATAAATAATAATAAGTTTATCATTCCATGTTTCAAAATTACAAAAAATGAAAGATTGAATATATATATATATATATATATATATATATATGTAATTATTAATAAACAATCTTTGTACCCTTTAAATGTGTATATAATATATATATATACATATAATACATATATATTATGTTTAGTATATATACTATGTAAAAAATATCTATACTATGTATTTACTTTTATGAAAAATTTATGGAGTGTATTTAATATTACATATCATGACAATCATTATAAATATTTTATACATCGATAATGACTTATTTTAGTTTGCTTATATATGAGATATTAATTATAATGTTGCAGGCAATAGTACTTAGAATATAATAAGTAGATCAGTGATGTGACAAATAAGACTTTTTTTCAGGCTGCTGCTGCTACTAATTGCCCACCTAAAAAGAAAGGTACGTTTAAATGTAACTTTATACTTTCTATACTATAGCACTGTTTTATAAATAGATAAACAATAAATCTTTTCTCTAAATGTTTCTATAATAGAGAAAAAAATGAAAGATTGAACACATTTTGGGCTTAAAGTAAAACTATAATTAACTTTTAAATTTTTCAACATTATATTTTAGTAACAATCTTTTATTACACTTACTACGATACTTTGTTTTTGAATTGTACTAAACTACAAAAAAATAAAATATATACATCATTGCATTAATTGTAAAAAACATTGTTTTTATTAGGATTCGGAAGAATCTAAAGTAGTGTTTATTATTTTATACAACTAAATTAATTTAGTATATTTGTAGCCTACGTCTACTTTTAATAATTTTTATAATATAGAATTTTTTATAACATGTTTTAATTTGTTTTTCAGTATACACTGCAGCAGAAGTTAAACAAATCCAGGCGTAAGTTTGTTTGCAATACTCCATAAAATAATAATAAATATAACTAAAAATTGTTTAAATTTCTATAAAAAATCAATGCTATATATATGACGATACAGATTGAAATCTAATAATAGCTACAAAAAGCATTAAATTTAAATTTTATGGAGTGAAAATATTAAAAAAATAATATATATTTTTTATTTTAAGATAAACGTGAGTTACATAATATGACTATGCACGAAATAATCTACATTTTCCTTCCAAGTGTAGCCTATATGGATATCTAAAGAGTGTATTAAATTAATACATCAGATTTTCTATTTATTCTATTCATGTATTTTCAATTACAAGTTTGGCGAAACAAGCTTTTGTTCAATATATTGATGTTAATTTTATAATTGTTAGCCTATATTAATTCAACTAACCAGTAAATTTGATCAGGTAAAAACAACAGAAACAAACTTAAGTCTTAAAATAAATGTTTTAAATATAACATTTTAAGAGTGAAGACCCTTGCTAACACGAAACCGTTTTTATATTACTAAAAAGGGAAACGCTATAAACAGTTGTATAATACCTTTGAACTATAAAAAAGCAAAATATGAATTGAATGTATTTTATGTAACACTATTGAATAATCGTGCATTGTTTGAATTTTTCTTATTTTCAATATAGTTGTTTCAACACCGATGGCCAAGAGGGCAGTACTTTGGATGAAGGCCTTAAAGCGGCAGATTACCTCGGATATACCCAACAACAAATAAGGGACCTTTTTAAAAAATATGACACAGATAATAATGGAATAATCACTTATGGAGGTAATCATATTATAAAGGTATTGATTTAAAATATAAGTTTCAATTTCATCTGACTACCAAAAAAAAAAAGAAAAAAACATTTCTGTTAAAAACCAGGCGATGATCTGTTTTTATTTTTTAATTTTTATTTTACAATCAAAGTAAGGTGTCATAAGTAGTGACGAGTAACCCCTGATGATTGAGAGCTTAAGTTGGCTTCATCTAAGCCACCGACCGGATCACTTGGCAGTAACCAGATAATTTAAACCTTTTTATAATGGTTCTAGCTTAGGTAAACACTTGAGAGAATTTAGTTTTTACTTGAGTTTTAAAAGCAATAATCCTCTCATGTTTCAGCTTTTGATAGTTAACCATTTTCAAAAGCTACTTTTTCTTATTGTTTATAATGTGTACTCCTTAAAAGGGTTATTTGTAATGTAATATGCTACTATCATCCTACCCGAATTAGTATTTTAAAATTTGAACTTATTTATCTTGCATTACTCATTTCGTGCCCATCCATCTAAAAATAGATAAAAAGGAGTGGTAGGGGTTATGAATATCCTGAGAAATTTGACTATTGTACAATATATATTTGTCGAATAATTAAACGTACAATAAAGATATCCATTGCATATGTGTTGTTTAGTTTCGGTTGTAAACGCTCAAGCTTAAGATTGCTGCTTATTAACTGTATAATTTTTCTAAGAGGTAACTACATCTAGAAGCGTTTAAATCATCTTTATAAAGTACGAATATTATACTAACAAACTCAAGCATTTTATGATAAAAGTTAAAGTAAAAATAAAAAATACAAACTCTGTAAAAGCTTTATTAATGTATATTGTTGATTTTTCAATCGCATATAGAAATTTTATGAACATCCTCAGGCACCCATTTGTTTTTATTATAAGACAAATAATTCGATAATAATTTCTAGCGAATTTTTCCTATAGTTAATACGTTATTACGGTAGTAGTCACGGTAAGACCTAAGAGCGGATCCATGATATTTTTTTGTTTTGATGTCCCTAGAAGCCAAAAACACCAAGCGTTCAAATTGATATACATGCCAGCATTTACTTGATTGAGTTCGTGAGCCAGAATGATCGGACTATGGGAACGGGGTTTTGTGAGGTTTAAAAAGGGTAAAAATGAGGTTTTGGCTTTTTTCACTTCAATTTCTAAATTCAACCATTTTAACCTAAACCATTAAAAAAGATATAAAAAAACCAATCTAGTATTTTGAATTTTTTACTTAGCTTAAATGGTTATAGAGAAAATCCAAACACTATGTTATCCATGCTATGCTTATGGGATATCATCAAAACCTTCTATCTTATTTATTGACATATTTTAATAAAATTTGGTATGTACGAGATTTATTATCAAGCATTTAACTTACATTTCCTTACAAAACCCATATGGTTGCAAACCTACGTACTGACCCCTATATGGGGAAATGAAAATAACACCATAACTTGATAAAATTTGGTATATACATTAATTAGGTAGGGTTTAACTCATATTTACAAAAAACCCATATGGTAGCCAAATTACATACGCTAATCCCCATAGGTTTTATGAGGAAATAGAAAATATACCAAAATTTCTCTGGAAATTCGCAGCGTACGCAGTCTGCTGCGACGGGGGTATTGTAATTTTTTTTATATGGTGCGTTTCATGAGGCTGTAAACATCTTCATTGTAGGTAAAGAGTATTTTTTAATATTATGATATTTTTTATATATATTTGTTAATGTGTTTGACTCTGTTTTACAGAACTTCTTAGAGCTGCTTGTGACTTGAAACGAGTCGTAAAGAAGGATTGTCCAAAATAGGTTTAATCAATACCTACTATACTTTTAAAATAAATATACTGTTCTTGTGTTTTGAATTTATGTTTTCTTTTATGGACTAATCCTTATTGAATAAAAATATTATTAATGGACTTGAATAAATAAATGGTAACCAATAATATATTGCTGATTCTGCAGTAACAAAGATACTCTTTTGTTGCATATTTTGTATATTTTTTTTTTTTTTTTTTACTTTTATTCAAGTCACTTCATCTAAAAATCGTCGTCTTCATTTTTCTGAAAATTATAGAATACTACATAAAAATATAAATAAATTCAATCTATCGATAACTCAATGTTTTATTTGACCGCCTAAAACACTGCATTAGGATGTAAATCCTACATTGGAAATTTTTAAAAATAATTAATAAAGTCTGATAAATTTTGAGATTATATTATAAATTGTAAAACTTTAAAATTCTGATGAAAAAATTATTTCCTTAATTTTTTTTATACATTCACATAGAGTTAGTAACAAAATTAATTTGTTGATAAGTAAAATTTTTAATGTACTAGCTGTGTACTTATTCTTCGCACGGGGTGTATGTACAGTTTATTAAACGAATTATATCAATGATTTCACAAATTCAATATAATATAACGTTCAATTGGTTCATTCTAACGTATCTAGATATCAAGTTTTATGCTTAATAGCTACCAGGTACATCTGTCAAAATCTTGTTACATCCATTTCTCATTTAGGTTAGAAGTTATTTCTATTAATGATTTTGTTGCAGTTTGATTGAATATTTATATTAATATGGTGATTTACTTTATAGTTCTATGAGTATAAACTCATAGACGATTTAAGAATACTCAGACCTGTCAAATATATTATAGGTTTTTATGAAATCTAATATTGAATCCTTGATTGGAAGTGACGATAGCCAAATCCAACGTATCCCACCCCTGCATCTTGTCTACCCATGAAAGATATGTACAGACATGTACAACATTAAATCTAAATTCAAAATTAGTTAAAATTTTAGTACCCAGACCAAGTAAAACAACGCAACACCTGTCAGTAACGTATAGGCACCGCAACAGTGTAGGTATTAAGTGTACTTAATTCAATTTTTTTGTCTTTATATTTTACCTTCTTACCTAAAACCCCATGTGTTGCCAATGTATACAAAACCGAATAAATAGTGACATCCCGTGTTAAAAAGTTTTGTCGAAAAATTGAGAAAAATAAAGCATGGTGATTACTTTTCCTTATTGCCACGGGAAGCACTCTTTTTATAGCTTCTAAATGTTAAAATATGCATATTTGTTTGTTTACAAAAAATTAAAAATCAATAACAAAATTCTGCAAATATGTTTTTAAACCATCTTATTCCATTCAACCAATCAACATGATCCTCGAATGAAAATTGCAGTGGTACTATCAGTGGTTTGTGAGCGACTTTCTCACTTCTTCATAAGCAAGGAATCTAGTTGATAAGAACCCTACTCATTAAGCTCTTTCACATCAATATTACACCGTCTACACCCAAACTAGAAAGATTGAGCAATTTATTAACCTCATTGGTTTTGACTACACATTGAGTTTGATGAAATACACCTCTTTTTGTCAGAACGTGCAATGAAAGCTAAATTGGGAACTAAAATTAGTTTTTAATGATAATAAGAAACATTTTAAGATTTAAGGAACAAAACTCGTTCCATAATAATTAGCATAAGTTATTGTAATATACATATTTAGAACCAAGAATTAGTTGACTTTACTTACCGTATTTAAACTAATGAAAAGTCAAAGGGTTAGATATGAAAGATTCGGTATTTAAAATTTTAAGTGTTGCCATCTGTGGTGGAAATGACAAACTGTCTAATCCAGCTAATTAAAAAGAATAGATAAAAATGTAGAATTAAATATTCCCATAAGATTAACATTGAATATTTCTTTTACTATAAGGCAGAGCCTTTTTTGGCGAACGATGCTTTAGAGCAGCTAAAATCGTTCTAATTGCACAATTTAACAGTATTAAAAATGTTCATATCATTTACTAAAGCCCTTGTCGTGTGAAAAGAGATTAAAGATTGGTATTTTAGCACAACTTGGCTACTTTGACGTACTATTGGGCAAAGCCCTAAGGTCTCTAAGGCAATTAAAGTTGCAATGAACCTTCACACCACTCAGGTCTATGACATGAAAAAAATTAGACCCTTAGGTAAAGTCGTTATCCCGTGAAAAGAGGACAAAATAGGACCCATGACCGTTACAGACAGAATGACAGAGAGGGAGAAAGAGAGAGAGAGAAAGAGAGAGAGAGAGAGAGAGAGAGAGAGAGAGAGAGAGAGAGAGAGAGAGAGAGAGAGAGAGAGAGAGAGAGAGAGAGAGAGAGAAAGAGAGAGAGAGAGAGAGAGAGAGAGAGAGAGAGAGAGAGAGAGAGAGAGAGAGAGAGAGAGAGAGAGAGAGAGAGAGAGAGAGAGAGAGAGAGAGAGAGAGAGAGAGAGAGAGAGAGAGAGAGAGAGAGAGAGAGAGAGAGAGAGAGAGAGAGAGAGAGAGAGAGAGAGAGAGAGAGAGAGAGAGAGAGAGAGAGAGAGAGTGAAAGAGAGGGACAGACAAAGGGAAAGAAATTTAGATGACACCGATTTTGGATTCTGCGATGCATAAAAAATAAAAATATCCAAAAATTTCTAAATTCTAAGCAATGTACGGTCAAAACTCAAATTTTATTGATATAGACTATCTACAATATGGTTTTAAAATCATGTTTGCGTTCCTTTATTTATTTATTGAATTTTTGTACTAATCTAATAACAAGTGTTATTAGTTATATTGTTAAATATATTGTTATCAAGTGCAACAGACGAACCCATTCGATGTTTGAACTCATGTCATAAGTTTTTTACAAAAAAATGTGTTTAAGAGCAAGTGAAATTTTTATAAAAAATTTTAATATTTATAGTTATACACTAGCTTTTTATTATTTCTTTTTAAAGTTGAAAATATACCTTTATTTAAGTCAAGGCAATAAGTTAGTACTACTTCACGTAACACATATCACTAAACGATTAAAATAACAATAAAACATTACGAATAAATTTAACAATGAATTCTGTAGATAAACTATAAAATAATAATTATTGACTTATGAAAGAAAAAAAATGTTACGAATTGAAAGATGGCGAAAAGGCAGTGCAAATTCGTGCTTAACAAGTCTTTTTACGATGAAAATTAACCCTTTTACATAAAACGTGTGTCCGTCCAGTCTTGCAACGGTAAAGCAACCGGATGCCGTCCAGTCTTGCCCCGGTAAAGCAACCGGATGCCGTCCAGTCTTACCCCGGTAAAGCAACCGGATGCCCTCCAGTCTTGCCTCGGTAAAGCATTCGGATGGTAACAACAGATGGTGAGATAACGATTTCTTTTCAGTTTTAACAAGTAAGTGACTTCTTAAGTTTTTTTTTACAAATATGCACAATTCCAATAAACCTCGTTTTGTACGCCTTGGGTCACCTGTAAATTTTCTAGGCGACCTTTTACAGTAGTTGATTTTTTCTTAACGTTTTCTGACTTTAATAGATGTCGCCGCATGTGTAATTCTCTCTTTTAAAGCTACTAAATAAGGGTATTGAGAAGAAAAAACCTTCTATAAACCCTACATACAGAAATCCAGAGAGGTCAAGTTCGGTGAACGTGGTCGAAATTTAGGCAGGCCATCACGAATTGATTTTGTTTGCATTATCAGTAGACTAAATTTTTTAAATCTCCTTGAGTTTATCTGTAAACAAATAAATGAGAACAACTAGATTGAATTCCCTAAAAAAAGAAATTTAATATGTGTGTGGCTGTATTGGTTTCCGTGCAGAAAAGTTAAGAAATCAGAGAATGACTTGGTGTACACCTAGTATATATTTTTACGATGTTAGGGTTTCATTATTAAGTGATCGCAGTTTGGGTATGAGCGCAAATTTCGTCATTGCCACTCAAAGAACTTTGATTGGGGTAATGACTATTTGTGTTCGTAATACACACACAATATTCTTCCTACCATGTCATTTAACTTAAATGTCATTTAAGTTATGTTTGATTTTTCTGTATAGCCTTAAACTAAAAAAGCAGCAATTACTAAACGACCAGCTGTGGCATAGTTTGTAACAAGAGCTGATCTTAAATTGCTATTTGATTTAATGTAGGGGAATGAACATTACCGCTCTATCCATGTAGCACAAAATTGTTGCGCCAGCGCAACGTTGGGTTTTACGATTGGGCAACGTTTTTGTCTGCAGGTAATATTATTGTGTCATGATTTTTCTTCAAAGATGATATAGCCTTAAACTCATCTGGAGTAAGATTTTTTGCTTGCAGGTCGTTGGCAAAATTTTTGTTTGATACATAGGAAATGATGACGTTAATAAATTGTTCAATGGGATGGTCGAGTGGGAGTGGTTCTGGATCACATTCGTCGACCCCAAAGTTTTTAAAGAAGTTAGTTAGACATTGATCCCTGGTAGTATCGCTAAGTTGATTACATATTGAATTAGCATTTGAAGATGTTGTGGTTTTCCTAAAAAAATATTTTCTTATGTTTCTGGCAAAGTTCAAAGTATCTGAAACTAGTTGAATGTGGTAAAAAACTGGCGACGGTGAAAAACTTAGACCTTTTTGGATTAGTGAAATTTCATTGTTTTTAAGGGGATAGTTAGATAAATGTATATAGTTTTCTTTATTGTCCATTCTGCTTTTCTTAAATGTTGTACTGTTCAAAGTGTCACCTGTATCGCAATTGTAGTCTTTGGTACTAATCTGTTCGTTATTCTGTTTCATTTGAGGCAACTTTAACCTTGGTTGTATTTCTGATGAATGATCTACCTCTATATTAAAAAATGACTGCATGGGTGACTGTGGAGGAGGCATTTCTGGAGGTGGGGATGGAGGAACCGAAATAAGATGAAACAGTTCTCCATTATTTAACATCTCTGTTGATAAGGTTTCTGTTTGATAAACAGAGATGTTTTCATTAGTTGTCATTGGAACTGAATTATAACATGACGGTGTTAATGCACTTTGGAAAAAGAAAGATCTGTTCATATTAGGCCTATTTATTTCATAGAAATTATTTAATTGTTCCTTAACAGGTTGTTGGTTTTAATAATTATTAAAACCACTATTGAACGAATTCAGGTAAAAAGATTTCCTACTATGTTCTTGTGATTTTCTTTGGATGTAGTTCTGAGCTATTTAAAATTATGGAATTCACAACATTACTCATTCCTGGGAAATAATAAACAATAAGACTCTGATATCTTACTACTTCACTATAGTGAAAATTAGCCTGCTTGTAAAGAGATCATGGACAGTCCTATTAAAAGCAATGCTTGTTTGCAGAGACATATTATTAATTGTATTATGCATGTATGTAAATATTTACACTTTAACATATTAAACAAATGAGAAAGAAAAGAGTTTTGTTTCTCATAATAAGCAGAATTCAACATATATATATATATATATATATATATATATATATATATATATATATATATATATATATATATATATATATATATATTCACGTTACCTCAGTAGGTAGTACTCCTACATATAGACGAAGTAGGACGAACCCCTAGGGAACTCTATATAAGCCCAAAGATTGAGGTTATGTTAGAATCCTCTCGGAGTTCGGTTATGTGACACTTTTTACTCTATATAAACCCAAAGATTTAGGTAATGTTTGACTCCTCTCCGAGTTCGGTTATGTGACACTTTTTACTCTATATAAGCCCAAAGATTGAGGTTATGTTTGACTCCTCTCGGAGTTCGGTTATGTGACACTTTTTACTCTATATAAACCCAAAGATTTAGGTTATATTTGACTCCTCTCGGAGTTCGGTTATCTGACACTTTTTACTCTATATCAGCCCAAAGATTGAGGTTATGTTTGACTCCTCTCGGAGTTCGATTATCTGACACTTTTTACTCTATATAAGCCCAAAGATTTAACTTATGTTTGACTCCTCTCGGAGTTCGGTTGTGCGACACTTTTTACTCTATATAAACCCAAGGATTTAGGTTATGTTTGACTCCTCTCGGAGTTCGGTTATGCGACACTTTTTACTCTATATAAGTAGAAATATTGGGGTTATATTTGACTCTTCTCGGAGTTTGGTTATGTACACTTTTTAATCTATTCAAGCCAAAATATTTAGGTTAATTTTTAATCATCTCGGAGTTTGAGTAATTCATGAATTTTCCTCTATAATGAGGCAAGTATTAGAGGTTATTTCTCTCGAGGGGTTCGGTTATCTGACACATTTTAACCTTGTATGAGCATGGTGATTGAGGTTATTTTTGGCCAACTCTCGGAGTTCGACTTAATTGTGTATTTTACTCTATAGCATGGTGACTCGTGCTGGAGTTAATGAGTGGAGTTCAGTTACGTGAGACATTTTACATAATATTCTTTCTATTAGTGAAAAGTGAGTTTAAATTATTTAATTTTGCAGTTTGTCTTGTTTATGTATTTTGAAATTGAGACTGCCGTAATATTTCAAAATTGAGTAAACCTAGTTTACTATTGTTTCCGAGTTGCAAGTTATACTCGGTTCCACGTTCACTTTTCAGTATGGATTTTCCATAAGCCATTCAAATCAAATGGCAAATAAAGTTGCACGGTACTAACCACATTACATAATAATCAGCTGATGATTTTATAATCACATGTTATAAATATAGTTAACAAATGTATCCAGCAAAGTAAAAGTAATAGTATAGTAAACACTCATAAGGCCTGTACTGAAAGGTGAACGTTGAACATAGTATAAAGTAAAGTTAGCCCCGGTTCACACGAGCCAAAACACTCTGCATGCATGCTACGTTAACGCGGCCGTGCTGCAAATAGTCAGTTCACATATAGCTTTAGTTTGGCGTTGACTTAGGCGTTTAGCAACATATATTTATGAATTTCCATAATAGTCATGTGCATTTTTTAAAATTTACCGAAAATTCATGTTATGTATCGAAATATTGATTAGTATTCACTTAAATAATTGAGGAATATATAAGAAAACTGTAGTATTTGCTCTCCTAGTTTATAACTATATCCTAACTATAAAGAAAAAGAAGCACTGGGTACATCCTTTGTTGAGTTCCTATTTACTAAAAGGAGCAATAGTTTGTCTTGTTTGTGACCTCCGAAGTGACGAGGCAACGTTTTCTAATTACTTCACCGGTTCCATAATTACAATGAGTACAATAAATTTATTACAATGATTACAATAACTACAATGAATAATAAATGCACGAATTTAGCCGGGCCTCCTTGAGGTAGAGTATTTGTAAGGAGGAGGACGGCCCTCATTGTTTTGTGAGACCGGTGGAGTAGTTTAAAACTTCGGGTGCTATCAAATACCCACGTAATTTTGGGCCTCCTCGAGCTGATCGTATACCCCTGCGCATTAGTGAGGATTATAAGGGTCGACTCCAGGAAGGGAGGAACGATCGGATACCCACGCGGCCGCGGACAGGTATAGACCGCCAGACCTCACAGGGGCGGGAAAAATGACAATTTTATTTCCCCGCGCGTTCAATTCACGTTGGCCGTTCGCGTGTACCACCAGAGCGAATGCTTGCTTGTAACATAGCATTTAAACATGACATGTTTTACCATCCATGTATAAAAAAGTGTACATTCTTACTCAGTAGCTACTGTTAATACTAAACTAGTAAAACCCTCTTTTAAAAGCGATTCCCAAGTTTTTTTCCATACGACGGGGCTTATTTTCGTAAAAAATTAATGAGAAAAGGGCTTAAAATATTGGCACTATCCATGATTGATATTAGAAAATTTCCCATAACAATAAAATTGCAATTGATTTGGGACAACAAAATTTTTTACTGATAATCACAATATTGGGTTAGCCGGGTGTAGTTGATTTAGAAATACACGTTGTTGGTATTTCAAATATACAAAATGTTTAGTAATGTCATGTGATTGTCTTGATCAAATTTGCCCGATGACTGGCAACAAGAATGCTCGTTACTTTAATACCTTTACCTTTAATACCTGTAAAGAAATGGTGACCTAACTATAATAAATACGTAGTTTAAGTCAAGTATGAAGGAGAGATGCATAGGATGATTGTGGCGCGATCCTGTAGTCTTGTTACTGATTAAGGCCGACATTCTCCTTAAACAGGACTGTTAATTAATAGCCCAATTTTATACATATAGTAAAAATTCGACTCTAGATGAATGCCTTTGTTTCGCCCAATAATTCCATGTAGTAGTGTAGAAACCATAGTGAAACCAAATAATCTGCGTGGACGGTGTCAATTGACACCAGCGAGCACAGAACATTGACACATCACTATCCATAGACAGTAAAATTATATTCTACAGTATCTTATATTTACTGTATTAGTGAACTAATGTAGAGACACTGAAAATGCTAGTGCATAGATAAGTCAGAGTCACCTGAGAGTTCTTCTACTCAGAGCCGCTCAGGAGGTTCTCCCTGCCGAAGCGAGGAATTCCCCACAAATTCCATTTGACCCTTTTCTACCTGTGGTACGCCGCTCGTAACCGCATGGACAGCTCTTGATATTTTAGAATAATTTAAACTAATCCCAAAAAAATCTGCCGCCCCTGACCCGTGCCACCCTGGGCACGGGTCCATGTGGCCCATGCCTTAATCCGGCCAGGCATATAACCACATGCCATTTTTCTGCCCTCAGGATTTTGAACATATTATGAATCCCCGACTCTCCTTTCGGCTACCCTTTTTCCTATGTCTTAGGACACAGCAAAGCCACTTTCTTGAATAAACACAGCATCATTTCTAATGAGAATAAATTTAATATAATGAGTAACATGGTTGTCTCGCCAGGCCCGGCTGTTTCGCCGTTGTCTTGTGTTCGGACTCTCAAAATACAGCCTTCTGGGAGTTTTGCCTTCCCGTGTGTCCCTGATCGTCAGCGGCGTTTTGACACACACTACCGAAATATAGGCTACATGGTTGTTAAGGCGTTGATTTTTGTAAGTATAAAATAGCACCGTAATTTTAATCTGCGCCCCTCCCAGGCCGGTGCCCCCTGCGGCCCGCATGAATCGCACAACCCTCGGACTGGCCCTGCTTTTACTATATACCTAAGCTGCGTTCCTCAACCCTTGTCAATTTTTCTTCGGACAAAATGCTACCTCATTAGCAGATTTAATCAACTGTAAAAACCGGTGGGACAAATTTTAACCGTTTTTCTTATAAATTTGACTTGGGACAATATGCTAATGGGACAACGTGCTACTGAACCAAATAGGCTATTTACCGCTTAAGCGACTCGCAGGCAGGGAGTTCGCCCCGCCCATGCACGACCGGTTTTGGCAGCTCGGACGCTTGGCGTTGAGTCAAACCTACCCTGTGTGGTCATCATTGTCCAGTCAACCTTCCCTAACCGAGTCGCTAAGCGGAACAAATTTCAAGTGTTACTACGACTTATTACAGCTTCTATTATTCGTACATTTAAATTATTCAAGACCACTTAGCTAATGTATAAACTATTTTTTACATGTATCCTAATTAATTGCATTAGATATACAATTAATTAATTTAATTAATTAAATATACAATTAATTAAAACTTGATAACGGGTAAACGTTATCAATGTTTACCTTTCGGTTGTTTACAAACATAACTCAAAATATCGGTAGCAACACTTTTAGCATCTATTATTATATTAATAGGCAAGCATGTTTAATTTCCTCCTTTTTCTCAGCTTGTGTGCATCGTAGGGGGAGTCCGAGTATAACCGTTAGCACGGCCGCCCCGACGGCAATAGGCGCCCGGGGCGAGATTTTGATCCGCACCCCCTAAATTAATTAATTGACCTATCTGTGAACTGTAATGTTAAATTACAGTCAGAAGCATTGTAAAGTATTTGTTCAAAATGTAAATTATAATTCTAGTTAGTCAGTAGGCCTACAGAGACCCAGACAACGACACAGCAAATCACATTTCATAAAAATTAGGTATACTGTTGCTGGGAACCAAAATGGCGGATTACCGCGAACTGTAACAGGAGTGGCACGTGATAAAATGCGCCACGATATAAGTTCAATACCTTCATTCCCACGAGAACGAAATCAGAAACTTGTCAACGCTGCACCACGCCGCCATGATGGTCACCCGTGGGGGCAACTAACGGTGACGACATCATCGGCAAATCAAAATAAGGGGCGTGGTCAGAAAATTAAATGATTGGCTAATGTGATGTCTCGTGGGGGATGACAAAATTTTAGGGAAGGGGAAGCGAGAGCCGAGCGGCCGAAAAGGAAGAGAAGAGAACTTTAGTCTGGAAGAAGTTAGGATTTGGAGAGGATCAACCTGCGGGACAAGGTAGTAAGCCACCCCCAGCGTCCGAACCACCTATCTCCAAGACTCCAACATCCATCACCCCGAACAACGAAGACTTACTGAAGACATCAAGCACTTCAACGAAGAAACTCAAAACCGGAGATCAACACTCATCGTATCTTTGGAGACAAATCTTCCTGCTCCCTCCCAAAATTCGACGGCATCCCACGGCACAACACGGACTTCGGGGACCAAAGAGGACATCACCAGACGGCCCGGAGGACCACCCAGGAGCGGAGGCGGCCTACCAACACCGCATCCACGGACCAGGGTTGCAGCCGTACGACCACACCAGGGAGCTCCATCTTCGAGACCACCGTCCCGGAGGATCATCCCTTGGTGAACAACGTCGCCGCACCCAGGAAAACACCCGCCGGATGAATAGGGTATGTGCCCTCCAAATTATGAGAAAAGGCCCAAGACAAAGTTAACCAAAGGCAACAGTAAATAAAACACAAAAACTTAATTTCGATTCTATTTAACCCTTGCTAAATATTAAAACAAACAAGAGGATATAATTAGGGTGTATTTAAACTAATTAAATAAAAGAGTTTTAGGGTTTGAACATAGGGAGAAACAGCTCGCGGGATATTCATTTGTAAATATTACTTTTAAATAGATAGCTTATATTAATTCTTGTACAGATCATTTTTATTAACATTAAGTCTTTGTTTCCGTTATTATCTAACCAAAGTAAATGTGTCTTAAACTGGGTCGGAGGTTCTAAATATTTTAATGGACTTTATTTTTATTGGGAACCTTATCAGTATAATTAAATCAATTTATTCGATGGTCATAGTTAATTACTGATTTTGACGAACGGTTGTAAATATAACCTAAGTAATAAAACTGATTTAAAGCATAGGACTCTGAACTCCATAGATCACTTGTAAATGTAAATATAATTATAGTTATTGTCTTTTTGAATTTCTGGTGACGAATATTTCGACCAAAGTGCTCATTGAGAGACAAAAGGTGTAAAGACTTTCGGTAATCCGGATCCAGTGAAACTACGATTTGTGATTTGAACTATAACAAAGGACTCCAGTGCTTCTGTGAGATTTTGAATAATATTATATGTATTTAATCATTGAAGGGCAATCTCATTTATTAGGTTAAGTTTATGGTGTACATTAAACATATATTTTACTTACATTTGTGTTTGTTCAATCCCGGTCCTTAACCTCTTGCATTAAGCCAAGCGAGTCAAGATTAGTTTACCCTTTTATTTATTTATTATTTTAATTCAAATATTAAATTTCAGTAGCCTTACACACAACTTTACACACACTTTACATGGTGTCAGGCGCTTTTGATTGATTTAAATATCAAGGATTGAACAATCACAGTGGAAGTATATTGTGTTAGAATAAGACTTGTTAGTATAAGGATTGCAATTCGAGTGTTGGTTTGCGTAAAAAAAATCGGGAATATAGGAGTGAATCTTAGGTTAAATTTAAAAGGAATAAACCATAAGTAGGTGTTGAGAGTACCGTAATTAATCAAGAAAAGCTTTAAACTCAAAATATAATTTAACTTTAAAAATTTTTGGAAGGACAATTTTAACAGGGACTAATAATTAACAAAACAAAATGAAATGAGTTTAAATTTAAACAGCGCCCAAAAATTTCCTTTAGACATTTACCGCGTAAATAAAGAAGGACTTCAAGGGATTCTAACTAAATATAGAATCAAGTTTAACGAGACAGATACCGTAGCGGAATTAAGACCTGTTGTAGCTAACCTTAAACAATATTTAAAAAGTAACTTATCTGAAGAGAAAAAGCACATATTTAGGAAGCTAGTTGTCAAGAGAGAGCATTTAACTGACACCGAGTTAATTAAATATCCTGCCTTAAAAAATATTCAAGAGTTTATAAGGGATAGGGAAGACTTGTACGACACAGCGAACTCAGCAGCGGGGTCGGATAACGAATACGAGGAACCGAAACACACGTACGAGGAAATAGACAACGAAGACGAGGGAGTAGACCACGTATACGCCGAGATCTTCAACCTTCCACCTCTTTACCAAAACATACAACCTCAAAACATGGCGGTTAGAGAAAAGTTACCTTTAATATCTGCTGGAACCTATCATGGGCTTCCCACAGAAAATCCTAACGACTTTATTGATAAATATGACATAGCGTCAATTTCAAACCATTGGCAAAATGAAACAAAACTGAAATTATTTGCAGCACACCTTACAGGCACTGCACTAGCTTGGTATAAACACTACACTAAAGACAGGGTTGTTGACGATTGGGATGAATTAAAAAGGGTTTTTATCCAAACTTTCACACCGGCAGCACAAGCACACAATATACAAACGTTATTAGAAAATAAGGTCCAGGGGAAAAATCAATCAGCACTAAGCTACTTTCTTGAAATATTGACCTTATGCAGACGACACGATCCGGAAATTACGGATAAACAAATCATTAATCACGTTATTCAAGGCCTTCAGCCAGAAATATGCGAACGCATCCTAAACGAAAAAACGGACACACTTCAAAATTTAGAATCGAGCTTGAGAAAGGTAGAATTACTGCTAGAAACACAAAGACACAATAGGGAAAAATTTGAAAGAGCTTCAAACAGGGAAGAAAAATGCTTAACGAATCTAACATCTAGCAAACAAGAAGACGAAATTAAAAGTCTCAGAACGGATGTTAAAACTTTAACAGACATTGTAGCAAACCTTAACATGCGATTAAGTAATTCTAACAGCCAACGAACTGCTTACCACACACAAGAGGATAGGAGAAGGCATCCGACCACAGATGACTCACCGGAAGGAAGAGGACTTTACCAGGGACGACCCAACAACAGAGGATGGTACAGTGAAGGAGACAGGCGATACCAGAGGCAAGCTTACCACAATCAATCGAGGAACTACCAACCCATGGGCAGACCACTACCGAATTCATCAACACCAAGACACAACCAGAACTATCCTAGAAAATTCTGTAACTACTGTAAAAGAGAAAATCATAATATTCAAGAATGCTTTTTAAGACCAAGGCCTGAGCCAAGGAAACAATCTATGTTCTGCAAACACTGCAACATGTCGAACCACAGCGATAGTAATTGTTATAAACAGAAGAAAGGCAACACTGAGACAAAAAACGCCTAAGGTGGGGGCCTCCTTATAACAAATACAGTGGGAGTGCTCCCCTCTTCAAGAAACAAGAATATCGATCTCAAGAAAAAGGTTTTAAAATACAAAATTACCACAAAGAATTCCCAACCTTGGAAGATTCAGCGAAACGAAGACCAACGAAAAAGTATAAAAATAGAGGATGGAAGAGGAAAGAGGAAGAAGAAAAAGGAAGATCCACGACAAAGGAGAAGACTTCAAGATCCAATTGTACACAAACTAACAGGACAATGAACAAAGACATTGAAGAATACACACAAACTTGTGAGGAGTGTCAATTGAAACGAACCAATACTTACAAAACTTACGGGAAATTACAACCACAAATTCCACCCACTCAGCCTTTTGAAAGAATTATAATAGATTTTCTAGGTCCATTAGGTCAAAGCAATGGATATAAATACATTCTAGTCGCTACAGATGCGACGACCCGATTAGCGTTAACGGCACCAGCACGATCAGCGGACGCAAGAACCGTTGCAAAAATATTACTAGAATGGTTTTGTATTTATGGATGCCCTCGCATAATTACACATGATTCAGGAACTCACTTTATGGGTAAAGTTTTACAGGAATTGCTTCAAAATCTAGGAATACAACAAAAAAACAGTCCTCCTTACACTCAGCAAATACAGGGTTTAACAGAACGTACGAACTTAGTTCTTAAGAAAATGATATCTCATTACACGGAAAATCAACCAAGTTCATGGTCAAGAGTACTTAAGTATGTGACATTTGCTTATAATAATTCGGTAAATGCTAGTACCGGATACAGCCCGTTTTATTTAATGTTTGGAAGACAACCAAATCTACCCTTCGATTATTTATGCGTTCAAGAGCCACAAGATTACGATATGTTGCAAGAAATAAAAGCAATTAAAATGGTGAGGAAAGATATACCAAAAATTTTAGAACCGGCACAGCAAAGACAGAAATATTATTACGACAAAACCAGAAGAGATTTGAATTTAAACGTAGGGGACGACGTTTTAGTAAGCTTTCCAAAAGATGGTACCAACAAATATAATAAATTTCAAGATGTTTTTAGAGGCCCGTATCATGTCACTGAAAAATTAAATGATTTAACGTACAAAGTAAACTTGTTTAAGAAAGGGAAGTTTCAAGAGGAACCAGTTCATGTTTCAAGGTTAAAACCATTTTATAGAAGATGAAAATATTTCAACATCACACTTCAGAAAAATATCTACAGTGCTGTACTTCATATTCCAAAATAAGAGTTATTTGACCTATAGGCTAGTATGAAAAACATGGATTGTTAGGGGAAACAAAATGACGCAGAAATAGTGATGAATTATAGACTACAAAGAAAACAATTTAGGTACCTGGGAAAAACGATTATCCAACATAATCCCAAAGATCACATGACACTAAACAATTGAACTTCACTGCAAAATTCACTGCGAACTTCACTTCAAACTTCACTTAAACTTTAATAAAAACTTCACTCATATAACCAAACACTTCACTCGTGGCGCCACATCACTCTCGAATATATACGGAACCACATCACTACGAGGACAGACACGACATAAACCGACGACGAAACATCTCTTACTGACTATACAGTGGTTAGGAGCAGTTCAAGAGAAACATACATAAAGGGTCAGCATAATCCAAGCAACACCCGTGGGACGTGGGACACATGTGGCAAAGATAAGAAATCCAGGAATAAGTAGGTCATCGTTGTCGGAATCTCCAAGCCGAGGCACTAGAACTGCACGTACATGTAACACTCAGGCTAAGGAAAATAGACCTCAGACAGTCAGTTTAATGCACTACATGAATAAGGTTTTCTACGTTACAAAAAGAAATTAAATTACAAGTGAACTCCAGAGTTAAACGATAATATTAATAAATAATATTCATGGCTCATTGAACTTGTGAGCATTGGAGTATATGATGGCCAGATGTATTCCCTCATGACTTTAATGAAAACCAACGAATTTTAGGATAATTTTGGTTAAGAAAATTCTTCCCGAAAATTTCAAAAATCATGGCATTTTCTTAAAAATTTTCAAAACTATTCTATAAAACAAATAATTAGTAAAATCATTTTAAAGACGACTTAAAAGAAAAACCATTCAAAATAAATGTATATAGGTTACAAAACAATATAACTTTCAATTAATTCCATCTCTAACATATTATTATGTGGTCCAGATTGATGCCAAGGAGTTACCGTCTCATAGAAAGAATAAGAAGATGGAAAAACTTTTACTACTGTCGACATTAATCGTGCTGAACCTACTATCAGAAGGCAACTGTGAAGATAATAACTATCAATTTTTCAATGGATTTCATTTGGAGCGCAAAACCGGATTAATTCCATACGAAGGAACAATTCCACTTTTATTCACCACTTCACTAATGAACACTCCCACACCATTGGTATCTTATAAAACATTCTTAAATTGCAATAATACAACCAATCATACTCAAATCTATTGTGACTTAGAAAAAAATGTGAAAACTCTTCAAAATCTGATTAATGAACAAATCAACAATCAAATTTCTGATACGTCATTGACAAATTCAACAAAAGTTAGAGGAAAAAGGGGACTTATATTTCTAGAAGAATTCTTTAGCTGGTGTTGCAATTTAGCTTCACAACAAGAAGTATCAGGTGTTTACGAGAACCAAAAACAATTACAAGACCATGCAAATGAAATTATAGATTCCGTTGGTACACAATATAAGGACTTGGTAAAAACTGCTCAAAATCTTAACAACTTCACCCACGACGTGAAACGGCTCTCAGAAAATATCCATCAAAGTTTCGCAGCATTGAATGATTTACAAGCCACGTCATACTCCGATATACTTGATCAAATTTATGCCTTAAATCAACAATCACTAGTGTACATATTATACAATTATCATCAAGATACGATAACTGAAATTTTGGAGCGATGTCATTTAAATCTGTTATCAGACAAACTTTTAAATACAAGAAATCTATCTAATCATTTAGAAGCTTTAAAACAAAAGGCGCAAACCAAAAATCTGGTTTTAGCCATTCCTAGTGACAAAATATTTCTATATTATAAATTACCAATTACAAAATGCACAATTTTCAACGGAACTCTGCTACTAAAAATGAACATTCCTCTAAAGACTGCGAATCAAAAATATCAAGCATATAAATCAATTACTTCACCAGTAATGTGGAAAGATACAATTTGCCGTTTACAAATAAATAGTAAATATATTTTCAAATCAGAGACCTATTCTAAAGTTGTTTATGAGAACGATGATGATTGTAATGGAAAAACGTACCCTCTATGCCTATTACCTAGGCAAACGCTTGTATCTACGGAACAACAGGAATGTTTGCATCTAATTTTAAACTCTGAAAGCATCGCAAAACTACAAGAAAACTGTCATTATATTTGTGAAAAGCCACCAAAATATCCTATTATAACGAAACTCTTGCCAAATAAATATCTGATAACAAACATAAAGAACACTTTAACACTAGAATGCGATAACAATGAAGTACACCAAATAGAACCCATTACAGCAGGAACTTTGGAAGTTACAATACCCTGCGACTGTGAACTGCATCAACCTGACACAATATTGATAACAAAAATTCGCCCTTGTGATTCTAAAGACATTCCCATGATCAACATTATTAATTTGATACCAGTAACTTGGTCAAAACTACAAACAATCCAATTATTCCCAGTTACCTCAGGAATTACGTACAAATTTAAAAATTTATCCGAAATCATAAATGCGAATTGGACAATCAACAATCCAACGTTTGAAGTGACAGCACTTAAGAAAATTGAACACATAACCTTGAAGAATGACGAATTCGAAATTTTTGGAAATACGAAATTGTTATTTTACATAATGTTTGGCTGGACACTAATATTAACAATTATCATATTAGTAATCATTTATTGCGTACATATTCAATCGATCAAGATCAATATGAAACTTCCAGACAAAGATTACAAGAATTAGCAACAAGAACGATCCACAAGAGACACCAGACGGCCACGACCTCGACACACACACGCACACGAGAGTAGCAACGTAAACAAACAGCCGTCAGCAGCATGCGACACTGGCGTACAATGCACCGCGTCAGCTTAGCGGGGCCCAGGCTAGATGGAGTAAAGCTTCAACCCCGCTGTTGAGGAGCACTCACTATGTTCAACCCAACCTGAAATTGTCTTTAATTAAAACTTATTGTTCGGGTGGAACGAACAATTTCCCCGAGTAGGGCCATGTAAAGTATTTGTTCAAAATGTAAATTATAATTCTAGTTAGTCAGTAGGCCTACAGAGACCCAGACAACGACACAGCAAATCACATTTCATAAAAATTAGGTATACTGTTGCTGAAAACCAAAATGGCGGATTACCGCGAACTGTAACAGGAGTGGCACGTGATAAAATGCGCCACGATATAAGTTCAATACCTTCATTCCCACGAGAACGAAATCAGAAACTTGTCAACGCTGCACCACGCCGCCATGATGGTCACCCGTGGGGGCAACTAACGGTGACGACATCATCGGCAAATCAAAATAAGGGGCGTGGTCAGAAAATTAAATGATTGGCTAATGTGATGTCTCGTGGGGGATGACAAAATTTTAGGGAAGGGGAAGCGAGAGCCGAGCGGCCGAAAAGGAAGAGAAGAGAACTTTAGTCTGGAAGAAGTTAGGATTTGGAGAGGATCAACCTGCGGGACAAGGTAGTAAGCCACCCCCAGCGTCCGAACCACCTATCTCCAAGACTCCAACATCCATCACCCCGAACAACGAAGACTTACTGAAGACATCAAGCACTTCAACGAAGAAACTCAAAACCGGAGATCAACACTCATCGTATCTTTGGAGACAAATCTTCCTGCTCCCTCCCAAAATTCGACGGCATCCCACGGCACAACACGGACTTCGGGGACCAAAGAGGACATCACCAGACGGCCCGGAGGACCACCCAGGAGCGGAGGCGGCCTACCAACACCGCATCCACGGACCAGGGTTGCAGCCGTACGACCACACCAGGGAGCTCCATCTTCGAGACCACCGTCCCGGAGGATCATCCCTTGGTGAACAACGTCGCCGCGCCCAGGAAAACACCCGCCGGATGAATAGGGTATGTGCCCTCCAAATTATGAGAAAAGGCCCAAGACAAAGTTAACCAAAGGCAACAGTAAATTAAACACAAAAACTTAATTTCGATTCTATTTAACCCTTGCTAAATATTAAAACAAACAAGAGGATATAATTAGGGTGTATTTAAACTAATTAAATAAAAGAGTTTTAGGGTTTGAACATAGGGAGAAACAGCTCGCGGGATATTCATTTGTAAATATTACTTTTAAATAGATAGCTTATATTAATTCTTGTACAGATCATTTTTATTAACATTAAGTCTTTGTTTCCGTTATTATCTAACCAAAGTAAATGTGTCTTAAACTGGGTTGGAGGTTCTAAATATTTTAATGGACTTTATTTTTATTGGGAACCTTATCAGTATAATTAAATCAATTTATTCGATGGTCATAGTTAATTACTGATTTTGACGAACGGTTGTAAATATAACCTAAGTAATAAAACTGATTTAAAGCATAGGACTCTGAACTCCATAGATCACTTGTAAATGTAAATATAATTATAATTATTGTCTTTTTGAATTTCTGGTGACGAATATTTCGACCAAAGTGCTCATTGAGAGACAAAAGGTGTAAAGACTTTCGGTAATCCGGATCCAGTGAAACTACGATTTGTGATTTGAACTATAACAAAGGACTCCAGCGCTTCTGTGAGATTTTGAATAATATTATATGTATTTAATCATTGAAGGGCAATCTCATTTATTAGGTTAAGTTTATGGTGTACATTAAACATATATTTTACTTACATTTGTGTTTGTTCAATCCCGGTCCTTAAACTCTTGCATTAAGCCAAGCGAGTCAAGATTAGTTTACCCTTTTATTTATTTATTATTTTAATTCAAATATTAAATTTCAGTAGCCTTACACACAACTTTACACACACTTTACAGCATTAAATTAGGTGCATGGTTAATTTTTCAGTGTTGTTAGGCCTAGTTTGAATAAACTAAGGTCTGCCGCACACTACACAACGACAAGACATTTTGACGGAAGGCGTTTTATATGGCTCAGAGGCCTATGAGTTTAAATGGAGCTGACGCATACTACATCGAACAAAAAGCGACACGACGATAAAATGCCTTAAAGCGTTTTCCTCGTCTGGCGAAGGTACTGATATTTTCGTTTTATGGCAAAACGCTATCAAACAAAATCAGCGAAGTCACTCTACACATGCTTTGCGAATCACGTGATCCTCCTCCCTCTCCAGAGAGCACGTGGAATGGTGGAACAAACACATCTGCCATCTACGGAACGAGTAGGTAGGATTTTTGCATTGTCTGCTTTTTAGTTGAAATAAAGTGATGTTGAAATGCAAATGAGTGAAGATAGTGCTCACTATATAATATTCTATCATAAGAGAATTCATAACACCGATACTGAACCAGTCTGAACTGACAAAGAAGTGAAATAGAGGAACCCCTATTTATGAAATAGACAACTCATAACCATGAGGGGTCGTCGGAAGCCGTCGTGTTTTGTCGTGTCGGACGGATTTTTTTGACGCATGCGACAAAACAGAACAGAACAAAGCAAAACAAAACAGAAACTGTCGTGCCGTGTCGTGTTGCGGACGATATAGTGTGCGGCCGGCCTAACTAAACAAATTCACTTGTAGTTTAGGAACCGTACTACTATTTGTTGACACAACAATTTGTTGACAAAACAAAGATCTGGGTCTGGGTAGAGAGTACGAAAACTAACAGGCTAACATACACTTTTTGTCGATTGACCAGATGCGGCTGAATTTCAGCTTATCCTCTGATAATTATATAATCTTAATCCTCAATTAGGTAGTGGGGGGAGTATGCAGGCCCGCGTTGTTTCGTAGGCCCCGAGCGAACGTTCGAGGCATTTTTTCAGTTCGTAAGATCTTCTGATCAATAGGCCTAAATGCAGCCAAATGCTACGCTATCATGATTCACTTCCACTCTTCCACTTGCATTTGTAAAAAATCTGCATAGTTACAATGAATTAGTCTCTACACATTTCCGACTGAGAGCCTAAATGTTTTAAATTTTAATTTGAACCAATGAAGAGAAAAATTATTATTGAACCAATTGTTTTAAAAATATTTATTGGTGCATTTTTTAGAATTTTGTGAAGTGTTTGAGCCTTCCGAAACGGAGATTTCGTCTCGGCCGCGGCGCCCCCTTGGCCGTGGCGCCCGAGGCAACTGCCCCGGTCGCCCCGCCCATTATAATTTTCATCCGCCCTTAGGGCTACGTCCTACAGGCTTTCAAAGTTTCAATGTTAATCTTATGGGTGAAGGATAATTGATTGAATCATAAGACAGCTGTTGTAATAACAAATGTTAGCAAATCGGGAAAAACAGATGTTTCACTTATACAACATTTTAAAACGAATTGGCTCAAGATCAACTTTTTTTGGTCGAATTTGGACCAGCGGGCGATCACTAGTACAAATGAATACAAGAATGAATGAAATCAAAAGAAATGTTGAGGTTAGCGAACTGAAAAATTTACGCTATGTTTTTTCTTCTCTCTATTTCAAGGTTAACCTAATAGAATGATTTTGTGGTCGATTTTGAGAACTAAAAACGGCTGTTTTCCATACTGTATGATGAAAATAAATTTGTTCCTATATTGTAGCTTTTAAACAAAAATTACAAATACCACTGAAATTAGGCAACTTAAAAAATTTAGTTTCACCCCCTTGTTCTTCATGATTCAAAGACTTGGTGCTTGTAATTCTTTAAGATGTAAGCATTTAAGTATGATGCTTCTATTTTTTTGTCGAATTTTCGAACACTGGGTAATATACAAGGAGCAAGATAGGATCTGTGTAAATAATAACTTTTTTGCTTATTTTGACCCAAAGAACCAAATTACTAAGTTTTCGTACTTACTTACGGGACACCCTGTATATTATTTTATTAATTGACAAAATAGGATTTTAAAAGTCACATTAGTACAATTATTTAGCAGGCGAAAAGCGTATAGACAATGTCCGACGCCCGCCATTGGGAAGGAAATTTTTTCAAATATGAGATTATGAACACATAATTTTATAAATCTTTTAAATTTAAGAGCCATAATCATAATTCTAACAAATTCGGTTCCTAAAAAGACAAGTTCAACGAAAATGAGTTGAGATTATTCAAAATAGATTGCAGCACTGAAATTAGCATGAAAACTCATTTAAAATTATGGGTCGAATCAGAAAAAAAATTCAGTCACCATCTTGGATCAGCCATAATAATCGAAAATACCGGGTGTTCATAAAGTCTTGCCCTGATTTGATAGCTTTGCTGTACATAAACCATTAGAGCCACACGAAACTTACATTGCTTATTTTGAAGAGAATTTAATCTAGTTTTTTTATTATTAAGTTGGTAACACCTTTGTTTAGCTGTTGGACAACAATGCACTTTTCTTTAAATTCTGTACAAAAGCAAATCAGAAATGGTTAGCCTCTACAAGAAGTAACAGTGTGTCCTTTGGTTCTATGAAACCAAGTCCCCCATTACCGGTACTGTCCAAAGACTTTTTGTGCGAACATTTAGAACACCTGCACCTGATGTAAAAAGTATCTAGAGGTGGTATCCATATTTTTGTGACAGGGGCAGTGTGTGTGACAAGAAACGAACTTGACGCCCGCGCATCACTGAAGTCACGGTGGATTGGGCGTGATCGCCCGAGTAAATTGCCTCCTCGGTCACCAGACTTTACTCCTCTGGACTTTTTTATGTGGGGGTTTGTCAAAGACGTAGTGTGTTCTACCCCAGTTCTTGAGTTAGAGTCACTAAGATAGGGAATAAGAAATGCAGTGCAGTCTGATACTCATTAAATGTTAACTGAAATATGGGAAAAAAGAAAAAGTCGCCTAGAATATTTACAGGTAACCCAAGGCGACACATAGAATTTTATTAAGTTTGAACATATGTAAATAAAACTTAAGAAGTCACTTTTAAAACTGTAAATAAAACATTATTCTACCATCATCTGTTTTCATGCTATTCGATTTCTTTATCAGGGCAAGACTTTATGAACACCCGGTATTTTAGAAATTAAAAGTGACTTTGCTACCAATCATTTTAAACTAGGTTTTTATGCTGATTTCAGTGCCGCAATTGGTTTTTTTTAATATCTTGATTTGTTTTCAATAATAATTTTTACAAATGCCTTGTTAAATGTTAGACTATTGTATAAAATGCTATTGCCATGTTAATTGCTATTGTAAAAAAGCAACATACTCGCACTTCGACCAATCATACCAAGGCCTGGCAAGAAAACCACAAAAACAAAATTGTGTTTTGTTAACCAAAAGCTATTGTGGTACCCTGTAAGTGTCCGGTGGATACATACGCTTAGGTTTGTAGGCAAACTACCTTTTTAATTTTTCTGATAGCCAAAACTGTTATAACATACTAGCTGATGTAATTAATAATAATAATAATAATAATAATAATAATAAATGCAATGCTTTACATAATATTACACTAGTGGATCGTAGTTGTTAGGACTATATGTTTTATTTTTCACGTTGAAACAATAGAGTAATATGACTAAGGCTAAACGATGTTAAAGTTTTCAAGCCACGGTTCGTAAGTTTATGGGAGAAGTATTTTCAGGTTGGCCAGAGTCAATTTGTACAATAAAACTGGTTAAAAAAAGTATCCCACAGCAAAATGTCTAATTTATCAATCTAATATAATTTAATTTAAAGTAAACAAAAACGTATTGAAAATCATACTAAACTTCTAATTACAAAACAACAGAAAGTTAATTTGAAATGCAGTATAAAACGTATTGAAAAGCGTACTAAAACATCTATCTTCTTATTTCTATAAGGGTTTCGTCTGTTACGTCCCTTTTTCTCTCGACCTACTGAACCGATTTTTAAGATTGAGGTGTCGTTTTAAAACTTAGGTTACACTGCAGTGGCGAAACGTAGTTAAAAAGTTCATATTGTTTTGGGCTTCGCCCCCCTCGCATTTGATCTATTTCTAGAGGGCGCTTTAAAGTGTTGACCAAGTTCTTTAATATGAATTTTAATTTAACAGCTGATTATCTTCAGATGAATTTTAAAAGCCAGATAGTAAACAAATATAGATCTATGTCACTTCATAATCAACAGTCACGTACTGTAGGGGTGAGTTTCACTCATACATAATCATAAAATGAGCAATTTGCGCATGGGCCACCTCGTATATTTAAAAAATAGTAACAGCATTACAAACATATGAATTGCCGAGAGCGAATTTTGTATTCGATTTTTGCAGCTGGTAAAACTTGTTAGGTAAATATAACGCCGTTTAAATATAGACTAGTAATATATGAGTCTGAATTCAAAAGTATGAGCGAGTAAAAAATAACAGCCAATTAAAATGTATTAAATTTTTAAGAAAAAAAACGGAAAACAACACGGGTTTTGTTTATTGTTATTTAATAAACATTGAGTGATGATTGATAAACTGCCTAAAGTTTCTACCGGACTAAACATTTTGATTACAATATTTTATAATTTTAATTTTCCTCTTTGTCTTAAATGTTTCTAAATAAATTTAAATCAGTTTTATTTTAGATTGTGGTAAAACCAGGACCACCAGAACTATTAGGAATACCAGTAATAAGCTTTTACCAGCTTAATGTTGAAAGTGTCACGTACTTCACATGAGTTTGATACGGTAACAGATTAAGCAAATAGTGCGAAATTGTAAACAATTACATGGCCGCCGGAAACCTTAGGGTTAAAAAAGATCCATTAAAAATCGGTATAAAACAGTTTAAAATCTATCCCAAGTGTCACGTTTTCTATATTAGTTTGAAAACGAAGTAGGTAAATGGTGCGAAATAATATTCAACAATTATTTAGAAGGCCGCCGAAAAATATTAGGGTTTCCGAAAATCCACTTAGTGTCGGTACAAAAGCAGTTATGTACTGAGGAGAGACGGGGTTCCCCGTCGCGTCGGGTGGCTCTGAAAAGACAATCCAAGGGTTACCGACGCTTTCTTCATTTCCCAGAAGGACGGGTGGTGTACCTTGTCTAAACAGTTTTGTGGAGGACAGGGCTACTATTTTGAAACATGCAATGATTTTTGTGTTGTGGATAGCAGCACAGAGTAAGGAACCTTTAAAGGTTCCTTACTCTGAGGTAGCAGATTTCAGGTCTAACAGTTTTACCGAAATACTACCTCTGATTTTGCAAGACATTGTAATCATTTATGTATTAAATGATGTGGGTTTTCTTTATAAAGCCCGTTTGGATCTTTTATTCAACCTATCATAACTTATGTCTTACATTAAAGGTAGTAATTAATAATGCACGCACACATTTACCACCAAGCATAAGCATTCATTTGTCTATTTACTTACTGTGTTAGCGACTAATATAGATAAAATTTATAATTTTATAAATTTGAATTAAATTAAAGTTATATGTCCCCACTTATGCTCATGTTATGCTATACGGTTCAGCGGCCAAGTGATGGTTAGAAGTATGAGTTCTCGTTATTATTGACGTGTCACTGTTCATATCTGTTGTGCGGCGGCCTTGGGAATTCCGCAACTTGTAAATAACCTGCCCCTCCTTTAGTGGAGTGAGTTTCCTGTTCTGTATCGAAGGCAGCCAACGAAGGTTTACAAAAACCAAAAGGACCAAAACAAAAGTTCCTACAGTGTATGGAATTTATCCGTTCGCGATCCCGAAGGAGATCGCATTCTCGTAAAATGTCATTCGACCCCAACTGCCGGTCACTTTGGCCGCGAGAAATATTAGCGCGTGTTACAGATCAATAATACTGGATCGTGATGCAGCGGGACTTGAGCGAGTTCGTGCATAAGTGCGACGTCTGCCAACGACACAAGGTGGAGCAGCGGCAAACCACGGGTACAATGGGTATCAGACCAACTGCAGGTGTGTGGTAGGAGGTTGCAACTGATCTCATCGGGTCTCAACCACGTTCTTCAAAAGGAAACTGTTATCTGTTATTTTTCCAGGATCGTTTTACGAAACGGTTAGAGTTTGCTACTCTTAGACGGGCAACCGCTAATACTGTCGGCAAAGCATAAAAAAATCTAGTTATTTTTCGTCACGGTACCCCTCACGCGGTTCTTTGTAATAACGGCAGCCAGTACAGTAGTAAACTCTTTAAAGATTTATGGAAAAATTACGGCTTTGAAATAAAATTCAGGCCGGCATTTTCGCCCCAAGGTTGTGTCCTGATTGCGGTCAGTCCCGATTGCGGTCAGGGGAAAACTGTCCAGATTGCGGTCACCCCAAAAATGTCGTGGGCTAATAGAATGGCATCTGTCCAGGGCCGGTGACAAGGGGGGGCAGAGGGGGCAAATGCATAGGGGCCCGGGCTCACAGGGGGCCCGGGCCGACGAAAAACATTTTGTAGATTTAAAACATCCGAAAGTGTACAATGAACATTCATTGTTAAATTAAACATGACAGATTAATTTTGAATGCTTTACGGCTGCTCTTTTTATTTACGAGCTTAATGTAAATGAGCAGAGAATAATTAGTTTAGCTTCACTCTAAACAAACAAATAATTGTAAACACTGGGGGTGGTGGTGCTACTGTGAGAAATTCCCTGGAACAAGAACCGTTGTGCCTGCCTGGCGCTGGTCGCACACACACTCACGGGCCCCGCGCAGGCGCGGCGTGACTCGAGGCCTACATAACTACTGCTTAACGTAGTTCTCGTTGGCCCCGTTCCCACCCAGCATTTAAATAGGGCCTACAACAGATCAGGTTGCGACCTGAGCACCAAACAACACCAACACGATAATGAGCTTATATTTTTCTTTCAAGCTCGCATTTGGGTGCAGTAGATGTTTTATGTTCTAATTGGATTGGGTTTGTACAAGTACCAGGCTACCCGAGCCTGGCTCGTTGGTTTTAATTCAGTTTTGATATATTGTCACGGTAATAGAGCTATTAAATTTTTCCCAAAAACCAAATATACCTCTTTACAGTTAACAGCTGTTTTAAAAAGTCTGCTTAACATAAATGTTTCTTTATTTTTGTTACAAAATTTTGTATACCTTTCGTTGTTATTTCCTTTCCAAAATAGCAACACATTAGACCAATGTTAAAAATTACGATTTTTAAACTTAAATTTAGTCAAAATTCGATTTTTTTCTGGGATTGAGGCTTTTTTTAAACTTATTTTTGGGCCAAAACACTCTTTAATGCAAAGTTTAAGCCAAATCTAACCGCTAGATTTCGAGATCATGGAACACACATCCATCAGACATTGCTTGTATTATAGTACAGTATAGGATTCTGTGTTGTTGTAAGAAAGTTAATAAAGACTTAAGATTAAAACTCTAAATTTATAAAACTTAAAAGCCTAAGTGAGCAAATATTTTTTGTTTTTTTTTCTTCAGAAAACTGTTTAAAAAATATTTCTGCCGACTTGTAAGCCTAATGTTTTTTTTATTTTATTTTTTTTTTATGGTTCGCCGACTGACAACTGCATTTTTATCATTTACATTTAGACATAAAGAATTCTAAGGCCTCATAAAAACGGGCTTCTCAGTTGTGATTTTTTATTTTCAAATTATTTTAATTCTATACGTGTTGCTCGAAATCGAGCAATTTACTTTAATGCAATACAAATGTTACTTTTAGTTCTAAATCATTGACATCCGACCAATCCAATATTGTGAATATCTGCTATCACCAAAAACTACTCGTATTTACAGCTGATTATTAACAGATGTTTAAAATGCTTTATTCAATCCCAATGTTATTTAAATGGGAAATTTTGAGATTTTAATGGTGGATAACGCCTTTATTTTCCGTCAGATTTTCACCAGTTTTTGGCGGAAACAACTACAGACCAAGCCCTATCCAACGACACCAAAAACTTGAATATCGGTTGAAAATTGTAGGAGGAGTTCTCAAGACAAAAAAACCCTTAACGTATTAAATAAGTATAGATACGCAATGACTGTATATATATATATATATATATATATATATAATACATATATATATATATATATATATATATATATATATATTGATGACTATTATTTTTGGTCTCTGAGCACCTCAAAACGAAAAAGTAACAATACATTAACGGCCTTGACACCTATAATATTATCTTTGCAGATTGTTAATACTCACGTATTAAGTAGCCTGAGGTGTCAAATATTGTTCAAATAAAACCATTAAAAAATGGACTTTTAATTTTATTTACATGACTGCTGAAGATGAACGGTAATTAGTTCGAAACGCGTCCAGTGTGAAGAACAATATTTGACACCTCAGGATACTTAATACGTGAGTATTAACAATGTGCAAAGAAAAAGTAACATAGTCCTGGGCTTAGGTCTTACCATGAGACCTACGGTAATAGCTTATTCCCTATGGGAAATTCGCTAAAACCAGCAGTCAATTTGTAATAGTTTGTAAGGTTAGTAACGTTCCTACAGTAGAATTTCGAGTCTCTCAAAGCCATAAAACGTTTTGTTGTGGTATTACCAATCTAGGTATATTTTTTGTCAATTGATAGTCAGTAAGGGACACTGTAATCATGCTCAGAATAAATGGATGACAAAAGGGCTTCGCTTTTCTAGGGCAAGGAAAAAGAAGTTAAATTCCCTGAGTAAGGTTTCAACAGATATAGCTTTCATATTGTGTGTTAGAAAATACAAATCAATATTTAAAAAATATTTAAGACCAGCCAAGTACAAGTACAATAGTAATTATATATCTAGATCCCAAAACAAAGTCAGAGCGACCTGAGGATTTTGTAAGGAGAGAGACTGGACGGATAAAAGACCGGCCTGAAATTTAATTTGTGTCAGTTGATAGCGAAGTTATTTAAAAATAAACGGTATCAGATAACTGACACATACTTTCTCCCAACAATATAAAAAAGGATTAAAAGCTTCAAACATTAATGTGTTGATGGGTCAGACGGATAGCTACCAGCTAAGAAGCGCGAGTTTGACCCTGCGCGCGTCTGTGACTTTTAACAACGTACTGCGTTTACCACTAAACAAAAAAAGAGTTTTCTCCGCAACCACTTGACGTAGAGCAATAATTTAAAATACTAAATTATTTAGTTTTTTGAGCTTTATTTAATGGTGGTAAGTAAAATTTATTTCAAGATAACTGCTATTTTGAAAATCCAAAAAAATTGTTTATTTAAACACTTTTTACTGTATAACTTTTGTACGTGCATTTTCTCAGAGATGCGGGTGGTGTCATTTTATTCACCATTTTAATCTTAATAAACCACAAAATTTTAATAAAAATCGTTAGAGCCGTTTTTGAGAAATTTTGATTTTTCACGTTTTTTGAGGGTTTTTGGGGGTAAACTACCCTTAAAAATATAAAATTCTAAAAAATGAAAAAACGCCTGGAATTATCGTGGATTTGGACCTACATACCAAATTTTATCAAAATCGGACCATTCGGGGCATTCTCTAGCTCTGTATACATCCTGACACACACACACACACACACACACACACACACACACACACACAGACATCACTCCGAAAACCACTTTTTTGGACTCAGGGGGAACCAAAATGGATAAATCCACCAACAACTCAAATTCGAAAATTTTGACGAAAACAATACTAGTAGTGGGGAATGGGGGCTTTTGGAACAGTTCAAGGTCACCCGAGCGATGACGTCATCGAGGTCAATGACCTCACCGATGACGTCATCGATGACGTCATCGATGACGCAATCGATTACGTCATCACCAATGACGTCACATCCATGACGTCACACCCATGACGTCACAGAAATGACGTGCTGATGACGTCATCACCCCTTACGTCACCAAGATGACGTCATCGATGTCACAAAAGGTCAAGGTCACGCTGAAACCTAAAATTTTTCGGCACTTTTGCTGTTTCTCACACTACGCTCCGAGTTTCAGTCAGGTTCCCATGACCTTGACGACTTGGAGCGAAATTAGACAAGAAACAGCAAAAGTGCCGAGGAAACTTGAAGTTTGCAACGTGACTCTGCTTAAACCGTCATGTGACACCGCTCGGGTGACCTCGAACTGACCCAGAAGCCCCCATTCAACCATTACTGCAACCGCGATGCGCACCCTACGACAGACACCGAGCGACTGACTGTCCGGCCCCGCGCACTCTAGGTATATGGGAAGTGGTGGGGGAAATTGCGACGACCTCGGGAAACTTGAAAATGTCAAGCCGGGTAGCACCGTTTCGGTGCTACCTTAAAGTTACATGTTAAAGTGTGATGACCTTGAGTAAAAACATAGTAATACTACAAGTTTATACCGTCCCAGAGTTAGTGTGGTGACCTTTAGTCAAAACACTGAAATACTATATGTTGAAATCATCCCAGAGTTAAAGTGTGATGACCTTGAGTGAAAACACAGAAATACTACAAGTCGATCCCGTCCCAGAGTTAAAGTGTGGTGACCTTGAGTCAAAACACAGAAATACTACAAGTTGATCCCGTCCCAGAGTTAAAGTGTGATGATCTCAAAGTTGTAGAAGTGTTGTGACCTCGAACTACCCCAAATTGTCAGGAATTGGAGTAGCAACCGCGATGTGCACCCTACGACGGACACCGAGCGACTGACTGTCTGGCCCTGCGCACTCTAAGTATATGGGAAGTGGTGGGGGAAATCTCAAGGTCATCCAAATTGGGTTTTAAAAAATAAGAAACTCTAAACCCCATGCTCCTCTTCTTCCCTTTCCACCTCATTTGTAGGATATATGGTTGACAATGGTAAATTTGACAAATACTCCGGTGATTGTTGATCGTCTTGCTGCAGTATAACTTCAGACCAATCATAATCTAAAGTGGCCTTGAGCTTTATTCCCGGGTTGTCGAGGAGAATAGACTTCATCCAATCGCAGATGGTTTCTAAATAATGCACGTTGTCGATTGTCAATTTCCAATTCGTAGTGGGTACATCTTCGGTGGAAGACATGGCATTGCAAGCAGGCGTGTCCGCCATGGTTGTTGGAGGAGGAATGATGCTTGTTGCAGCGAGCAATGCTGGTATTACAGAGTAGTGGGGGAAATTTCAAGGTCATCCAAATGGAGTTTTAAAAAAAGGAAACTTTGTCTATTTACTTATAACATAACCACTTAAACTAAAAGGATTGGGATCAACAGTACGTTTAATCATCATATCCGTTATATTCTTCATGTTTCTCAGTTTTCACCTCCGCCCGGATAGTACCTCCACTCTTTAGCTCCTTTTCGGCTTCTTCTAGTTGCTGGGTAATCGCCATCTGACATTGAAGTTCAAAATCATCACGCGACACAGATCCGCAAATATCCATCTGAGCCAACCAGAGCTGCCTGAGGTTCTTTTCCTTTTCCTCGACAGCTTTGACGGCTGCATGTAATTCATTTTCTGTAATAGAGGAGTCCCACAATTGTTGATCATCGGTTTTGTTGACAACCTCCTTTTCGGACTCCTTGTACAAATCGTTCAGCTCCTGCTGAGTCTTAATGGTTACCTCCTCGTAACTAGCACAACTTACATTGAGAGACATCTTGATGTTGTACGGTTGACCGTTGGAGTTGAAATGAAGCTGAGGCACAGCGCTTGGAGGTACTATGAAAAAGTGGTGGGGGTGTTTGCATCGAAGCAGGTTTGACCTTTAGCTTGGTGGTGGGGGGTAACTGTGAAATGCAAAGGTCAAAGGTCAAGGTCACCCGCGAAGTTTAAAAAAAATGCAACATATCAATATGTGACAAACCTCACATATTGATATGTTGCACTTTTTTGTCTTTTGTATTTTTTTTGTCTTTTATGGTTTATTTATAAAACATTACAATAACATATGTACAACAGTAAAACTTAAATCTAACACTGCTGCTTGTCGACGATGTGGATGGTCAACTCGGTGGAATTGCTACCCGTGCAACCGTGGGAAACCAGGTAGAGACAGCCGGGTTGGATGGAGCGCAGATCCTCGTTCTGGAGGAGATGGACGAATCGTTTCGGCAGGTAGACTTGGAACTTGGGCTCATCCCCCGGAGTGAACGGTGCCTCGCTAAGACTGCAGCAGATGGCCTCTCCAACTGTAGTCTCCATCTTCTTCATGGCGTGGATAATGTAGTGCTTCTCATCTTTAAGTTCGGAACACTTCTTGACAGGTAGTATGGTAGATTTGGAGTGAGCATTGAACTGCTCAACCAAAGTTTGCAGGAACTGGTGAGATGCCATGGTTGAGTTAAAGATTGTCTTCTTCTTCGTCTTCTTGCTGGGAGATGTTGTCGTCTCGGAGTCTCGAGTAATACTCATGCCAGGTCCCGGTCTGCTCCTCACTTATATAACCCCCGTCACCCCCACCACTCCCCATTTCCCCACTTTGAAGGTAAGATGCGAGTTTATAGGCGTTTTTTAAAGCGCAATGTCTATCTTTTTCATGTTATGGACTTTTAGTACAAATACAAACATTTTCCATCGTATACTTGTAGTTTTTATCCAAGCCCACATCATTAACCGGAACATGAGTAAATTCTTGGATCCATCTCTTCTTTTCGAATCCTTTTGTGTAAATATCGGTAAACCTGTTTGAAAACTGATGCATGATGTGATACAAGTCTGTGTAACTTGCAAAACCATCATACCAATCGATATGATGGAAATATTTTGAAATCCACCTGTTGGTAGTAGCGGCTTTGCTAGTTAAAGAAGAATAAGAACATGGTGGTTTGAACAAAAATGTATATGGAACACTTGTACTGATGTCGAAAAACACAAGTTCTTTTATGATAAATCTATCGTCATTACCCCGAAACGCTTGGAACTCAATTATACCAGGTTTGGACTTTACTTGTTCTTCATCCTTGTCGATTGCGAAGGCCACTCGTCTGCTCATGATGAAGTCCAAAGATCAACTGATTTCCACACCACGGTAGGTACGACTTTTATACCAGGCCGTACAGTTGTTGGCGCGTTGGTGTATATTTAACGTGGGCACCGTCCCCGGTAGGCCTAACCCCACAAAGTGTTTGATATTGTTTTAAAAACCAACCATTGTCATCTAAGTTTCCATCTTTACATTCTCCTTGTTTTCATTTTCATCACTAACAATTGATTCTTCTCCTCCTTCTTCCTCTTCTTCCTGTTTTACTGATTTCTTATGTAGTTGAGCGTATTTTTCCAATTGTCTCCACATTTGTACTTCATGAGGAACTCTATTAAATATAGAAGTATCCACAGGTCCATACAAAATAGGTGCGTCCGGTTGTTTGTCCAAAGTGTCTTCCAAATAATCTTTAATAATAGCACTTGAAAACACTAGTTGTCTCAAGTATCTTGTTATTGGTTCAGTTGCACAGGTTACAATAAAAAACTCTTCTCGATTAAGTTGAATCTTGTTATCATGTCTTGTTGTGTCTCTAAACCGCAACTGATGGTCACCACGATTCTTTATAATATCAATTTCCACATTTGAATCCAAAAGTCCTACTCTTGTCTTTCTTCCATACATGTTACTAGTTAAATAGCATTCTAGCAGATGCAAGTGCTTCATAAAAGATTCCCAAGCACTATCGGTGAACAAAATCATTTTGGGTCCATGAGTTAAAATTACAGTAGGTGAATAATCCGTTGATTTCATAACACCGATTAAAACACTTTTGTCCAAACTGGATGAGATTGGATAAAATATTCGCAAGAATACCTCACTCAATATGTTAGGAGAAACATTATCTTCAATATCCCTTTTCTTCTTCTGTGCATTCTTTCTTCTTTTACCTTTTTCCTCAACATTATTACTGGCGTGGAGTTGTCCGCAAGTGTTGTGTTCATCTCCCTCCGGTTGACCTTGAAGATCTAAAAAGTCGGATATCTCCTTCTCAATATCTACTACATTTTCTTGTGTACCACTAGGAGAAGCCATATTGAATAAGATGCTACCCATACAAGAACAGGCAACAAACTGATGAGGAGCGACCTGAATGCTCTGCTTTTATACTCGCGGAATGCATTGGAATGTAACAAAACCGGTTTTTTACAATACATTTTTAACAATTCCAGTTAAAGGTGTGTATGTTACGATTTTATCATGTAGAATTAAACAGTATGCAGTTGTATTAGCTGGTATAGCCGCGTTGAATTCCATTTCTATTTTTATATCCACACTTGATGATTTTACCGATTCATTCTGTTTAGAACAATCGATTACAACTATCGGGTAACCATTTAAGTACTTTTCTGGTGATAGTAAAGGTGCATTTGTTTTACCGTAATATGAACTTTGGAATCTTGCATACATATCGTACAATATGCTGTACTTTTTATTAGCGAATGACACATTTAAATTATCGTATGGAAAAAATTGTGAATTTAAATAAACTTTAATATTTTTCAAGTTGCAATGATCAAATTGGCCTGCATGTTTGGTGATGGTGTCTCTTCTGCCTGTTTGTAAACCAAATATAATATACCTGGCTCGTTCCACATAATTAGATGTTTTAACAGTCCAAGTGTGACGATCCGTAGCTGGCAAGCTGGGATGTTCATGAAATTCCCAACTTCTAAAAGGAATTACAATATCACGATCAGCCTTTAACTTTCTTAATAGTAGCATTCTATGCTCATCAGCTAATTTAACATGCGGAACTCTCCATACAACTTTGTCTAATGTTAATTTCCATTCTAAAGTTGCATCTGTTGTACCGTCTGGAGCTTTATTTTAAATGTAGTCTAACCGTAATAGGCTCTTCTCGGAAATCTATCAAGTTACCGTCTTGATCCAATACGTTCAACACGATGTCTGAAATGAAAGTGGTGTTCAACGGTAGATATACCAGGTTTTGTGGCTTTTCAACAATTTTAAATCCAGGCGGTACACTGGGGTAAAAAGTATGTATTATATGAGTATTTGCTCCATCCCTGTAAGCTCTTTGTATAATGTTACAAGTTATGTCTATACTATTGACTTTTAATATTGTTACAGTTTGTTTACCGGAATGTGTTTTATTTGGTTCTAAAATCGCTCCATCTTTGGGAAATCCTAATTAATCACCAATTGAGTTTGGCTTAGTGAAATCTATATAATAGTTTGAAGTAAGCTCGGCTTTCATTGTATTGTTATTACCTTTTAGCGATATATTGTCTTTTCCCATTTTATTTTGCAAAAATTCATTAATATGATCAATTTCATAAGAACCTGTGGGTAAACTGCACTCTTCTAAGTCTGTAAACTTACCACTGGCATCTTTTCCTTTATAATAATGCAATTAAGTTATTTTTACCTTCCGTAACATTGGGAATAGAGTTGTAAGTTGTAAAATCTAACAGTGCTGCCTCCCAAAATCTTTCTTTTTGCAAGCGTAACGCTGGAAAAAGGATACTTCGTAAAGTGGACGATTTTCCTGTTAATGATACCGTATAGGAAGACATCTCAATAGTGACTGATACTTTTAGCTAGGAATTCCAAACATAAATGGCCGCATATTGAAGTATTATCAGGTTGTTCTCTTTTATAGTTGTAATATATGTTTTTAGCAGATTTAAAGTAATATTCAAGTTCTTTAGGTGGTGGCAAATTACCAAAACTATCAAAATAATATACATTGCTATTCAGTTTCTTATAACACACCCAATGGGTGCCGGACCCTTCAGTATTATCCAAATTTACGATTCCAGTCTCATTTTTCCATATTTTCTTTGGTAAACTGTCCTTCATGAATACTCCGCGAAAAAATGGTATTTTTAAACAGGAAATATATTTAAATAATTCAACATTAGTCAACGCTTTATGTGGTATAACCAATTGATTTCTTTTATTTAATATGCACGATACGGTCTTAGGTATAGACCAGCCCCGTTTTTTACCATTGACCATATTGTCGGTTTTTTGTTATTTTTTTTCCTCGGAGAACGTCTTTTTAGTCTAATATTACCACCATGTTTCCTCATGGTTGATCCTTTTTTATTCTTACCCCTCCTTTTACCACCTCCTACCGCTGTTTTAGCCTTCATACCTGCTGTTACCGCTAAAGCTGCTGCTTTTTCCGCAATACTAGCGTCACTAGACTTTACTCGTTGCCAAGCTATATTTGCTAGCTTTTTATTAGCGATTGACCTATTTCTTGAATCGGTAAATGTGGAATATGCGATATCGTGTTCTTTACAAGCCTGATCTAACTTATTTATGCCTGGATCACCTCTTTCCAGTCGTTTTTGCAATTTAGTTCCTGGTCCGCAATACTGATAACCTCCCGGTATGTGAAATTCGTATGGTAAAGCGTCTATTGCTCTGTTTACGATAGATCCTACTGGAATACGATTTAAAGCTTTACTTAACAGAGAAACCGCTGTGGACGTGATACCGCCTCCTTTCCGTATAGTGTCTCGATATGGACTGGTGTAATGAAACGCCATGATTGTCTTTTATATTTGAAAAGCGTAACCCATGTGTTACCTCTATGACAGGTTGCACATAAATGATGTAATTTATGATGTTATTTAATTAAATATCAAAAGTACCCCAATCTGATGATCTAAGCTTTTGTGTGTTATGATTAAAAAAATATTTATAAAGAATTTCTTGTTTAATCCATGTATTTCTCATTTTTTCGTCAATAGGTTTATGTTGTCCTGCTGCAATATAATTATGCATATCAAATAATAAATTACCTATTACTTTAACAAGAAAATTAACAGTTACAGCGTTATCGGCATAATCAGGGTCTGCAACATTTGTTAATCGTTTGTTATCACAATTCCACCATTTTTTCCCAGTTGGCTCTAATTGTATTATCTGTTCATAAGTAACAGCATCACCAGGCTTTTCACCAATACCTAAATTTGTCAATAACTTTCCTTTACCATCCCAAACATAATTGTTTTCTTCAAGTAAAGTAAACTTTTCATTTCCTTGTACAAATACATCTCCTTGACGTGTTACTACTTGGTTTTGTCTCACAAAACCGGAGGTTTCTTGTTTTAAAGTTTCCTTCATTTGACCCACCGTTGCACCATCTGATGGTGCAAAACCATCTTTTACATTTGCTAAACAATTACCAAGACAGTCAATAACTCCTACATCACGTGTAATACAATGATGTAGAACAGGTTAAAAGGTTAAAATGTTTTTAACCTTTTAATCTTTGATGTATTTTAAATTTACAGCATCATTTTCATTTTTTGGATAACCTATATCGTTAATAATAAATTTATAAAAAGAAAACCCATTTTTTGTCTTTTCAGGTATTATAGAATGTAAATAGCGTCTATTTATGCTATCTTGTTCATCTACAGGGTCTACTACGTTGGATATACGTCGATTTTCAGCATTATACGTTTTTCCATTGAATTTTAACGTATTCTTCAATTCCGATGATAAATAACCTATGTTTATTGCATCAGCGTTTTGATTTGGCTTACCAACGTTAGAAATTCTATGGTTACCCGCGTTATATGTGTTTTTGTCTAGTTTCAGCGTTGGTGATATCTCTTTTTTTAATACTTTTAAATTTATTGCATCGTTTTCATCTGTGGGATCATTGATGTTTTTAACCGTTTATTACTAATATCATAATCCCCATCAGGTGTTTGTGGTAATTCAACACCTCTTTTTAAAATATTAGAGTAATATAATCCATCCGATGAATACCGTCCGAACTTGTCAACACTCATGGTGCAACTGAATAACATTCTAGAGTGTAACCCATTTTTATAATATTAGTCCCCGATTTCTAACCCATATCAGTTTTATACAATTTCTTAGTCTTCATCAGTTACATTTTCATCATTCCCAGGACATTTAAAATATTTTAAATCCGCACTAATTAATGCTCTGTCTGCTTCATTTCTAAATACATGATTTTTATGAATAAATTCTTCACCAGACAATTTTCTAAATCCGCTAAATGAATTTGGATCTGCAATTAGTATATTTTGATAATCATTTACATCCATTAATTTAAATCTTTGCTTATTATGAATAAACTCTTTATTTGCACTGTCATATTGTAATGTTTGTCCTACAGTTGCAGCATCATTTGGATCTCTTCCATTATGCAAGTTTTTTATTACTTTATTATTACATGTAAAAAATCTAAAAGAATGATCTGGATCTAGATGTACGGTTTGTGATAAAGCAGCTGCATCTCGAGCAGTATAACCCAATCTCATATTTGATAACCCTTTACCCATGCAATCCCAAGCATTATTTTTGTATGTTAATAAATTAAATTTTTCATTACCTTGAACAAATTCATCTCCTTGCTTCGATACTACTTGATCTTGTTTTACAAAAGAGGTTGTTTCTTGTTTTAAGGTTTCCATCATTTGACCCACTGTTGCACCATCTGATGGCGCCGAACCATCTTTAACATTTGCTAAACAATTACCAAAACAATCTATAACTCCAACATCGCGTGTAATACAATGGTCTTTGATATATTTCAAATTTACAGCATCATTTTCATTTTTTGGATAACCTATATCGTTAATAACAAATTTATAAAAAGAAAATCCATCTTTTGTCTTTTCAGGTATCAAGGAATGTAAATAGCGTCTATTTACGCTGTCTTTTGCATCTTTAGGATCATCTACGTTGGATATACGTTTATTGTTAGCACTGTACGTTTTCCCATTGAATTTTAACGTATTCTTTAATTCAGATAACAAATAACCTTTGTTTATTGCATCACCGTTTTGATTTGGTTTACCAACATTGATAATTCTATGATTTTCTGCATCATATGTGTTATTGTGCAGTCTTAATGTTGGTGATATCTTTTCCTTTAATATTTTTTAATTTATTGCATCATTTTCATCCATAGGATCTTTTATGTTTTTTAACCTTTTATTACTTATATCATAATCTCCATCAGGTGTTTGTGGTAAACCAGCACCTCTTTTTAAATTATTTGCGTAATATAATCCATCCGAGGAATAACGTCCGAACTTGTCGACACTCATGTCAACTGAATAGTATTTTAGGGAGCAACGCATTTTTTATAAGATTACCCCACGGTTTCGGAGTTCATCCACTAAAGCCACCCATTCGTTTTTCAATCCAGTATGACCCGCTTCTTCAGCTTCATGTATTAGTTTCATTCTATCCACCAATTTATTGATATTATTGTAATAAATCACATTTGTGTTATATAGTTTCTTCATTAAACCTGTACCTGTAACAGATTTGTTTCTTTTTCTTGGTTCTGGAGCACTTATACTTAAAGTGGATGACACAAACCTTCGTTTTACAGGTTTTCTTGGCATTATCGGCATTGGTTGTCTTCTCGTTGTTGGTATTAACTTGGATACAAATTCTCTATATTTTAAAGACCTAGATCTAAAAACTGGTTGGTCAGCTAAATATTTCCTCCTGTATGCATTGGTGTGTTCCAAAATCTGTTTATATGCTTCCATGTCTTTTTCTTTAACTAACAATTCTAAAGGCTTTTTTTCAAATAATAATTCAAATAATCCTCTTGTGCCCTTATATCTTTGATTACCAACAATAATATTATCATGTTCATCAATGTTCACCGGGCTATTACCAACCATTAAACCTTCTTCTGTTAATCTTACTCCATAACTATGGTAGCTTTTACTAGGATTTGTTCCAGCTAACATTTTTATCATGTATTTCCTTCCTAAAGGTCCTTTGTTATGAATGTTTTCACCCAACAAGCTTATGTTTGATGGACCTTCCCTTGCTTCTTCTTCTTTTTCCTCTTCACTAGCAGTTGATACATCTTCATGTCCTCTTTCGGCTTTTACTTCATATAATTCTCTTATACCGCTATAGTCTGGTGATTCTAGCTCTCTTTCGGGTTCTTCACCGGTAAAACCACTATATGTAAAGGATTCCGGGTCTTCATCACTAAAGTCTTCTGATTTTACATTTTCTCTTTCAAACTTTGTAATAGGTGCAATTGCATCTCCTTCTAAAACAGGTTTAGCAAATTTTTTGTTTAATTGTTTCAAGGGTTCAGTAATAGGTTTAAAAGTAGATTCAAGAAATTTCTCCCTTTCGCTAATACCTAATTTTAATGCTCTGTTTTTATCCCGAATAGAATCACTAAGTGATTTTATTTCCTTTATTAACTTTTCTTGGTTAACCATGTTTGTAGCAAGACGTGTTGTACAACAATGAATGTTTTACATCATGATCAGTGTATTAGTATAAATTTATCAAATCCTATCCTGTATCGACCATTGTTTAGCGGTTGTTCCTTCATAATTGTTAAAAACCCATACTTTTCAGCCCAAGCCTTTCCACACAACTCTTTAAATCGTTCAAATGGCATATCCGCACTTACATGGTCATAATATATTAGTTTTAGGTTGGTTTCATCCTGTTTAAATACAATTAACATGTTTGCATTGTCTCTAATGAGCTGTTTCGGTATTTTGCTGTAAGTTTGACCAATATAAATGCTATCTATGTTGTTATGTCGACCCATGGCGAAGTAATTCCTTATTGTATTTTGATTTTCACAAGATACATCGTCAAATATGAATACTGAGAATGGTTTAGCCTCTTGTGGTTGCATGACACTCTCGCTTGCGTTAAATCTAAAATATTTAACTTCAGGCACATTATTTAGTATTTGTTCCAATAACTGATATTTTGGTTGTTGTAGTGACTTTGAAAATACATATAAATTATTAAAACGTAAGCCTTTAGGGTTTGTAATCAAATTGAATACTACATTTGTTTTCCCACAATTGGAAGGACCGGTAACCAGACAACGCACCGTGTTTGGTAACAAAACACCATGTTTCCCAGTATTGAATTGAGAACCATCCACTGTGAGTTCATCTATATTATTAATAGTAAAATTGTCTTTTTGCGGTATTATCTCCATTCTTTGTAATGGTTCAACCCAAAATGATGCTCTATCATTATATTAGGTCCTTTTTAGGTATCCAAGAATCTTCCGTCTTATTAAATCCTAACCATCGTACTTTAACCTTATCTTTTTCCGTTGCAACACCTTTTCTACTAGATATACATCACCTACTGTTGATTTTAACATTTCATGTCCATAAAACCCTCCTTCCAGCAATTGTCCTTTATTATCTTTTAAAATGTAAGTTTCTGGTATTGTAGGTTGCACCTTAAATACAGTAAATACCTCATTTGTCCAGTTTGGAAGATATCTTTTACTGAATACACCTTTGTATTTGCTTATTCGCACTTTATCACCAACATTAAACCTTTTAGGCTTTTGTTTTTCAACTTTTGGTTTAGTATTCATTTTTATACGTTTTAATACAAGTTTTTCATTTTTATTAGTCACCCGGCTTGGTTTCATACCGATAGTTCTATGAAACTTGTTATTGTAATCGCTTATAAGTTTTGGTAACATATCAATCCATACGTGCGATCCTCTGTTAGAAAACCTCTTATACATCGCACCTTTTAAAGTTCTGTTGAATCTTTCAATTATTGATGCTTTTACCTCTGAATTGGTTGAGTAATGGTTAATGTTGTGTTTTTTCATTAAATTTGCAAATTCCTTATTGAAATATTCTTTTCCATCATCGGTTTGTAAATGTTTTATAGTATGTTTGTCTCTTTGTATAGCTGTTTCCATTGCTTTTGTAACACTTTTGCCACTTTTATTTTTTAGTGGTAAAGCATCCGCCATTTTTGAAAAACAGTTAATAATAGTCAATATGTATTTAAATCCTCTATTTTGTTTACTGTAAGGAATCATTTCAATTAAATCCGCTTGATATAAATCATTTATTCCTTTTATCACTGTATTTCTTCGTGGAAACTTTCTTCTTGCAGGTTTATGAAGTTCGTTGACAATTTCTTGCTTCAAGTCTTTCATATTGCAGGTTTGAATGTTTCAAGTATCACATGTATAATCACAATGAATGTTGTCTTAAATATTCACATCATTTATATAGGTCAAGGTCATCCAAACTTGTGTAAAAAATGGGGAACACGGCGTTTGACTTGCCGTGTTCCCCATTTTTTTACGGAAGGAGAAAGGAATAAGGTCGAAGTTGTAGAAGGACGAAGAATAGGTTACTAGTTGATAGGGTTTAGAGAGTAGTGGCCGAAAGGAAGAGTATGAATCTTATCCGGCATAATATGCCTTTTATCATCTTGAGCTGATAGTGCTCTTTTAACTTCAGTGACACTGTAGACCTCATGTTTAAAGCTTCTGATAGTGTTGAACGTTGCAGACATTGTAGAATCTTCAAACAAACAGGTCTTGTAATGGTCAAATGTCACATGTTTCTTCAAGTACGATGTTTTGACTCCTTTAGCTTTCTTCACTGTCGGTATGTCATTTTCCATATACATCTTGAAGGAATATAATTTGGACATCAGCGCAACTATTTCCTCCAAAGGTATTCCATTTGCTTCATCTTTAAATTTTCCAATTACTTTTTTATTCTTTTCATTGTAATTCGGATGGTTCTTCGGATAGTCAGAGAAGTCAAAGTCGTCTTTGTATGGGAAACTCCTTAGATCTTCATACATGTCCAAAGTCTTTATCCAGTAGATAAACGCGTCGGTATCCATGTATACAACTCCAATGTTGTCTCTTCCGTAGTGTTTAACCATTTTGTTGTAATGGAAATCATACATCAGAGTTTTACTTATATCCAAAATCGACATTCCAATGTATAACGGACGATCCATCACTATTGTTGTTTTATTCATACTGACAGCAACTAGATTTTCGTTTATAATCATTGATGTTTCAAAATTTGGTTTTTGCACTAATTTTTCCAATTTCCTAGGATCACTTACTAATTTTACAATTTTGTGTTTTCTCTTGTTCTCCAAGGTCTTCCCAAAGATGGCGTTGTTCATTAATTTGTAGAAGTCCTTTTCAAATGCTGTTGTCGCTGCAGCTCTTCTTGTCGTGTTGGAATCGATATATGGTTTCAACCAACAAGACTGGGTGAATTCAATTGCTCTGTTAATTTTCACTATACGTAGACCCAATTCAAGTGCTTGTTGAACTACCCAGTAGTGTGCCACATATCGACTCTTATTCTCCAAGGTCATCATCAGCTTGGGCCATCTTCCTGTCGGTGAAACTTCAGTCTTGGCTAGGAGGGGCAGGTCGTAATATTGGTCGTGAAGGTGTTCCGGATATTCAAAATCACAGTCTAAAATATAACCTGTTTGACCATCTTTTGGAATCCGTGATATGTCACCGATGGTGGTCGGGTCAATCCACTTGAAGTCTGCGTAGGGAAGTGGATTTGACATCGCCCAACCATAGAGGTTGTTCGCATCAAAATATCCAAGGTAGAGTGATGGTTGTTGCTCGTCGAAGTTAGGGATATACTTGTTGTTGGCCTTAACATGTCTGGTCACAGCTTGAGTCAAACCACCTCGTACACCTGATTCGATCATGAGGACCATATCAATGTCTGTGAGAAGCTCCAATCGACAGTTAGTTGACTTGAGCATAGCTTGCCATGCTAATCCAGGGGATGTATACGAGTGTAAAGGATCCAATCCGTAGGCTGAGAAACAGGTGTTCCGAAATTCTTCCATCACATCGCACAGCAGAGTTACATCCAATTTTATATAAAAATCAGAATATTCCCCTAAAGTTTGAATGTTTAGTTGGTTCCAAACATTACTGGCATGATTGTAGTCCTCAACGGAGATTTCACTTTCATTTAATTTGCTATTGAAGGCTTCAATCGCTGGTAGACTGGTTTCTTCAAACTTTTCTGTGGAAGTTATATAATCATAGGGGAAAACTCCTTTTCGTAATACTAAGTTCAATTTATCTTCAGGCACAATTTTGCTGGTTTCTTTTAGATCTTCTCTTCTTAGGTTCTCAGACAATTTGCTCATACTAGATGACATAAATCTATAAGAGTCTACGAAGCGAAGTTTAATTTTATCAACTGTTTTTGAGAAACTGATGTACTTCTCCAATGTTTCAGCTAATACTTCGATTTTTCCATCATCTCGTCCTAACTCTGGGATAATGAAGTGGGAGTCATAGCCGCTAAGTTTGTGTAACACGACAGGAATAAATTGAGGAAGTTTGTAATTTATATTGCATGAATTACAAGCAGGTCCTCTGTATAACCCTGTGAGGTGATCATGATCTCTTACTTTTTGATTTTCTTCACTGAAGCTCTTCTTGCATAGATAACATCTTGTTGCCGAAATGTATTCTTCTTGTTGATTTTGGTTCAAAGGTTTCATGGGTAAAACATTACCGTATAAGCGTTCCGCCTTTTCAGCAATATCATACAACTGGTCTACAAAATACTTAGCAGCTTCTTCCCCACGGTAGAGTATAGGAGTGGATGTTAAGCTATATTCTTGCAATTGTTCTTCAGGTAAAGTAGATTTCACCAATAAGCAAAAACTGTTAGGTTGATGCAATTGATATTTGGTTCTTCTAGTTACTTCACCATCCGAAAGATCCTGGCACTAACGTGGATTCAAAGTCAGCGTAGATAACTAGTGGAATCCGGTATTGTTGAACTGTTTTATTGAACTGAACAAATGCTCTAGATGGTGGTGGCAGACTAATCTTCACTTCATAGTTGTCATTACAAAGCCGCTGGTGTTCCGACAACCACTCCGATCCTCCACGTCTCAAGTCCTTATTTGTGAAACAAAAGCATCTCTTACACACTGTTACTCTAATTTTCTTTTTAGTCACTTGTCGTCCAACCAAAGTTTCAAAGTTCTTGATGTAAACATAATGTGATATTTCACCTTTGGTCAATAGCAGCAAATCTGTATGATTTTGACGTTCAGTCTTTGTAAATCGTAACGGGTATACGTTATTTGATTCGTCTAAACCAAACACATTAACTGAAACTCCTGGGTTTTTTCTCTCAAATTTAGCAACATCATTAAGACTAACAGGATACGACATACCTTGGAAGTTATAGCGGTGTTGAACAGCTTCGTATGCTATGCTAGGTCTACAGGCATTAGGTTCCACATATTTTGCTAACATGGCATACCGGAAACATTCATTATCCTCATTTTTCACATTGATACATGATCTTGTATCTCGGATCACCTTTGGTAGAGGGATAAAGCTGCTTCCTATCATACCATATCCATGCTTGTGAACCCTCACATCCATACCTTCAATTGATGATAGCGTCCAGCCGGATCCTCTTCCTTCATGTTCTTGAAGTTTCACTAGCAGTTCAACCAAACATTCTTCTAAGATTTCGTTGATATCAGATGTGGTTGTAAGGGTTCGGTTTTTAGCAATGAATGCTCTCGGTGAATTTTCACCATCGGTATTAGTAAACATAGCCTCCAACACCAATCCAAATTTAATAAAGTTCAATCTTGTCAATTCTTCCGTCAATGTTTTTACAACTAGTTTTTTAGCTTGAGTTATAAAATTTTCCAATTCCAATTGCACGTTATTAATTTTGAAATGAGTTACAACTGGCCCTGGCAAGGCTGTGGTGTGCAGTTGTCTTATATCTTCCACTTCTTCTGTATCCTCTTCTTCCATATCCTCTTCTTGGGAACGCGGTTGTCTTACATCTTCCACTTCTTCTTCCGTATCTTCTTCTTCCATTTCCTCTTCTTGAATAAATCCTCCAGCTGTAGATGGTCCAGCACCAGCAAATTGGATCACACTAGGTCTTCTTCTTTGCATTTGCTGTAGATAGCTGTCCCAGTAGTTCGTCTGCTTCTGGTGCTCTTCCAAAAACCGGTCAATTGAGTCTAAGTCTATTTCATCCATGGTAATATCTTCTTTTCTATCTTCGTCTTCATGTAATTCTCTGTGTAGGGTGAAAAGATCTTCGTCTTGAAAGATTTCCCCACAAATGTCGCAAAGAGCCATTTTTACAGTTTGGCTTTGAGTGTGCACTCGGTGAATGTCCACGCAATAATGAGCAGCGCGCTCAACCGGATCCCTTTATACCCGAGGTTGAAGGGTGGGGGAAGGTGACATCATATACATCCGGTTTATTAATCATGTAGTAGATTTGGCTTTTAAACACCCATTTTCAATATATTCTTCAACAGGCTTGATAAAGCAATGATGTTTGGTCTAAATCCACTACTTTTGTACAAGTTTTTTCAAAGATGTCAGTTTGAGCAAGTTTATATGGGTCAAGGTCATTTGGAATTATTATTTTCAGCGGGGATAGAGCACTAAGCAGCATAAATTACTACAAAGTGCTCTATCCCCGCTCACATTTTTTTGTTTTAATTTCTTACAAAGGTGAAATATCACTGGTATTACCTCCAGAATAGGGAGAATTCTGTTGCGATGGAAGTGGTGTATCCAATCCAATTGGTTTACCCTTTTCATACTCCCACCAACTATGCATTTATGTGGGTCAAGGTCGCATAAAAGATACCCTTTGAGCGGGGGATAAACCACTAAGCAGCATGCTAGTCCATTGCCGCAAAGTGATCTATCCCCCGCTCTGTTCTACAAAACCTCAATCAAGTCCAAGTTCAAGTCCTAGTTTAACACTTGGTTGGGAGAATTACATTAGTTTGATGCTTATTTCTACCGTTACACTTGCTCCATTCTCAAAAAGATATAAATAATATAATCCTGGATACTGTTTTGTTTCACGTCCTGCATGTTCCTTAATAAAGTCAAAAGCCAATCTTTTTGAATATTCTTTATGCTACACTTCTTTCACACAAACAAGAATTTTTTCTTCCACCAATTTCAGTTGAATTGATGTTAGTTTGCTTACATATCATCCTTGTCTATCAGGGGTAGCTTGTAGGTGAAAGTATTTGGCGGTAGTTTTCGCGTTCTGTCAAGTAAACAACAAAATTTTTTATACAATTTCTTCTCATTGTCTGTAATACTATTAATACCAATCAGATTATAGTACGAAGGTTTATAAGGTATACGACGAGACATTTTTGGTCACCGGTCTTCCTAAGAATGAGCTCCTGGACAGCCACTTCCAACGAAAGCTGGAGCGTGAATGAGAAGTGCGTGCAACCTGACCGCCTTATATCCCCACCGGGCGACCACGCCTAGGATATTAGGGTGGGGGAGGGGGTGGGGGAGGGGGTGGGGGTGGGGGTGTGGGGGGGAGGGGGGGGGGTTATTTAAAAAAATAAACCCTTACGGGCGTTCTTATGTTGCCATCGCTGTAGTCTCCGAAAAGATACAACTATAGGGAACTCCAGACTTGTGTGTTAGTAATACCTACCAGTTAAAACCCAAAGAAAAACTTTAATATTTGGTTCAAGGTCACGCGAAACTTTTAAAAAAATAAAACAATTTAATAAAAAAACAATTCCCAATACCCAAACGCAAGCGCAATATCTTAGAACTAATACAAGTCTTAAAGTTAGAGTAGACTTCGCTAAACAGTGAAGGCGCCATTCAGTGTTTAGTGAGGCCTATGGCGGTCCGTCCCGATCGTTCACGTTCAACGCGCGGGAGCGGACTGCGAGCCGGCTGTGGCCAGGCCGCCTTATATCCCCACCGGGGCTGCCACGCCCAGGATATCAGGAGTGGGGGAGGGGGTGGGGGTGGGGGAGGGGGTGGGGGAGTGGGGGAGGGGGGGGGAAGGAGGGGGGTCACTTTTTCTGGGGGGGTCACTTCTCGTCCGGAGCAAAAAACTTTTTGGTCAAGGTCAAAAATTTTTCCGAAAAAAAAGTTCGGGGGAGGGGATGGGGGAGGGGGTGGGGGAGGGGTTGGGGGGGGTGGGGTGGGGGGGGGGTCACTTCTCGTCCGGAGCAAAAAACTTTTTGGTCAAGGTCAAAAATTTTTCCGAAAAAAAGTTCTGGGGAGGGGGTGGGGGTGGGGGAGGGGGTGGGGGTGGGGGAGGGGGTGGGGGTGGGGGAGGGGGTGATGGAGGGGGTGGGGGGTGGGGGGGTCACTTTTCGTCCGGAGCAAAAAACTTTTTGGTCAAGGTCAAAAATTTTTCCGAAAAAAAAGTTCGGGGGAGGGGGTGGGGGTGGAGGAGGGGGTGGGGGTGGGGGAGGGGGGGGTCACTTCTTGTCCGGAGCAAAAAACTTTTTGGTCAAGGTCAAAAATTTTTCCGAAAAAAAGTTCGTGGGAGGGGGTGGGGGTGGGGGAGGGGGTGGGGGAGGTGGTGGGGGAGGGGGTGGGGGAGGGGGTGGGGGAGGGGGTGGGTGAGGGGGGGGAGGTGGTGGGGGAGGGGGTGGGGAAGGGGGGGGGTCAAGTGGGTCAAGGTCACCCACTTCACTTCTACTCTAAGTGTTGGCTATACCCCCTCCACAACCGAGTCCCTAGGCTGCACAACACCGCTCCGCCAGTATGTCTCCGGCTTCCATGCGGTGCACCTCGCTGTTTTCTAACTCTCTATATGTAAGTATTTTTACAAGTCTTGAATCTAGGTCACTACACTTTAACTCTGGGACGATATTGACTTGTAGTATTTCTGTGTTTTAACCCAAGATCATCACACTTTAACTCTGGGGCGGGATCGACTTGTAGTATTTCTGTGTTTTGACTCAAGGTCACCACGCTTTAACTCTGGGACGGGATCGACTTGTAGTATTTCTGTGTTTTCACTCAAGGTCATCACACTTTAACTCTGGGATGATTTCACCTTATAGTATTTCAGTGTTTTGACTCAAGATCATCACACTTTAACTCTGGGACGGTATCAACTTGTAGTATTTCTATGTTTTTATTCAAGGTCATCACACTTTAACATGTAACTTTAAGGTAGCACCGAAACGGTGCTACCCGGCTTGACATTTTCAAGTTTCCCAAGGTCATCGCAATTTCCCCCACCACTTCCCATATACCTAGAGTGCGCGGGGCCGGACAGTCAGTCGCTCGGTGTCTGTCGTAGGGTGCACATCGCGGTTGCAGTAATGGTTGAATGGGGCTTCTGGGCCACAGTTCAAGGTCACCCGAGCGGTGTCACATGACGGTTTAAGCAGAGTCACGTTGCAAACTTCAAGTTTCCTCGGCACTTTTGCTGTTTCTTGTCTAATTTCGCTCCAAGTCGTCAAGGTCATGGGAACCTGACTGAAACTCGGAGCGTAGTGTGAGAAACAGCAAAAGTGCCGAAAAATTTTAGGTTTCAGCGTGACCTTGACCTTTTGTGACATCGATGACGTCATCTTGGTGACGTAAGGGGTGATGACGTCATCAGCACGTCATTTCTGTGACGTCATGGATGTGACGTCATTGGTGATGACGTCATCGATTGCGTCATCGATGACGTCATCGATGACGTCATCGGTGAGGTCATTGACCTCGATGACGTCATCGCTCGGGTGACCTTGAACTGTTCCAAAAGCCCCCATTCCCCACAACTAATACTTTCTCCATATACTATGATATAGAGGGAGAAAGTAAAAGGAGTAATAACTTAAAAAATGAACTCATATTTCACGAATGTTTGCACAAATTTAAATACCCGACCCGACACCAATCCAGCGATAGAATTAATTCCAGAAATTCTTAAGCCCGCATATTATCTTTTATGCTTTCCCCCCACTAGTGAACAAGAAGTTTTTCAAATCATAAATTCACTGGAGCCCAAAAGATACACGGGATGGAACGAATTGTCCCCGTTTTTCAACAAAAAGGTGTACAAGCGTTTTTGTAATACCTCTTATACATATTGAAAATCAATCTTTGGCTCAAGGCAAATTTCCACATCTTTTGAAACTCTCAATAATAAAACCCATACTCAAAAAGAAAAACAATTTTTATTTTTACAATTTTAGACGAATATCTCTACTTTGTACCTTTTCCAAGGTGTTGGAAAGAATTGTACCAAAAACATTGAATGACTACCTTGACACAAGTGGAATCTGGAATGGTTCTCAGTACGGTAAAAAATAAATAAATAAATAAATAAAGAACAAATGACCATCTTTAATTTTATTAATAAAGCCTCGAGGGCCGTGGATGGATCACACTACACCATTGGTGATTTTTGTGACCTGTCCAAGGCTTTTGATTTTGTTGACTTTTCCGCCCTGATTGCTAACTCAGATTCTATGGAATCGAGAGTTCGGCATTGTCTTGGTTATCATCATACGTTATGAACCAACAAACAGATAGCAAAAGGTGCATAATATAAAACAACAAAGGGAGAATTGATTAAGCTCACAGCAGTTTTCGGGACATCACTGCATGTGAATTGATTAATGATGCTCCGATCATTCAGTTTGCGGATGATACTTCAATAATACTAAGTCACAAAGACAAACATCTACATTCAACCCAAATAAACAACAAGTTTATTCAGCTAAACAACTGGTTTTCGGTAAATGGTCTTAATTTTGAATCCAACAAAACTCAGTCTGTTAATTTCCATTTAAACAATAAAAACCCTCCGGAAATGACACATCTTATATTTCATCTGACTTAAAAATAGTCCCCTCTGCTAAATTTTTTGGCGTTGTAGTTTACTCCTGCTTCACATGGTGTGAACACATCAACCAGCTGCTTCCCAAGCTCAGCAAAACCTTGTATTCAATATTAACCTTGTCCCAGGTAGTCTAATTTCATACAATTAAACAAGTCTATTATGCTGACTTCCATTCCCTTTTGTCATATGGAATAATTTTTGGGGCGATGCCAGTGAATCATTTAAGGCATTTCTAATGCAAAAGAGAGTCTTAAGGATCATGACTGGGTCTGCTTTCCAGGATTCATGGAGGTGACTTTTTCAGCAATCAAATATTCTTCCTCTTAATTATCTTTACATTTTTCCCTGTGCAATGTTTGTATTTTCTAGTTTGGAAATGTTTTATAGTAAAAATCATCATCACTCTCATTTCACAAGAGACGCATCTGTCCTACAATACCCAAGCCACAAAAAAACATGTTTCGAAAAATCTCCTCTTTATAGTTGTAAACTCTGCATCACCATTTGCCTGACAGAGTCAAAAATGAGCTTGACAAAAAATCTTTCAAAAAGTCACTATTTCAATATCTTTTAGGTAATTGCTTCTACAGTGTATCAGAATTCCGAGCTACGGCATTTTTATGGAATGTCTATATGTCAGAAAGGTTTCATTTGTTTAAAAACCTGTGTAGATTATTTTGAAAAGTATAAATCTGTGAAAGACTTCTTTTAATTTAATTTTAGTTATTTTTTATGTTATAATTAGACATAAGATAATTAGACATATGTATATATATATATATACATATTTAAAACCAAGAACTTAGTGGACTTAACTCGCTGTATTTTGGCCGGCAAAAGTTAATGAGTTAGATATGAATGAGTCTGTATTTAAAATTGTAAAGGCTGCAATTTTTTATCATCATGACAAACTGTCTAACCCAGCTGATTAAGAAGCATAGATAAAAAGGTAGATTTTAATTTTAACATAAGATTAACGTTGAATATTTCTTTTACTATGATGTAAAGACTTTTGACAAACGTTAGAGAATATCAAATCGTTATAATTGCACCATTTAACAGTAATAAAATTTTACTAAAGCCCTCGACGTGTGAAAAGATATTTTAGCACAACTTTGCTACTTTGACGTAATATGGGGCGAAGCCCTAAGTTTGCAAATGCAATTAAAATTGCTATAAAACTTCACACCACTGCAGTCGAAGACAGGAAATAAAATAAGAACATCAGGTAAAGCCATTGCCTCATGAAAAGAGGACAAAATATAGTCTATGAGCATGGAAGACAGAAAGACAGAGGGAAATAAATTTTAGTTATACCGATTTTAGATTCTGTGATGCATAAAATGTAAAAATAACAAAAAATATCAATATTCTAAGCAATGTATAGAAAAAAAACTCTAAACTTATTATTTTAGTTTGATGTGTGGTAATGCAGTAACATACTTTAATTATTCAGTAACGAAAAACAATTAAATAAAGTTGTTTTATCACTATGAAAGTGACTTTACTAATCGTATCTCCTACTAGGCTGATGAAAAACAATAGAAATTGATTAACTCTTGAAGAGTATGAAATAAAGACCACGACTTAAAGATAACTGCACATTACTAAATAGAACAATGGTGATAAAGATGTGATAAAACTATCTATTACTAATTGTTGATGTCCTTGAATACCCATATAAATAAACGCCTGAAAAACATTTGCCATACACCACTTTTCTAAGCTAGAGGTAAGTATTGGTTCAAGCTCTTAAAACTGTTCTATAAATTATTCTTTTAAATACGTAAGTTGTTAGGCGCATTCGACTCAAGTTTTTCACCACGCTAAAAAAGAAATAAAGAACAATTAATAATGAAAACTTAGTTTTTGTTTGATTATAAAAACATCTCCTTTCATACAAGCAATTAAAATTTCAGTTTTTGTTTACAGGAGCATTAATGTAATTTCGTTATTAATTATCCACATATTTATAGAGGGAATTACGTAGGCCTAATCATGCAGATATCCTAATAGAATAATCACGAATCTAATCCTAATAGATTTTATATTGAATAATTATCCTTATTTAGTAATATCTACTTAAATATGTATATTTTTGTCAAAAGAAATATATATAATTTTTATAAGTGTACCATTATGGCATTATCATATTATTGTAAATTGTGGGATAGTTTAGTAAACTCAAAAAAAGTATTGTTTTGATGTTAAACAACATGTTTATTTGCCCCTTAGCCAAAGTTAACTCAGAAAAAGTATTGTTTTGATGTTAAACAACATGTTTATTTGCCCCTTAGCCAAACATAAAAGAAGAGCATTTCTTGGAAATCTTACGATAGTCTTAAAATACTACGGAAGAATGTACGCCGTAACTGCTCTCGCCATTCTCATTTGCGTGAGTTTTAATTCCAACTATTGACTATTTTAACACATTTATTCACTTGTAATCTAAGCTATTAATTTTATCATAGTAAATAATTGGTTATTAATTTGTTCACGTTTACGGTAATTATAATTCAATTGTAAATATGTAAATAAATCGTTATCTTTTCTGAGTACACTGTTACACATTTTATAACAAGTGTACAAATCAACTGTATTTATACTGCAATCTGTATTTATAATGGATTGGAAACCATATTGTTTCAATTAAATAACTTTTTTAGAATGAAAAGTCGCAAAGTTTTGTTAGGTATTTTACTTATGACAATTCATAATATATGAAAATTGTGTATAAGTTCGGGAATAAATAATAATAAGTTTATCATTCCATGTTTCAAAATTACAAAAAATGAAAGATTGAATATATATATATATATATATATATATATATATATATATGTAATTATTAATAAACAATCTTTGTACCCTTTAAATGTGTGTATATAATATATATATATATATACATATAATACATATATATTATGTTTAGTATATATACTATGTAAAAAATATCTATACTATGTATTTACTTTTATGAAAAATTTATGGAGTGTATTTAATATTACATATCATGACAATTATCATTATAAATATTTTATACATCGATAATGACTTATTTTAGTTTGCTTATATATGAGATATTAATTATAATGTTGCAGGCAATAGTACTTAGAATATAATAAGTAGATCAGTGATGTGACAAATAAGACTTTTTTTCAGGCTGCTGCTGCTACTAATTGCCCACCTAAAAAGAAAGGTACGTTTAAATGTAACTTTATACTTTCTATACTATAGCACTGTTTTATAAATAGATAAACAATAAATCTTTTCTCTAAATGTTTCTATAATAGAGAAAAAAATGAAAGATTGAACACATTTTGGGCTTAAAGTAAAACTATAATTAACTTTTGAATTTTTCAAAATTATATTTTAGTAACAATCTTTTATTACACTTACTACGATACTTTGTTTTTGAATTGTACTAAACTACAAAAAAATAAAATATATACATCATTGCATTAATTGTAAAAAACATTGTTTTTATTAGGATTCGGAAGAATCTAAAGTAGTGTTTATTATTTTATACAACTAAATTAATTTAGTATATTTGTAGCCTACGTCTACTTTTAATAATTTTTATAATATAGAATTTTTTATAACATGTTTTAATTTGTTTTTCAGTATACACTGCAGCAGAAGTTAAACAAATCCAGGCGTAAGTTTGTTTGCAATACTCCATACAATAATAATAAATATAACTAAAAATTGTTTAAATTTCTATAAAAAATCAATGCTATATATATGACGATACAGATTGAAATCTAATAATAGCTACAAAAAGCATTAAATTTAAATTTTATGGAGTGAAAATATTTAAAAAATAATATATATTTTTTATTTTAAGATAAACGTGAGTTACATAATATGACTATGCACGAAATAATCTACATTTTCCTTCCAAGTGTAGCCTATATGGATATCTAAAGAGTGTATTAAATTAATACATCAGATTTTCTATTTATTCTATTCATGTATTTTCAATTACAAGTTTGGCGAAACAAGCTTTTGTTCAATATATTGATGTTAATTTTATAATTGTTAGCCTATATTAATTCAACTAACCAGTAAATTTGATCAGGTAAAAACAACAGAAACAAACTTAAGTCTTAAAATAAATGTTTTAAATATAACATTTTAAGAGTGAAGACCCTTGCTAACACGAAACCGTTTTTATATTACTAAAAAGGGAAACGCTATAAACAGTTGTATAATACCTTTGAACTATAAAAAAGCAAAATATGAATTGAATGTATTTTATGTAACACTATTGAATAATCGTGCATTGTTTGAATTTTTCTTATTTTCAATATAGTTGTTTCAACACCGATGGCCAAGAGGGCAGTACTTTGGATGAAGGCCTTAAAGCGGCAGATTACCTCGGATATACCCAACAACAAATAAGGGACCTTTTTAAAAAATATGACACAGATAATAATGGAATAATCACTTATGGAGGTAATCATATTATAAAGGTATTGATTTAAAATATAAGTTTCAATTTCATCTGACTACAAAAAAAAAAGAAAAAAACATTTCTGTTAAAAACCAGGCGATGATCTGTTTTTATTTTTTAATTTTTATTTTACAATCAAAGTAAGGTGTCATAAGTAGTGACGAGTAACCCCTGATGATTGAGAGCTTAAGTTGGCTTCATCTAAGCCACCGACCGGATCACTTGGCAGTAACCAGATAATTTAAACCTTTTTATAATGGTTCTAGCTTAGGTAAACACTTGAGAGAATTTAGTTTTTACTTGAGTTTTAAAAGCAATAATCCTCTCATGTTTCAGCTTTTGATAGTTAACCATTTTCAAAAGCTACTTTTTCTTATTGTTTATAATGTGTACTCCTTAAAAGGGTTATTTGTAATGTAATATGCTACTATCATCCTACCCGAATTAGTATTTTAAAATTTGAACTTATTTATCTTGCATTACTCATTTCGTGCCCATCCATCTAAAAATAGATAAAAAGGAGTGGTAGGGGTTATGAATATCCTGAGAAATTTGACTATTGTACAATATATATTTGTCGAATAATTAAACGTACAATAAAGATATCCATTGCATATGTGTTGTTTAGTTTCGGTTGTAAACGCTCAAGCTTAAGATTGCTGCTTATTAACTGTATAATTTTTCTAAGAGGTAACTACATCTAGAAGCGTTTAAATCATCTTTATAAAGTACGAATATTATACTAACAAACTCAAGCATTTTATGATAAAAGTTAAAGTAAAAATAAAAAATACAAACTCTGTAAAAGCTTTATTAATGTATATTGTTGATTTTTCAATCGCATATAGAAATTTTATGAACATCCTCAGGCACCCATTTGTTTTTATTATAAGACAAATAATTCGATAATAATTTCTAGCGAATTTTTCCTATAGTTAATACGTTATTACGGTAGTAGTCACGGTAAGACCTAAGAGCGGATCCATGATATTTTTTTGTTTTGAGGTCCCTAGAAGCCAAAAACACCAAGCGTTCAAATTGATATACATGCCAGCATTTACTTGATTGAGTTCGTGAGCCAGAATGATCGGACTATGGGAACGGGGTTTTGTGAGGTTTAAAAAGGGTAAAAATGAGGTTTTGGCTTTTTTCACTTCAATTTCTAAAATTCAACCATTTTAACCTAAACCATTAAAAAAGATATAAAAAAACCAATCTAGTATTTTGAATTTTTTACTTAGCTTAAATGGTTATAGAGAAAATCCAAACACTATGTTATCCATGCTATGCTTATGGGATATCATCAAAACCTTCTATCTTATTTATTGACATATTTTAATAAAATTTGGTATGTACGAGATTCATTATCAAGCATTTAACTTACATTTCCTTACAAAACCCATATGGCGGCAAACCTACGTACTGACCCCTATATGGGGAAATGAAAATAACACCATAACTTGATAAAATTTGGTATATACATTAATTAGGTAGGGTTTAACTCATATTTACAAAAAACCCATATGGTAGCCAAATTACATACGCTAATCCCCATAGGTTTTATGAGGAAATAGAAAATATACCAAAATTTCTCTGGAAATTCGCAGCGTACGCAGTCTGCTGCGACGGGGGTATTGTAATTTTTTTATATGGTGCGTTTCATGAGGCTGTAAACATCTTCATTGTAGGTAAAGAGTATTTTTTAATATTATGATATTTTTTATATATATTTGTTAATGTGTTTGACTCTGTTTTACAGAACTTCTTAGAGCTGCTTGTGACTTGAAACGAGTCGTAAAGAAGGATTGTCCAAAATAGGTTTAATCAATACCTACTATACTTTTAAAATAAATATACTGTTCTTGTGTTTTGAATTTATGTTTTCTTTTATGGACTAATCCTTATTGAATAAAAATATTATTAATGGACTTGAATAAATAAATGGTAACCAATAATATATTGCTGATTCTGCAGTAACAAAGATACTCTTTTGTTGCATATTTTGTATAATTTTTTTTTTTTTTTTACTTTTATTCAAGTCACTTCATCTAAAAATCGTCGTCTTCATTTTTCTGAAAATTATAGAATACTACATAAAAATATAAATAAATTCAATCTATCGATAACTCAATGTTTTATTTGACCGCCTAAAACACTGCATTAGGATGTAAATCCTACATTGGAAATTTTTAAAAATAATAAATAAAGTCTGATAAATTTTGAGATTATATTATAAATTGTAAAACTTTAAAATTCTGATGAAAAAATTATTTCCTTAATTTTTTTTATACATTCACATAGAGTTAGTAACAAAATTAATTTGTTGATAAGTTAAATTTTTAATGTACTAGCTGTGTACTTATTCTTCGCACGGGGTGTATGTACAGTTTATTAAACGAATTATATCAATGATTTCACAAATTCAATATAATATAACGTTCAATTGGTTCATTCTAACGTATCTAGATATCAAGTTTTATGCTTAATAGCTACCAGGTACATCTGTCAAAATCTTGTTACATCCATTTCTCATTTAGGTTAGAAGTTATTTCTATTAATGATTTTGTTGCAGTTTGATTGAATATTTATATTAATATGGTGATTTACTTTATAGTTCTATGAGTATAAACTCATAGACGATTTAAGAATACTCAGACCTGTCAAATATATTATAGGTTTTTATGAAATCTAATATTGAATCCTTGATTGGAAGTGACGATAGCCAAATCCAACGTATCCCACCCCTGCATCTTGTCTACCCATGAAAGATATGTACAGACATGTACAACATTAAATCTAAATTCAAAATTAGTTAAAGTTTTAGTACCCAGACCAAGTAAAACAACGCAACACCTGTCAGTAACGTATAGGCACCGCAACAGTGTAGGTATTAGGTGTACTCAATTCAATTTTTTTGTCTTTATATTTTACCTTCTTACCTAAAACCCCATGTGTTGCCAATGTATACAAAACCGAATAAATAGTGACATCCCGTGTTAAAAAGTTTTGTCGAAAAATTGAGAAAAATAAAGCATGGTGATTACTTTTCCTTATTGCCACGGGAAGCACTCTTTTTATAGCTTCTAAATGTTAAAATATGCATATTTGTTTGTTTACAAAAAATGAAAATCAATAACAAAATTCTGCAAATATGTTTTTAAACCATCTTATTCCATTCAACCAATCAACATGATCCTCGAATGAAAATTGCAGTGGTACTATCAGTGATTTGTGAGCGACTTTCTCACTTCTTCATAAGCAAGGAATCTAGTTGATAAGAACCCTACTCATTAAGCTCTTTCACATCAATATTACACCGTCTACACCCAAACTAGAAAGATTGAGCAATTTATTAACCTCATTGGTTTTGACTACACATTGAGTTTGATGAAATACACCTCTTTTTGTCAGAACGTGCAATGAAAGCTAAATTGGGAACTAAAATTAGTTTTTAATGATAATAAGAAACATTTTAAGATTTAAGGAACAAAACTCGTTCCATAATAATTAGCATAAGTTATTGTAATATACATATTTAGAACCAAGAATTAGTTGACTTTACTTACCGTATTTAAACTAATGAAAAGTCAAAGGGTTAGATATGAAAGATTCGGTATTCAAAATTTTAAGTGTTGCCATCTGTGGTGAAAATGACAAACTGTCTAATCCAGCTAATTAAAAAGAATAGATAAAAATGTAGAATTAAATATTCCCATAAGATTAACATTGAATATTTCTTTTACTATAAGGCAGAGCCTTTTTTGGCGAACGATGCTTTAGAGCAGCTAAAATCGTTCTAATTGCACAATTTAACAGTATTAAAAATGTTCATATCATTTACTAAAGCCCTTGTCGTGTGAAAAGAGATTAAAGATTGGTATTTTAGCACAACTTGGCTACTTTGACGTACTATTGGGCAAAGCCCTAAGGTGTCTAAGGCAATTAAAGTTGCAATGAACCTTCACACCACTCAAGTCTATGACATGAAAAAAAAATTAGACCCTTAGGTAAAGTCGTTATCCCGTGAAAAGAGGACAAAATAGGACCCATGACCGTTACAGACAGAATAACAGAGAGGGAGAAAGAGAGAGAGAGAGAGAGAGAGAGAGAGAGAGAGAGAGAGAGAGAGAGAGAGAGAGAGAGAGAGAGAGAGAGAGAGAGAGAGAGAGAGAGAGAGAGAGAGAGAGAGAGAGAGAGAGAGAGAGAGAGAGTGAAAGAGAGGGACAGACAAAGGGAAAGAAATTTAGATGACACCGATTTTGGATTCTGCGATGCATAAAAAATAAAAATATCCAAAAATTTCTAAATTCTAAGCAATGTACGGTCAAAACTCAAATTTTATTGATATAGACTATCTACAATATGGTTTTAAAATCATGTTTGCGTTCCTTTATTTATTTATTGAATTTTTGTACTAATCTAATAACAAGTGTTATTAGTTATATTGTTAAATATATTGTTATCAAGTGCAACAGACGAACCCATTCGATGTTTGAACTCATGTCATAAGTTTTTTACAAAAAAATGTGTTTAAGAGCAAGTGAAATTTTTATAAAAAATTTTAATATTTATAGTTATACACTAGCTTTTTATTATTTCTTTTTAAAGTTGAAAATATACCTTTATTTAAGTCAAGGCAATAAGTTAGTACTACTTCACGTAACACATATCACTAAACGATTAAAATAACAATAAAACATTACGAATAAATTTAACAATGAATTCTGTAAATAAACTATAAAATAATAATTATTGACTTATGAAAGAAAAAAAATGTTACGAATTGAAAGATGGCGAAAAGGCAGTGCAAATTCGTGCTTAACAAGTCTTTTTACGATGAAAATTAACCCTTTTACATAAAACGTGTGTCCGTCCAGTCTTGCAACGGTAAAGCAACCGGATGCCGTCCAGTCTTGCCCCGGTAAAGCAACCGGATGCCGTCCAGTCTTACCCCGGTAAAGCAACCGGATGCCCTCCAGTCTTGCCTCGGTAAAGCATTCGGATGGTAACAACAGATGGTGAGATAACGATTTATTTTCAGTTTTAACAAGTAAGTGACTTCTTAAGTTTTTTTTTTTACAAATATGCACAATTCCAATAAACCTCGTTTTGTACGCCTTGGGTCACCTGTAAATTTTCTAGGCGACCTTTTACAGTAGTTGATTTTTTCTTAACGTTTTCTGACTTTAATAGATGTCGCCGCATGTGTAATTCTCTCTTTTAAAGCTACTAAATAAGGGTATTGAGAAGAAAAAACCTTCTATAAACCCTACATACAGAAATCCAGAGAGGTCAAGTTCGGTGAACGTGGTCGAAATTTAGGCAGGCCATCACGAATTGATTTTGTTTGCATTATCAGTAGACTAAATTTTTTAAATCTCCTTGAGTTTATCTGTAAACAAATAAATGAGAACAACTAGATTGAATTCCCTAAAAAAAGAAATTTAATATGTGTGTGGCTGTATTGGTTTCCGTGCAGAAAAGTTAAGAAATCAGAGAATGACTTGGTGTACACCTAGTATATATTTTTACGATGTTAGGGTTTCATTATTAAGTGATCGCAGTTTGGGTATGAGCGCAAATTTCGTCATTGCCACTCAAAGAACTTTGATTGGGGTAATGACTATTTGTGTTCGTAATACACACACAATATTCTTCCTACCATGTCATTTAACTTAAATGTCATTTAAGTTATGTTTGATTTTTCTGTATAGCCTTAAACTAAAAAAGCAGCAATTACTAAACGACCAGCTGTGGCATAGTTTGTAACAAGAGCTGATCTTAAATTGCTATTTGATTTAATGTAGGGGAATGAACATTACCGCTCTATCCATGTAGCACAAAATTGTTGCGCCAGCGCAACGTTGGGTTTTACGATTGGGCAACGTTTTTGTCTGCAGGTAATATTATTGTGTCATGATTTTTCTTCAAAGATGATATAGCCTTAAACTCATCTGGAGTAAGATTTTTTGCTTGACTCAGGTCGTTGGCAAAATTTTTGTTTGATACATAGGAAATGATGACGTTAATAAATTGTTCAATGGGATGGTCGAGTGGGAGTGGTTCTGGATCACATTCGTCGACCCCAAAGTTTTTAAAGAAGTTAGTTAGACATTGATCCCTGGTAGTATCGCTAAGTTGATTACATATTGAATTAGCATTTGAAGATGTTGTGGTTTTCCTAAAAAAATATTTTCTTATGTTTCTGGCAAAGTTCAAAGTATCTGAAACTAGTTGAATGTGGTAAAAAACTGGCGACGGTGAAAAACTTAGACCTTTTTGGATTAGTGAAATTTCATTGTTTTTAAGGGGATAGTTAGATAAATGTATATAGTTTTCTTTATTGTCCATTCTGCTTTTCTTAAATGTTGTACTGTTCAAAGTGTCACCTGTATCGCAATTGTAGTCTTTGGTACTAATCTGTTCGTTATTCTGTTTCATTTGAGGCAACTTTAACCTTGGTTGTATTTCTGATGAATGATCTACCTCTATATTAAAAAATGACTGCATGGGTGACTGTGGAGGAGGCATTTCTGGAGGTGGGGATGGAGGAACCGAAATAAGATGAAACAGTTCTCCATTATTTAACATCTCTGTTGATAAGGTTTCTGTTTGATAAACAGAGATGTTTTCATTAGTTGTCATTGGAACTGAATTATAACATGACGGTGTTAATGCACTTTGGAAAAAGAAAGATCTGTTCATATTAGGCCTATTTATTTCATAGAAATTATTTAATTGTTCCTTAACAGGTTGTTGGTTTTAATAATTATTAAAACCACTATTGAACGAATTCAGGTAAAAAGATTTCCTACTATGTTCTTGTGATTTTCTTTGGATGTAGTTCTGAGCTATTTAAAATTATGGAATTCACAACATTACTCATTCCTGGGAAATAATAAACAATAAGACTCTGATATCTTACTACTTCACTATAGTGAAAATTAGCCTGCTTAGTAAAGAGATCATGGACAGTCCTATTAAAGGCAATGCTTGTTTGCAGAGACATATTATTAATTGTATTATGCATGTATGTAAATATTTACACTTTAACATATTAAACAAATGAGAAAGAAAAGAGTTTTGTTTCTCATAATAAGCAGAATTCAACATATATATATATATATATATATATATATATATATATATAGATATAGATATATATATATATATATATATTCACGTTACCTCAGTAGGTAGTACTCCTACATATAGACGAAGTAGGACGAACTCCTAGGGAACTCTATATAAGCCCAAAGATTGAGGTTATGTTAGAATCCTCTCGGAGCTCGGTTATGTGACACTTTTTACTCTATATAAACCCAAAGATTTAGGTAATGTTTGACTCCTCTCCGAGTTCGGTTATGTGACACTTTTTACTCTATATAAGCCCAAAGATTGAGGTTAAGTTTGACTCCTCTCGGAGTTCGGTTATGTGACACTTTTTACTCTATATAAACCCAAAGATTTAGGTTATATTTGACTCCTCTCGGAGTTCGGTTATCTGACACTTTTTACTCTATATCAGCCCAAAGATTGAGGTTATGTTTGACTCCTCTCGGAGTTCGATTATCTGACACTTTTTACTCTATATAAGCCCAAAGATTTAACTTATGTTTGACTCCTCTCGGAGTTCGGTTGTGCGACACTTTTTACTCTATATAAACCCAAGGATTTAGGTTATGTTTGACTCCTCTCGGAGTTCGGTTATGCGACACTTTTTACTCTATATAAGTAGAAATATTGGGGTTATATTTGACTCTTCTCGGAGTTTGGTTATGTACACTTTTTAATCTATTCAAGCCAAAATATTTAGGTTAATTTTTAATCATCTCGGAGTTTGAGTAATTCATGAATTTTCCTCTATAATGAGGCAAGTATTAGAGGTTATTTCTCTCGAGGGGTTCGGTTATCTGACACATTTTAACCTTGTATGAGCATGGTGATTGAGGTTATTTTTGGCCAACTCTCGGAGTTCGACTTAATTGTGTATTTTACTCTATAGCATGGTGACTCGTGCTGGAGTTAATGAGTGGAGTTCAGTTACGTGAGACATTTTACATAATATTCTTTCTATTAGTGAAAAGTGAGTTTAAATTATTTAATTTTGCAGTTTGTCTTGTTTATGTATTTTGAAATTGAGACTGCCGTAATATTTCAAAATTGAGTAAACCTAGTTTACTATTGTTTCCGAGTTGCAAGTTATACTCGGTTCCACGTTCACTTTTCAGTATGGATTTTCCATAAGCCATTCAAATCAAATGGCAAATAAAGTTGCACGGTACTAACCACATTACATAATAATCAGCTGATGATTTTATAATCACATGTTATAAATATAGTTAACAAATGTATCCAGCAAAGTAAAAGTAATAGTATAGTAAACACTCATAAGGCCTGTACTGAAAGGTGAACGTTGAACATAGTATAAAGTAAAGTTAGCCCCGGTTCACACGAGCCAAAACACTCTGCATGCATGCTACGTTAACGCGGCCGTGCTGCAAATAGTCAGTTCACATATAGCTTTAGTTTGGCGTTGACTTAGGCGTTTAGCAACATATATTTATGAATTTCCATAATAGTCATGTGCATTTTTTAAAATTTACCGAAAATTCATGTTATGTATCGAAATATTGATTAGTATTCACTCAAATAATTGAGGAATATATAAGAAAACTGTAGTATTTGCTCTCCTAGTTTATAACTATATCCTAACTATAAAGAAAAAGAAGCACTGGGTACATCCTTTGTTGAGTTCCTATTTACTAAAAGGAGCAATAGTTTGTCTTGTTTGTGACCTCCGAAGTGACGAGGCAACGTTTTCTAATTACTTCACCGGTTCCATAATTACAATGAGTACAATAAATTTATTACAATGATTACAATAACTACAATGAATAATAAATGCACGAATTTAGCCGGGCCTCCTTGAGGTAGAGTATTTGTAAGGAGGAGGACGGCCCTCATTGTTTTGTGAGACCGGTGGAGTAGTTTAAAACTTCGGGTGCTATCAAATACCCACGTAATTTTGGGCCTCCTCGAGCTGATCGTATACCCCTGCGCATTAGTGAGGATTATAAGGGTCGACTCCAGGAAGGGAGGAACGATCGGATACCCACGCGGCCGCGGATAGGTATAGACCGCCAGACCTCACAGGGGCGGGAAAAATGACAATTTTATTTCCCCGCGCGTTCAATTCACGTTGGCCGTTCGCGTGTACCACCAGAGCGAATGCTTGCTTGTAACATAGCAGTTAAACATGACATGTTTTACCATCCATGTATAAAAAAGTGTACATTCTTACTCAGTAGCTACTGTTAATACTAAACTAGTAAAACCCTCTTTTAAAAGCGATTCCCAAGTTTTTTTCCATACGACGGGGCTTATTTTCGTAAAAAATTAATGAGAAAAGGTCTTAAAATATTGGCACTATCCATGATTGATATTAGAAAATTTCCCATAACAATAAAATTGCAATTGATTTGGGACAACAAAATTTTTTACTGATAATCACAATATTGGGTTAGCCGGGTGTAGTTGATTTAGAAATACACGTTGTTGGTATTTCAAATATACAAAATGTTTAGTAATGTCATGTGATTGTCTTGATCAAATTTGCCCGATGACTGGCAACAAGAATGCTCGTTACTTTAATACCTTTACCTTTAATACCTGTAAAGAAATGGTGACCTAACTATAATAAATACGTAGTTTAAGTCAAGTATGAAGGAGAGATGCATAGGATGATTGTGGCGCGATCCTGTAGTCTTGTTACTGATTAAGGCCGACATTCTCCTTAAACAGGACTGTTAATTAATAGCCCAATTTTATACATATAGTAAAAATTCGACTCTAGATGAATGCCTTTGTTTCGCCCAATAATTCCATGTAGTAGTGTAGAAACCATAGTGAAACCAAATAATCTGCGTGGACGGTGTCAATTGACACCAGCGAGCACAGAACATTGACACATCACTATCCATAGACAGTAAAATTATATTCTACAGTATCTTATATTTACTGTATTAGTGAACTAATGTAGAGACACTGAAAATGCTAGTGCATAGATAAGTCAGAGTCACCTGAGAGTTCTTCTACTCAGAGCCGCTCAGGAGGTTCTCCCTGCCGAAGCGAGGAATTCCCCACAAATTCCATTTGACCCTTTTCTACCTGTGGTACGCCGCTCGTAACCGCATGGACAGCTCTTGATATTTTAGAATAATTTAAACTAATCCCAAAAAAATCTGCCGCCCCTGACCCGTGCCACCCTGGGCACGGGTCCATGTGGCCCATGCCTTAATCCGGCCAGGCATATAACCACATGCCATTTTTCTGCCCTCAGGATTTTGAACATATTATGAATCCCCGACTCTCCTTTCGGCTACCCTTTTTCCTATGTCTTAGGACACAGCAAAGCCACTTTCTTGAATAAACACAGCATCATTTCTAATGAGAATAAATTTAATATAATGAGTAACATGGTTGTCTCGCCAGGCCCGGCTGTTTCGCCGTTGTCTTGTGTTCGGACTCTCAAAATACAGCCTTCTGGGAGTTTTGCCTTCCCGTGTGACCCTGATCGTCAGCGGCGTTTTGACACACACTACCGAAATATAGGCTACATGGTTGTTAAGGCGTTGATTTTTGTAAGTATAAAATAGCACCGTAATTTTAATCTGCGCCCCTCCCAGGCCGGTGCCCCCTGCGGCCCGCATGAATCGCACAACCCTCGGACTGGCCCTGCTTTTACTATATACCTAAGCTGCGTTCCTCAACCCTTGTCAATTTTTCTTCGGACAAAATGCTACCTCATTAGCAGATTTAATCAACTGTAAAAACCGGTGGGACAAATTTTAACCGTTTTTCTTATAAATTTGACTTGGGACAATATGCTAATGGGACAACGTGCTACTGAACCAAATAGGCTATTTACCGCTTAAGCGACTCGCAGGCAGGGAGTTCGCCCCGCCCATGCACGACCGGTTTTGGCAGCTCGGACGCTTGGCGTTGAGTCAAACCTACCCTGTGTGGTCATCATTGTCCAGTCAACCTTCCCTAACCGAGTCGCTAAGCGGAACAAATTTCAAGTGTTACTACGACTTATTACAGCTTCTATTATTCGTACATTTAAATTATTCAAGACCACTTAGCTAATGTATAAACTATTTTTTACATGTATCTTAATTAATTGCATTAAATATACAATTAATTAATTTAATTAATTAAATATACAATTAATTAAAACTTGATAACGGGTAAACGTTATCAATGTTTACCTTTCGGTTGTTTACAAACATAACTCAAAATATCGGTAGCAACACTTTTAGCATCTATTATTATATTAATAGGCAAGCATGTTTAATTTCCTCCTTTTTCTCAGCTTGTGTGCATCGTAGGGGGAGTCCGAGTATAACCGTTAGCACGGCCGCCCCGACGGCAATAGGCGCCCGGGGCGAGATTTTGATCCGCGCCCCCTAAATTAATTAATTGACCTATCTGTGAACTGTAATGTTAAATTACAGTCAGAAGCATTAAATTAGGTGCATGGTTAATTTTTCAGTGTTGTTAGGCCTAGTTTGAATAAACTAAGGTCTGCCGCACACTACACAACGACAAGACATTTTGACGGAAGGCGTTTTATATGGCTCAGAGGCCTATGAGTTTAAATGGAGCTGACGCATACTACATCGAACAAAAAGCGACACGACAATAAAATGCCTTAAAGCGTTTTCCTCGTCTGGCGAAGGTACTGATATTTTCGTTTTATGGCAAAACGCTATCAAACAAAATCAGCGAAGTCACTCTACACATGCTTTGCGAATCACGTGATCCTCCTCCCTCTCCAGAGAGCACGTGGAATGGTGGAACAAACACATCTGCCATCTACGGAACGAGTAGGTAGGATTTTTGCTTTGTCTGCTTTTTAGTTGAAATAAAGTGATGTTGAAGTGCAAATGAGTGAAGATAGTGCTCACTATATAATATTCTATCATAAGAGAATTCATAACACCGATACTGAACCAGTCTGAACTGACAAAGAAGTGAAATAGAGGAACCCCTATTTATGAAATAGACAACTCATAACCATGAGGGGTCGTCGGAAGCCGTCGTGTTTTGTCGTGTCGGACGGATTTTTTTGACGCATGCGACAAAACAGAACAGAACAAAGCAAAACAAAACAGAAACTGTCGTGCCGTGTCGTGTTGCGGACGATATAGTGTGCGGCCGGCCTAACTAAACAAATTCACTTGTAGTTTAGGAACCGTACTACTATTTGTTGACACAACAATTTGTTGACAAAACAAAGATCTGGGTCTGGGTAGAGAGTACGAAAACTAACAGGCTAACATACACTTTTTGTCGATTGACCAGATGCGGCTGAATTTCAGCTTATCCTCTGATAATTATATAATCTTAATCCTCAATTAGGTAGTGGGGGGAGTATGCAGGCCCGCGTTGTTTCGTAGGCCCCGAGCGAACGTTCGAGGCATTTTTTCAGTTCGTAAGATCTTCTGATCAATAGGCCTAAATGCAGCCAAATGCTACGCTATCATGATTCACTTCCACTCTTCCACTTGCATTTGTAAAAAATCTGCATAGTTACAATGAATTAGTCTCTACACATTTCCGACTGAGAGCCTAAATGTTTTAAATTTTAATTTGAACCAATGAAGAGAAAAATTATTATTGAACCAATTGTTTTAAAAATATTTATTGGTGCATTTTTTAGAATTTTGTGAAGTGTTTGAGCCTTCCGAAACGGAGATTTCGTCTCGGCCGCGGCGCCCCCTTGGCCGTGGCGCCCGAGGCAACTGCCCCGGTCGCCCCGCCCTCGGGGCGGCCCTGACCGTTAGAAAGGTATAGTCCTGTAGATGAGCAGAATCCCATTATAATTTTCATCCGCCCTTAGGGCTACGTCCTACAGGCTTTCAAAGTTTCAATGTTAATCTTATGGGTGAAGGATAATTGATTGAATCATAAGACAGCTGTTGTAATAACAAATGTTAGCAAATCGGGAAGAACAGATGTTTCACTTATACAACATTTTAAAACGAATTGGCTCAAGATCAACTTTTTTTGGTCGAATTTGGACCAGCGGGCGATCACTAGTACAAATGAATACAAGAATGAATGAAATCAAAAGAAATGTTGAGGTTAGCGAACTGAAAAATTTACGCTATGTTTTTTCTTCTCTCTATTTCAAGGTTAACCTAATAGAATGATTTTGTGGTCGATTTTGAGAACTAAAAACGGCTGTTTTCCATACTGTATGATGAAAATAAATTTGTTCCTATATTGTAGCTTTTAAACAAAAATTACAAATACCACTGAAATTAGGCAACTTAAAAAATTTAGTTTCACCCCCTTGTTCTTCATGATTCAAAGACTTGGTGCTTGTAATTCTTTAAGATGTAAGCATTTAAGTATGATGCTTCTATTTTTTCGTCGAATTTTCGAACACTGGGTAATATACAAGGAGCAAGATAGGATCTGTGTAAATAATAACTTTTTTGCTTATTTTGACCCAAAGAACCAAATTACTAAGTTTTCGTACTTACTTACGGGACACCCTGTATATTATTTTATTAATTGACAAAATAGGATTTTAAAAGTCACATTAGTACAATTATTTAGCAGGCGAAAAGCGTATAGACAATGTCCGACGCCCGCCATTGGGAAGGAAATTTTTTCAAATATGAGATTATGAACACATAATTTTATAAATCTTTTAAATTTAAGAGCCATAATCATAATTCTAACAAATTCGGTTCCTAAAAAGACAAGTTCAACGAAAATGAGTTGAGATTATTCAAAATAGATTGCAGCACTGAAATTAGCATGAAAACTCATTTAAAATTATGGGTCGAATCAGAAAAAAAATTCAGTCACCATCTTGGATCAGCCATAATAATCGAAAATACCGGGTGTTCATAAAGTCTTGCCCTGATTTGATAGCTTTGCTGTACATAAACCATTAGAGCCACACGAAACTTACATTGCTTATTTTGAAGAGAATTTAATCTAGTTTTTTTTTATTATTAAGTTGGTAACACCTTTGTTTAGCTGTTGGACAACAATGCACTTTTCTTTAAATTCTGTACAAAAGCAAATCAGAAATGGTTAGCCTCTACAAGAAGTAACAGTGTGTCCTTTGGTTCTATGAAACCAAGTCCCCCATTACCGGTACTGTCCAAAGACTTTTTGTGCGAACATTTAGAACACCTGCACCTGATGTAAAAAGTATCTAGAGGTGGTATCCATATTTTTGTGACAGGGGCAGTGTGTGTGACAAGAAACGAACTTGACGCCCGCGCATCACTGAAGTCACGGTGGATTGGGCGTGATCGCCCGAGTAAATTGCCTCCTCGGTCACCAGACTTTACTCCTCTGGACTTTTTTATGTGGGGGTTTGTCAAAGACGTAGTGTGTTCTACCCCAGTTCTTGAGTTAGAGTCACTAAGATAGGGAATAAGAAATGCAGTGCAGTCTGATACTCATTAAATGTTAACTGAAATATGGGAAAAAAGAAAAAGTCGCCTAGAATATTTACAGGTAACCCAAGGCGACACATAGAATTTTATTAAGTTTGAACATATGTAAATAAAACTTAAGAAGTCACTTTTAAAACTGTAAATAAAACATTATTCTACCATCATCTGTTTTCATGCTATTCGATTTCTTTATCAGGGCAAGACTTTATGAACACCCGGTATTTTAGAAATTAAAAGTGACTTTGCTACCAATCATTTTAAACTAGGTTTTTATGCTGATTTCAGTGCCGCAATTGGTTTTTTTTAATATCTTGATTTGTTTTCAATAATAATTTTTACAAATGCCTTGTTAAATGTTAGACTATTGTATAAAATGCTATTGCCATGTTAATTGCTATTGTAAAAAAGCAACATACTCGCACTTCGACCAATCATACCAAGGCCTGGCAAGAAAACCACAAAAACAAAATTGTGTTTTGTTAACCAAAAGCTATTGTGGTACCCTGTAAGTGTCCGGTGGATACATACGCTTAGGTTTGTAGGCAAACTACCTTTTTAATTTTTCTGATAGCCAAAACTGTTATAACATACTAGCTGATGTAATTAATAATAATAATAATAATAATAATAATAATAATAATAATAATAAATGCAATGCTTTACATAATATTACACTAGTGGATCGTAGTTGTTAGGACTATATGTTTTATTTTTCACGTTGAAACAATAGAGTAATATGACTAAGGCTAAACGATGTTAAAGTTTTCAAGCCACGGTTCGTAAGTTTATGGGAGAAGTATTTTCAGGTTGGCCAGAGTCAATTTGTACAATAAAACTGGTTAAAAAAAGTATCCCACAGCAAAATGTCTAATTTATCAATCTAATATAATTTAATTTAAAGTAAACAAAAACGTATTGAAAATCATACTAAACTTCTAATTACAAAACAACAGAAAGTTAATTTGAAATGCAGTATAAAACGTATTGAAAAGCGTACTAAAACATCTATCTTCTTATTTCTATAAGGGTTTCGTCTGTTACGTCCCTTTTTCTCTCGACCTACTGAACCGATTTTTAAGATTGAGGTGTCATTTTAAAACTTAGGTTACACTGCAGTGGCGAAACGTAGTTAAAAAGTTCATATTGTTTTGGGCTTCGCCCCCCTCGCATTTGATCTATTTCTAGAGGGCGCTTTAAAGTGTTGACCAAGTTCTTTAATATGAATTTTAATTTAACAGCTGATTATCTTCAGATGAATTTTAAAAGCCAGATAGTAAACAAATATAGATCTATGTCACTTCATAATCAACAGTCACGTACTGTAGGGGTGAGTTTCACTCATACATAATCATAAAATGAGCAATTTGCGCATGGGCCACCTCGTATATTTAAAAAATAGTAACAGCATTACAAACATATGAATTGCCGAGAGCGAATTTTGTATTCGATTTTTGCAGCTGGTAAAACTTGTTAGGTAAATATAACGCCGTTTAAATATAGACTAGTAATATATGAGTCTGAATTCAAAAGTATGAGCGAGTAAAAAATAACAGCCAATTAAAATGTATTAAATTTTTAAGAAAAAAAACGGAAAACAACACGGGTTTTGTTTATTGTTATTTAATAAACATTGAGTGATGATTGATAAACTGCCTAAAGTTTCTACCGGACTAAACATTTTGATTACAATATTTTATAATTTTAATTTTCCTCTTTGTCTTAAATGTTTCTAAATAAATTTAAATCAGTTTTATTTTAGATTGTGGTAAAACCAGGACCACCAGAACTATTAGGAATACCAGTAATAAGCTTTTACCAGCTTAATGTTGAAAGTGTCACGTACTTCACATGAGTTTGATACGGTAACAGATTAAGCAAATAGTGCGAAATTGTAAACAATTACATGGCCGCCGGAAACCTTAGGGTTAAAAAAGATCCATTAAAAATCGGTATAAAACAGTTTAAAATCTATCCCAAGTGTCACGTTTTCTATATTAGTTTGAAAACGAAGTAGGTAAATGGTGCGAAATAATATTCAACAATTATTTAGAAGGCCGCCGAAAAATATTAGGGTTTCCGAAAATCCACTTAGTGTCGGTACAAAAGCAGTTATGTACTGAGGAGAGACGGGGTTCCCCGTCGCGTCGGGTGGCTCTGAAAAGACAATCCAAGGGTTACCGACGCTTTCTTCATTTCCCAGAAGGACGGGTGGTGTACCTTGTCTAAACAGTTTTGTGGAGGACAGGGCTACTATTTTGAAACATGCAATGATTTTTGTGTTGTGGATAGCAGCACAGAGTAAGGAACCTTTAAATGTTCCTTACTCTGAGGTAGCAGATTTCAGGACTAACAGTTTTACCTAAATACTACCTCTGATTTTGCAAGACATTGTAATCATTTATGTATTAAATGATGTGGGTTTTCTTTATAAAGCCCGTTTGGATCTTTTATTCAACCTATCATAACTTATGTCTTACATTAAAGGTAGTAATTAATAATGCACGCACACATTTACCACCAAGCATAAGCATTCATTTGTCTATTTACTTACTGTGTTAGCGACTAATATAGATAAAATTTATAATTTTATAAATTTGAATTAAATTAAAGTTATATGTCCCCACTTATGCTCATGTTATGCTATACGGTTCAGCGGCCAAGTGATGGTTAGAAGTATGAGTTCTCGTTATTATTGACGTGTCACTGTTCATATCTGTTGTGCGGCGGCCTTGGGAATTCCGCAACTTGTAAATAACCTGCCCCTCCTTTAGTGGAGTGAGTTTCCTGTTCTGTATCGAAGGCAGCCAACGAAGGTTTACAAAAACCAAAAGGACCAAAACAAAAGTTCCTACAGTGTATGGAATTTATCCGTTCGCGATCCCGAAGGAGATCGCATTCTCGTAAAATGTCATTCGACCCCAACTGCCGGTCACTTTGGCCGCGAGAAATATTAGCGCGTGTTACAGATCAATAATACTGGATCGTGATGCAGCGGGACTTGAGCGAGTTCGTGCATAAGTGCGACGTCTGCCAACGACACAAGGTGGAGCAGCGGCAAACCACGGGTACAATGGGTATCAGACCAACTGCAGGTGCGTGGTAGGAGGTTGCAACTGATCTCATCGGGTCTCAACCACGTTCTTCAAAAGGAAACTGTTATCTGTTATTTTTCCAGGATCGTTTTACGAAACGGTTAGAGTTTGCTACTCTTAGACGGGCAACCGCTAATACTGTCGGCGAAGCATAAAAAAATCTAGTTATTTTTCGTCACGGTACCCCTCACGCGGTTCTTTGTAATAACGGCAGCCAGTACAGTAGTAAACTCTTTAAAGATTTATGGAAAAATTACGGCTTTGAAATAAAATTCAGGCCGGCATTTTCGCCCCAAGGTTGTGTCCTGATTGCGGTCAGTCCCGATTGCGGTCAGGGGAAAACTGTCCAGATTGCGGTCACCCCAAAAATGTCGTGGGCTAATAGAATGGCATCTGTCCAGGGCCGGCGACAAGGGGGGGCAGAGGGGGCAAATGCATAGGGGCCCGGGCTCACAGGGGGCCCGGGCCGACGAAAAACATTTTGTAGATTTAAAACATCCGAAAGTGTACAATGAACATTCATTGTTAAATTAAACATTACAGATTAATTTTGAATGCTTTACGGCTGCTCTTTTTATTTACGAGCTTAATGTAAATGAGCAGAGAATAATTAGTTTAGCTTCACTCTAAACAAACAAATAATTGTAAACACTGGGGGTGGTGGTGCTACTGTGAGAAATTCCCTGGAACAAGAACCGTTGTGCCTGCCTGGCGCTGGTCGCACACACACTCACGGGCCCCGCGCAGGCGCGGCGTGACTCGAGGCCTACATAACTACTGCTTAACGTAGTTCTCGTAGGCCCCGTTCCCACCCAGCATTTAAATAGGGCCTACAACAGATCAGGTTGCGACCTGAGCACCAAACAACACCAACACGATAATGAGCTTATATTTTTCTTTCAAGCTCGCATTTGGGTGCAGTAGATGTTTTATGTTCTAATTGGATTGGGTTTGTACAAGTACCAGGCTACCCGAGCCTGGCTCGTTGGTTTTAATTCAGTTTTGATATATTGTCACGGTAATAGAGCTATTAAATTTTTCCCAAAAACCAAATATACCTCTTTACAGTTAACAGCTGTTTTAAAAAGTCTGCTTAACATAAATGTTTCTTTATTTTTGTTACAAAATTTTGTATACCTTTCGTTGTTATTTTCTTTCCAAAATAGCAACACATTAGACCAATGTTAAAAATTACGATTTTTAAACTTAAATTTAGTCAAAATTCGATTTTTTTCTGGGATTGAGGCTTTTTTTAAACTTATTTTTGGGCCAAAACACTCTTTAATGCAAAGTTTAAGCCAAATCTAACCGCTAGATTTCGAGATCATGGAACACACATCCATCAGACATTGCTTGTATTATAGTACAGTATAGGATTCTGTGTTGTTGTAAGAAAGTTAATAAAGACTTAAGATTAAAACTCTAAATTTATAAAACTTAAAAGCCTAAGTGAGCAAATATTTTTTGTTTTTTTTTCTTCAGAAAACTGTTTAAAAAATATTTCTGCCGACTTGTAAGCCTAATGTTTTTTTTATTTTATTTTTTTTTATGGTTCGCCGACTGACAACTGCATTTTTATCATTTACATTTAGACATAAAGAATTCTAAGGCCTCATAAAAACGGGCTTCTCAGTTGTGATTTTTTATTTTCAAATTATTTTAATTCTATACGTGTTGCTCGAAATCAAGCAATTTACTTTAATGCAATACAAATGTTACTTTTAGTTCTAAATCAATGACATCCGACCAATCCAATATTGTGAATATCTGCTATCACCAAAAACTACTCGTATTTACAGCTGATTATTAACAGATGTTTAAAATGCTTTATTCAATCCCAATGTTATTTAAATGGGAAATTTTGAGATTTTAATGGTGGATAACGCCTTTATTTTCCGTCAGATTTTCACCAGTTTTTGGCGGAAACAACTACAGACCAAGCCCTATCCAACGACACCAAAAACTTGAATATCGGTTGAAAATTGTAGGAGGAGTTCTCAAGACAAAAAAACCCTTAACGTATTAAATAAGTATAGATACGCAATGACTGTATATATATATATATATATATATATATATATATATATATATATATATATATATATATATATTGATGACTATTATTTTTGGTCTCTGAGCACCTCAAAACGAAAAAGTAACAATACATTAACGGCCTTGACACCTATAATATTATCTTTGCAGATTGTTAATACTCACGTATTAAGTAGCCTGAGGTGTCAAATATTGTTCAAATAAAACCATTAAAAAATGGACTTTTAATTTTATTTACGTGACTGCTGAAGATGAACGGTAATTAGTTCGAAACGCGTCCAGTGTGAAGAACAATATTTGACACCTCAGGATACTTAATACGTGAGTATTAACAATGTGCAAAGAAAAAGTAACATAGTCCTGGGCTTAGGTCTTACCATGAGACCTACGGTAATAGCTTATTCCCTATGGGAAATTCGCTAAAACCAGCAGTCAATTTGTAATAGTTTGTAAGGTTAGTAACGTTCCTACAGTAGAATTTCGAGTCTCTCAAAGCCATAAAACGTTTTGTTGTGGTATTACCAATCTAGGTATATTTTTTGTCAATTGATAGTCAGTAAGGGACACTGTAATCATGCTCAGAATAAATGGATGACAAAAGGGCTTCGCTTTTCTAGGGCAAGGAAAAAGAAGTTAAATTCCCTGAGTAAGGTTTCAACAGATATAGCTTTCATATTGTGTGTTAGAAAATACAAATCAATATTTAAAAAATATTTAAGACCAGCCAAGTACAAGTACAATAGTAATTATATATCTAGATCCCAAAACAAAGTCAGAGCGACCTGAGGATTTTGTAAGGAGAGAGACTGGACGGATAAAAGACCGGCCTGAAATTTAATTTGTGTCAGTTGATAGCGAAGTTATTTAAAAATAAACGGTATCAGATAACTGACACATACTTTCTCCCAACAATATAAAAAAGGATTAAAAGCTTCAAACATTAATGTGTTGATGGGTCAGACGGATAGCTACCAGCTAAGAAGCGCGAGTTTGACCCTGCGCGCGTCTGTGACTTTTAACAACGTACTGCGTTTACCACTAAACAAAAAAAGAGTTTTCTCCGCAACCACTTGACGTAGAGCAATAATTTAAAATACTAAATTATTTAGTTTTTTGAGCTTTATTTAATGGTGGTAAGTAAAATTTATTTCAAGATAACTGCTATTTTGAAAATCCAAAAAAATTGTTTTTTTAAACACTTTTTACTGTATAACTTTTGTACGTGCATTTTCTCAGAGATGCGGGTGGTGTCATTTTATTCACCATTTTAATCTAAATAAACCACAAAATTTTAATAAAAATCGTTAGAGCCGTTTTTGAGAAATTTTGATTTTTCACGTTTTTTGAGGGTTTTTGGGGGTAAACTACCCTTAAAAATATAAAATTCTAAAAAATGAAAAAACGCCTGGAATTATCGTGGATTTGGACCTACATACCAAATTTTATCAAAATCGGACCATTCGGGGCATTCTCTAGCTCTGTATACATCCTGACACACACACACACACACACACACACACACACACACACACACACACACACACACACACACACACACACACACACACACACACACACACAGACATCACTCCGAAAACCACTTTTTTGGACTCAGGGGGAACCAAAATGGATAAATCCACCAACAACTCAAATTCGAAAATTTTGACGAAAACAATACTAGTAGTGGGGAATGGGGGCTTTTGGAACAGTTCAAGGTCACCCGAGCGATGACGTCATCGAGGTCAATGACCTCACCGATGACGTCATCGATGACGTCATCGATGACGCAATCGATTACGTCATCACCAATGACGTCACATCCATGACGTCACACCCATGACGTCACAGAAATGACGTGCTGATGACGTCATCACCCCTTACGTCACCAAGATGACGTCATCGATGTCACAAAAGGTCAAGGTCACGCTGAAACCTAAAATTTTTCGGCACTTTTGCTGTTTCTCACACTACGCTCCGAGTTTCAGTCAGGTTCCCATGACCTTGACGACTTGGAGCGAAATTAGACAAGAAACAGCAAAAGTGCCGAGGAAACTTGAAGTTTGCAACGTGACTCTGCTTAAACCGTCATGTGACACCGCTCGGGTGACCTCGAACTGACCCAGAAGCCCCCATTCAACCATTACTGCAACCGCGATGCGCACCCTACGACAGACACCGAGCGACTGACTGTCCGGCCCCGCGCACTCTAGGTATATGGGAAGTGGTGGGGGAAATTGCGACGACCTCGGGAAACTTGAAAATGTCAAGCCGGGTAGCACCGTTTCGGTGCTACCTTAAAGTTACATGTTAAAGTGTGATGACCTTGAGTAAAAACATAGTAATACTACAAGTTTATACCATCCCAGAGTTAGTGTGGTGACCTTTAGTCAAAACACTGAAATACTATATGTTGAAATCATCCCAGAGTTAAAGTGTGATGACCTTGAGTGAAAACACAGAAATACTACAAGTCGATCCCGTCCCAGAGTTAAAGTGTGGTGACCTTGAGTCAAAACACAGAAATACTACAAGTTGATCCCGTCCCAGAGTTAAAGTGTGATGATCTCAAAGTTGTAGAAGTGTTGTGACCTCGAACTACCCCAAATTGTCAGGAATTGGAGTAGCAACCGCGATGTGCACCCTACGACGGACACCGAGCGACTGACTGTCTGGCCCTGCGCACTCTAGGTATATGGGAAGTGGTGGGGGAAATCTCAAGGTCATCCAAATTGGGTTTTAAAAAATAAGAAACTCTAAACCCCATGCTCCTCTTCTTCCCTTTCCACCTCATTTGTAGGATATATGGTTGACAATGGTAAATTTGACAAATACTCCGGTGATTGTTGATCGTCTTGCTGCAGTATAACTTCAGACCAATCATAATCTAAAGTGGCCTTGAGCTTTATTCCCGGGTTGTCGAGGAGAATAGACTTCATCCAATCGCAGATGGTTTCTAAATAATGCACGTTGTCGATTGTCAATTTCCAATTCGTAGTGGGTACATCTTCGGTGGAAGACATGGCATTGCAAGCAGGCGTGTCCGCCATGGTTGTTGGAGGAGGAATGATGCTTGTTGCAGCGAGCAATGCTGGTATTACAGAGTAGTGGGGGAAATTTCAAGGTCATCCAAATGGAGTTTTAAAAAAAGGAAACTTTGTCTATTTACTTATAACATAACCACTTAAACTAAAAGGATTGGGATCAACAGTACGTTTAATCATCATATCCGTTATATTCTTCATGTTTCTCAGTTTTCACCTCCGCCCGGATAGTACCTCCACTCTTTAGCTCCTTTTCGGCTTCTTCTAGTTGCTGGGTAATCGCCATCTGACATTGAAGTTCAAAATCATCACGCGACACAGATCCGCAAATATCCATCTGAGCCAACCAGAGCTGCCTGAGGTTCTTTTCCTTTTCCTCGACAGCTTTGACGGCTGCATGTAATTCATTTTCTGTAATAGAGGAGTCCCACAATTGTTGATCATCGGTTTTGTTGACAACCTCCTTTTCGGACTCCTTGTACAAATCGTTCAGCTCCTGCTGAGTCTTAATGGTTACCTCCTCGTAACTAGCACAACTTACATTGAGAGACATCTTGATGTTGTACGGTTGACCGTTGGAGTTGAAATGAAGCTGAGGCACAGCGCTTGGAGGTACTATGAAAAAGTGGTGGGGGTGTTTGCATCGAAGCAGGTTTGACCTTTAGCTTGGTGGTGGGGGGTAACTGTGAAATGCAAAGGTCAAAGGTCAAGGTCACCCGCGAAGTTTAAAAAAAATGCAACATATCAATATGTGACAAACCTCACATATTGATATGTTGCACTTTTTTGTCTTTTGTATTTTTTATGTCTTTTATGGTTTATTTATAAAACATTACAATAACATATGTACAACAGTAAAACTTAAATCTAACACTGCTGCTTGTCGACGATGTGGATGGTCAACTCGGTGGAATTGCTACCCGTGCAACCGTGGGAAACCAGGTAGAGACAGCCGGGTTGGATGGAGCGCAGATCCTCGTTCTGGAGGAGATGGACGAATCGTTTCGGCAGGTAGACTTGGAACTTGGGCTCATCCCCCGGAGTGAACGGTGCCTCGCTAAGACTGCAGCAGATGGCCTCTCCAACTGTAGTCTCCATCTTCTTCATGGCGTGGATAATGTAGTGCTTCTCATCTTTAAGTTCGGAACACTTCTTGACAGGTAGTATGGTAGATTTGGAGTGAGCATTGAACTGCTCAACCAAAGTTTGCAGGAACTGGTGAGATGCCATGGTTGAGTTAAAGATTGTCTTCTTCTTCGTCTTCTTGCTGGGAGATGTTGTCGTCTCGGAGTCTCGAGTAATACTCATGCCAGGTCCCGGTCTGCTCCTCACTTATATAACCCCCGTCACCCCCACCACTCCCCATTTCCCCACTTTGAAGGTAAGATGCGAGTTTATAGGCGTTTTTTAAAGCGCAATGTCTATCTTTTTCATGTTATGGACTTTTAGTACAAATACAAACATTTTCCATCGTATACTTGTAGTTTTTATCCAAGCCCACATCATTAACCGGAACATGAGTAAATTCTTGGATCCATCTCTTCTTTTCGAATCCTTTTGTGTAAATATCGGTAAACCTGTTTGAAAACTGATGCATGATGTGATACAAGTCTGTGTAACTTGCAAAACCATCATACCAATCGATATGATGGAAATATTTTGAAATCCACCTGTTGGTAGTAGCGGCTTTGCTAGTTAAAGAAGAATAAGAACATGGTGGTTTGAACAAAAATGTATATGGAACACTTGTATTGATGTCGAAAAACACAAGTTCTTTTATGATAAATCTATCGTCATTACCCCGAAACGCTTGGAACTCAATTATACCAGGTTTGGACTTTACTTGTTCTTCATCCTTGTCGATTGCGAAGGCCACTCGTCTGCTCATGATGAAGTCCAAAGATCAACTGATTTCCACACCACGGTAGGTACGACTTTTATACCAGGCCGTACAGTTGTTGGCGCGTTGGTGTATATTTAACGTGGGCACCGTCCCCGGTAGGCCTAACCCCACAAAGTGTTTGATATTGTTTTAAAAACCAACCATTGTCATCTAAGTTTCCATCTTTACATTCTCCTTGTTTTCATTTTCATCACTAACAATTGATTCTTCTCCTCCTTCTTCCTCTTCTTCCTGTTTTACTGATTTCTTATGTAGTTGAGCGTATTTTTCCAATTGTCTCCACATTTGTACTTCATGAGGAAATCTATTAAATATAGAAGTATCCACAGGTCCATACAAAATAGGTGCGTCCGGTTGTTTGTCCAAAGTGTCTTCCAAATAATCTTTAATAATAGAACTTGAAAACACTAGTTGTCTCAAGTATCTTGTTATTGGTTCAGTTGCACAGGTTAGAATAAAAAACTCTTCTCGATTAAGTTGAATCTTGTTATCATGTCTTGTTGTGTCTCTAAACCGCAACTGATGGTCACCACGATTCTTTATAATATCAATTTCCACATTTGAATCCAAAAGTCCTACTCTTGTCTTTCTTCCATACATGTTACTAGTTAAATAGCATTCTAGCAGATGCAAGTGCTTCATAAAAGATTCCCAAGCACTATCGGTGAACAAAATCATTTTGGGTCCATGAGTTAAAATTACAGTAGGTGAATAATCCGTTGATTTCATAACACCGATTAAAACACTTTTGTCCAAACTGGATGAGATTGGATAAAATATTCGCAAGAATACCTCACTCAATATGTTAGGAGAAACATTATCTTCAATATCCCTTTTCTTCTTCTGTGCATTCTTTCTTCTTTTACCTTTTTCCTCAACATTATTACTGGCGTGGAGTTGTCCGCAAGTGTTGTGTTCATCTCCCTCCGGTTGACCTTGAAGATCTAAAAAGTCGGATATCTCCTTCTCAATATCTACTACATTTTCTTGTGTACCACTAGGAGAAGCCATATTGAATAAGATGCTACCCATACAAGAACAGGCAACAAACTGATGAGGAGCGACCTGAATGCTCTGCTTTTATACTCGCGGAATGCATTGGAATGTAACAAAACCGGTTTTTTACAATACATTTTTAACAATTCCAGTTAAAGGTGTGTATGTTACGATTTTATCATGTAGAATTAAACAGTATGCAGTTGTATTAGCTGGTATAGCCGCGTTGAATTCCATTTCTATTTTTATATCCACACTTGATGATTTTACCGATTCATTCTGTTTAGAACAATCGATTACAACTATCGGGTAACCATTTAAGTACTTTTCTGGTGATAGTAAAGGTGCATTTGTTTTACCGTAATATGAACTTTGGAATCTTGCATACATATCGTACAATATGCTGTACTTTTTATTAGCGAATGACACATTTAAATTATCGTATGGAAAAAATTGTGAATTTAAATAAACTTTAATATTTTTCAAGTTGCAATGATCAAATTGGCCTGCATGTTTGGTGATGGTGTCTCTTCTGCCTGTTTGTAAACCAAATATAATATACCTGGCTCGTTCCACATAATTAGATGTTTTAACAGTCCAAGTGTGACGATCCGTAGCTGGCAAGCTGGGATGTTCATGAAATTCCCAACTTCTAAAAGGAATTACAATATCACGATCAGCCTTTAACTTTCTTAATAGTAGCATTCTATGCTCATCAGCTAATTTAACATGCGGAACTCTCCATACAACTTTGTCTAATGTTAATTTCCATTCTAAAGTTGCATCTGTTGTACCGTCTGGAGCTTTAATAATGTCTTTATCGTTAGAAGATCTCAACAAAACTAATTCTTGTTTAACATTTAATATAATTTTTCTATAATCTTCAGCAAAACCAAGCAACAAACGTAATGGAATATGAAAATCAAAATTTCCATTTGTATCGGGAGTGATTGTGTCTTTTGCAGATAAAACCCATCCTGCAGGTTGTATTAAATTGGTTTCATTAGGTGATATAGATGTTAATCCCTTTAAAGTTGTTGCAATACCTACTTTTTTAGTGGAATCAACTGTTACACCTGATATTTCATATCTAATTTCATCAAAGAGGAAAGCCATGGGATTATTTATAAATGGAACTGTTGTACCAGTAGTAGTACCGTCCTTTTTAGTAACTTTTCCTTCAATATACAAGTAACTTTCACATGGTAGTGTGTAAATGTCCTGATTTTGTATGGGAATACGAATTTCATCGTTATTGTTTAATTTTGATGAAGTGTAAGGGTTGTGGGTGTGATATTCTTTTTCCCATAGGGTTTCGTCGAATGTCGGACCCTGCGCTATATCCAGTATATCCATAATCGGTTAATTTTAATCCAATTCTCTCTAAGAAACGAATGTTCTCGCGTGTTAACTCCTCCACAGCTGAAGAGCTACTAATGCGGTTTCCCGTAGGTTGTTCGCTTTTAAATGTTAAACCCATGGTTTTGTATTAAAGTGTCGATTTTAAATGTAGTCTAACCGTAATAGGCTCTTCTCGGAAATCTATCAAGTTACCGTCTTGATCCAATACGTTCAACACGATGTCTGAAATGAAAGTGGTGTTCAACGGTAGTAATACCAGGTTTTGTGGCTTTTCAACAATTTTAAATCCAGGCGGTACACTGGGGTAAAAAGTATGTATTATATGAGTATTTGCTCCATCCCTGTAAGCTCTTTGTATAATGTTACAAGTTATGTCTATACTATTGACTTTTAATATTGTTACAGTTTGTTTACCGGAATGTGTTTTATTTGGTTCTAAAATCGCTCCATCTTTGGGAAATCCTAATTAATCACCAATTGAGTTTGGCTTAGTGAAATCTATATAATAGTTTGAAGTAAGCTCGGCTTTCATTGTATTGTTATTACCTTTTAGCGATATATTGTCTTTTCCCATTTTATTTTGCAAAAATTCATTAATATGATCAATTTCATAAGAACCTGTGGGTAAACTGCACTCTTCTAAGTCTGTAAACTTACCACTGGCATCTTTTCCTTTATAATAATGCAATTAAGTTATTTTTACCTTCCGTAACATTGGGAATAGAGTTGTAAGTTGTAAAATCTAACAGTGCTGCCTCCCAAAATCTTTCTTTTTGCAAGCGTAACGCTGGAAAAAGGATACTTCGTAAAGTGGACGATTTTCCTGTTAATGATACCGTATAGGAAGACATCTCAATAGTGACTGATACTTTTAGCTAGGAATTCCAAACATAAATGGCCGCATATTGAAGTATTATCAGGTTGTTCTCTTTTATAGTTGTAAAATATGTTTTTAGCAGATTTAAAGTAATATTCAAGTTCTTTAGGTGGTGGCAAATTTCCAAAACTATCAAAATAATATACATTGCTATTCAGTTTCTTATAACACACCCAATGGGTGCCGGACCCTTCAGTATTATCCAAATTTACGATTCCAGTCTCATTTTTCCATATTTTCTTTGGTAAACTGTCCTTCATGAATACTCCGCGAAAAAATGGTATTTTTAAACAGGAAATATATTTAAATAATTCAACATTAGTCAACGCTTTATGTGGTATAACCAATTGATTTCTTTTATTTAATATGCACGATACGGTCTTAGGTATAGACCAGCCCCGTTTTTTACCATTGACCATATTGTCGGTTTTTTGTTATTTTTTTTCCTCGGAGAACGTCTTTTTAGTCTAATATTACCACCATGTTTCCTCATGGTTGATCCTTTTTTATTCTTACCCCTCCTTTTACCACCTCCTACCGCTGTTTTAGCCTTCATACCTGCTGTTACCGCTAAAGCTGCTGCTTTTTCCGCAATACTAGCGTCACTAGACTTTACTCGTTGCCAAGCTATATTTGCTAGCTTTTTATTAGCGATTGACCTATTTCTTGAATCGGTAAATGTGGAATATGCGATATCGTGTTCTTTACAAGCCTGATCTAACTTATTTATGCCTGGATCACCTCTTTCCAGTCGTTTTTGCAATTTAGTTCCTGGTCCGCAATACTGATAACCTCCCGGTATGTGAAATTCGTATGGTAAAGCGTCTATTGCTCTGTTTACGATAGATCCTACTGGAATACGATTTAAAGCTTTACTTAACAGAGAAACCGCTGTGGACGTGATACCGCCTCCTTTCCGTATAGTGTCTCGATATGGACTGGTGTAATGAAACGCCATGATTGTCTTTTATATTTGAAAAGCGTAACCCATGTGTTACCTCTATGACAGGTTGCACATAAATGATGTAATTTATGATGTTATTTAATTAAATATCAAAAGTACCCCAATCTGATGATCTAAGCTTTTGTGTGTTATGATTAAAAAAATATTTATAAAGAATTTCTTGTTTAATCCATGTATTTCTCATTTTTTCGTCAATAGGTTTATGTTGTCCTGCTGCAATATAATTATGCATATCAAATAATAAATTACCTATTACTTTAACAAGAAAATTAACAGTTACAGCGTTATCGGCATAATCAGGGTCTGCAACATTTGTTAATCGTTTGTTATCACAATTCCACCATTTTTTTCCAGTTGGCTCTAATTGTATTATCTGTTCATAAGTAACAGCATCACCAGGCTTTTCACCAATACCTAAATTTGTCAATAACTTTCCTTTACCATCCCAAACATAATTGTTTTCTTCAAGTAAAGTAAACTTTTCATTTCCTTGTACAAATACATCTCCTTGACGTGTTACTACTTGGTTTTGTCTCACAAAACCGGAGGTTTCTTGTTTTAAAGTTTCCTTCATTTGACCCACCGTTGCACCATCTGATGGTGCAAAACCATCTTTTACATTTGCTAAACAATTACCAAGACAGTCAATAACTCCTACATCACGTGTAATACAATGATCTTTGATGTATTTTAAATTTACAGCATCATTTTCATTTTTTGGATAACCTATATCGTTAATAATAAATTTATAAAAAGAAAACCCATTTTTTGTCTTTTCAGGTATTATAGAATGTAAATAGCGTCTATTTATGCTATCTTGTTCATCTACAGGGTCTACTACGTTGGATATACGTCGATTTTCAGCATTATACGTTTTTCCATTGAATTTTAACGTATTCTTCAATTCCGATGATAAATAACCTATGTTTATTGCATCAGCGTTTTGATTTGGCTTACCAACGTTAGAAATTCTATGGTTACCCGCGTTATATGTGTTTTTGTCTAGTTTCAGCGTTGGTGATATCTCTTTTTTTAATACTTTTAAATTTATTGCATCGTTTTCATCTGTGGGATCATTGATGTTTTTTAACCGTTTATTACTAATATCATAATCCCCATCAGGTGTTTGTGGTAATTCAACACCTCTTTTTAAAATATTAGAGTAATATAATCCATCCGATGAATACCGTCCGAACTTGTCAACACTCATGGTGCAACTGAATAACATTCTAGAGTGTAACCCATTTTTATAATATTAGTCCCCGATTTCTAACCCATATCAGTTTTATACAATTTCTTAGTCTTCATCAGTTACATTTTCATCATTCCCAGGACATTTAAAATATTTTAAATCCGCACTAATTAATGCTCTGTCTGCTTCATTTCCAAATACATGATTTTTATGAATAAATTCTTCACCAGACAATTTTCTAAATCCGCTAAATGAATTTGGATCTGCAATTAGTATATTTTGATAATCATTTACATCCATTAATTTAAATCTTTGCTTATTATGAATAAACTCTTTATTTGCACTGTCATATTGTAATGTTTGTCCTACAGTTGCAGCATCATTTGGATCTCTTCCATTATGCAAGTTTTTTATTACTTTATTATTACATGTAAAAAATCTAAAAGAATGATCTGGATCTAGATGTACGGTTTGTGATAAAGCAGCTGCATCTCGAGCAGTATAACCCAATCTCATATTTGATAACCCTTTACCCATGCAATCCCAAGCATTATTTTTGTATGTTAATAAATTAAATTTTTCATTACCTTGAACAAATTCATCTCCTTGCTTCGATACTACTTGATCTTGTTTTACAAAAGAGGTTGTTTCTTGTTTTAAGGTTTCCATCATTTGACCCACTGTTGCACCATCTGATGGCACCGAACCATCTTTAACATTTGCTAAACAATTACCAAAACAATCTATAACTCCAACATCGCGTGTAATACAATGGTCTTTGATATATTTCAAATTTACAGCATCATTTTCATTTTTTGGATAACCTATATCGTTAATAACAAATTTATAAAAAGAAAATCCATCTTTTGTCTTTTCAGGTATCAAGGAATGTAAATAGCGTCTATTTACGCTGTCTTTTGCATCTTTAGGATCATCTACGTTGGATATACGTTTATTGTTAGCACTGTACGTTTTCCCATTGAATTTTAACGTATTCTTTAATTCAGATGACAAATAACCTTTGTTTATTGCATCACCGTTTTGATTTGGTTTACCAACATTGATAATTCTATGATTTTCTGCATCATATGTGTTATTGTGCAGTCTTAAATGTTGGTGATATCTTTTCCTTTAATATTTTTTAATTTATTGCATCATTTTCATCCATAGGATCTTTTATGTTTTTTAACCTTTTATTACTTATATCATAATCTCCATCAGGTGTTTGTGGTAAACCAGCACCTCTTTTTAAATTATTTGCGTAATATAATCCATCCGAGGAATAACGTCCGAACTTGTCGACACTCATGGTGCAACTGAATAGTATTTTAGGGAGCAACGCATTTTTTATAAGATTACCCCACGGTTTCGGAGTTCATCCACTAAAGCCACCCATTCGTTTTCCAATCCAGTATGACCCGCTTCTTTAGCTTCATGTATTAGTTTCATTCTATCCACCAATTTATTGATATTATTGTAATAAATCACATTTGTGTTATATAGTTTCTTCATTAAACCTGTACCTGTAACAGATTTGTTTCTTTTTCTTGGTTCTGGAGCACTTATACTTAAAGTGGATGACACAAACCTTCGTTTTACAGGTTTTCTTGGCATTATCGGCATTGGTTGTCTTCTCGTTGTTGGTATTAACTTGGATACAAATTCTCTATATTTTAAAGACCTAGATCTAAAAACTGGTTGGTCAGCTAAATATTTCCTCCTGTATGCATTGGTGTGTTCCAAAATCTGTTTATATGCTTCCATGTCTTTTTCTTTAACTAACAATTCTAAAGGCTTTTTTCAAATAATAATTCAAATAATCCTCTTGTGCCCTTATATCTTTGATTACCAACAATAATATTATCATGTTCATCAATGTTCACCGGGCTATTACCAACCATTAAACCTTCTTCTGTTAATCTTACTCCATAACTATGGTAGCTTTTACTAGGATTTGTTCCAGCTAACATTTTTATCATGTATTTCCTTCCTAAAGGTCCTTTGTTATGAATGTTTTCACCCAACAAGCTTATGTTTGATGGACCTTCCCTTGCTTCTTCTTCTTTTTCCTCTTCACTAGCAGTTGATACATCTTCATGTCCTCTTTCGGCTTTTACTTCATATAATTCTCTTATACCGCTATAGTCTGGTGATTCTAGCTCTCTTTCGGGTTCTTCACCGGTAAAACCACTATATGTAAAGGATTCCGGGTCTTCATCACTAAAGTCTTCTGATTTTACATTTTCTCTTTCAAACTTTGTAATAGGTGCAATTGCATCTCCTTCTAAAACAGGTTTAGCAAATTTTTTGTTTAATTGTTTCAAGGGTTCAGTAATAGGTTTAAAAGTAGATTCAAGAAATTTCTCCCTTTCGCTAATACCTAATTTTAATGCTCTGTTTTTATCCCGAATAGAATCACTAAGTGATTTTATTTCCTTTATTAACTTTTCTTGGTTAACCATGTTTGTAGCAAGACGTGTTGTACAACAATGAATGTTTTACATCATGATCAGTGTATTAGTATAAATTTATCAAATCCTATCCTGTATCGACCATTGTTTAGCGGTTGTTCCTTCATAATTGTTAAAAACCCATACTTTTCAGCCCAAGCCTTTCCACACAACTCTTTAAATCGTTCAAATGGCATATCCGCACTTACATGGTCATAATATATGTGTTTTAGGTTGGTTTCATCCTGTTTAAATACAATTAACATGTTTGCATTGTCTCTAATGAGCTGTTTCGGTATTTTGCTGTAAGTTTGACCAATATAAATGCTATCTATGTTGTTATGTCGACCCATGGCGAAGTAATTCCTTATTGTATTTTGATTTTCACAAGATACATCGTCAAATATGAATACTGAGAATGGTTTAGCCTCTTGTGGTTGCATGACACTCTCGCTTGCGTTAAATCTAAAATATTTAACTTCAGGCACATTATTGAGTATTTGTTCCAATAACTGATATTTTGGTTGTTGTAGTGACTTTGAAAATACATATAAATTATTAAAACGTAAGCCTTTAGGGTTTGTAATCAAATTGAATACTACATTTGTTTTCCCACAATTGGAAGGACCGGTAACCAGACAACGCACCGTGTTTGGTAACAAAACACCATGTTTCCCAGTATTGAATTGAGAACCATCCACTGTGAGTTCATCTATATTATTAATAGTAAAATTGTCTTTTTGCGGTATTATCTCCATTCTTTGTAATGGTTCAACCCAAAATGATGCTCTATCATTATATTAGGTCCTTTTTAGGTATCCAAGAATCTTCCGTCTTATTAAATCCTAACCATCGTACTTTAACCTTATCTTTTTTCCGTTGCAACACCTTTTCTACTAGATATACATCACCTACTGTTGATTTTAACATTTCATGTCCATAAAACCCTCCTTCCAGCAATTGTCCTTTATTATCTTTTAAAATGTAAGTTTCTGGTATTGTAGGTTGCACCTTAAATACAGTAAATACCTCATTTGTCCAGTTTGGAAGATATCTTTTACTGAATACACCTTTGTATTTGCTTATTCGCACTTTATCACCAACATTAAACCTTTTAGGCTTTTGTTTTTCAACTTTTGGTTTAGTATTCATTTTTATACGTTTTAATACAAGTTTTTCATTTTTATTAGTCACCCGGCTTGGTTTCATACCGATAGTTCTATGAAACTTGTTATTGTAATCGCTTATAAGTTTTGGTAACATATCAATCCATACGTGCGATCCTCTGTTAGAAAACCTCTTATACATCGCACCTTTTAAAGTTCTGTTGAATCTTTCAATTATTGATGCTTTTACCTCTGAATTGGTTGAGTAATGGTTAATGTTGTGTTTTTTCATTAAATTTGCAAATTCCTTATTGAAATATTCTTTTCCATCATCGGTTTGTAAATGTTTTATAGTATGTTTGTCTCTTTGTATAGCTGTTTCCATTGCTTTTGTAACACTTTTGCCACTTTTATTTTTTAGTGGTAAAGCATCCGCCATTTTTGAAAAACAGTTAATAATAGTCAATATGTATTTAAATCCTCTATTTTGTTTACTGTAAGGAATCATTTCAATTAAATCCGCTTGATATAAATCATTTATTCCTTTTATCACTGTATTTCTTCGTGGAAACTTTCTTCTTGCAGGTTTATGAAGTTCGTTGACAATTTCTTGCTTCAAGTCTTTCATATTGCAGGTTTGAATGTTTCAAGTATCACATGTATAATCACAATGAATGTTGTCTTAAATATTCACATCATTTATATAGGTCAAGGTCATCCAAACTTGTGTAAAAAATGGGGAACACGGCGTTTGACTTGCCGTGTTCCCCATTTTTTTACGGAAGGAGAAAGGAATAAGGTCGAAGTTGTAGAAGGACGAAGAATAGGTTACTAGTTGATAGGGTTTAGAGAGTAGTGGCCGAAAGGAAGAGTATGAATCTTATCCGGCATAATATGCCTTTTATCATCTTGAGCTGATAGTGCTCTTTTAACTTCAGTGACACTGTAGACCTCATGTTTAAAGCTTCTGATAGTGTTGAACGTTGCAGACATTGTAGAATCTTCAAACAAACAGGTCTTGTAATGGTCAAATGTCACATGTTTCTTCAAGTACGATGTTTTGACTCCTTTAGCTTTCTTCACTGTCGGTATGTCATTTTCCATATACATCTTGAAGGAATATAATTTGGACATCAGCGCAACTATTTCCTCCAAAGGTATTCCATTTGCTTCATCTTTAAATTTTCCAATTACTTTTTTATTCTTTTCATTGTAATTCGGATGGTTCTTCGGATAGTCAGAGAAGTCAAAGTCGTCTTTGTATGGGAAACTCCTTAGATCTTCATACATGTCCAAAGTCTTTATCCAGTAGATAAACGCGTCGGTATCCATGTATGCAACTCCAATGTTGTCTCTTCCGTAGTGTTTAACCATTTTGTTGTAATGAAAATCATACATCAGAGTTTTACTTATATCCAAAATCGACATTCCAATGTATAACGGACGATCCATCACTATTGTTGTTTTATTCATACTGACAGCAACTAGATTTTCGTTTATAATCATTGATGTTCCAAAATTTGGTTTTTGCACTAATTTTTCCAATTTCCTAGGATCACTTACTAATTTTACAATTTTGTGTTTTCTCTTGTTCTCCAAGGTCTTCCCAAAGATGGCGTTGTTCATTGATTTGTAGAAGTCCTTTTCAAATGCTGTTGTCGCTGCAGCTCTTCTTGTCGTGTTGGAATCGATATATGGTTTCAACCAACAAGACTGGGTGAATTCAATTGCTCTGTTAATTTTCACTATACGTAGACCCAATTCAAGTGCTTGTTGAACTACCCAGTAGTGTGCCACATATCGACTCTTATTCTCCAAGGTCATCATCAGCTTGGGCCATCTTCCTGTCGGTGAAACTTCAGTCTTGGCTAGGAGGGGCAGGTCGTAATGATGGTCGTGAAGGTGTTCCGGATATTCAAAATCACAGTCTAAAATATAACCTGTTTGACCATCTTTTGGAATCCGTGATATGTCACCGATGGTGGTCGGGTCAATCCACTTGAAGTCTGCGTAGGGAAGTGGATTTGACATCGCCCAACCATAGAGGTTGTTCGCATCAAAATATCCAAGGTAGAGTGATGGTTGTTGCTCGTCGAAGTTAGGGATATACTTGTTGTTGGCCTTAACATGTCTGGTCACAGCTTGAGTCAAACCACCTCGTACACCTGATTCGATCATGAGGACCATATCAATGTCTGTGAGAAGCTCCAATCGACAGTTAGTTGACTTGAGCATAGCTTGCCATGCTAATCCAGGGGATGTATACGAGTGTAAAGGATCCAATCCGTAGGCTGAGAAACAGGTGTTCCGAAATTCTTCCATCACATCGCACAGCAGAGTTACATCCAATTTTATATAAAAATCAGAATATTCCCCTAAAGTTTGAATGTTTAGTTGGTTCCAAACATTACTGGCATGATTGTAGTCCTCAACGGAGATTTCACTTTCATTTAATTTGCTATTGAAGGCTTCAATCGCTGGTAGACTGGTTTCTTCAAACTTTTCTGTGGAAGTTATATAATCATAGGGGAAAACTCCTTTTCGTAATACTAAGTTCAATTTATCTTCAGGCACAATTTTGCTGGTTTCTTTTAGATCTTCTCTTCTTAGGTTCTCAGACAATTTGCTCATACTAGATGACATAAATCTATAAGAGTCTACGAAGCGAAGTTTAATTTTATCAACTGTTTTTGAGAAACTGATGTACTTCTCCAATGTTTCAGCTAATACTTCGATTTTTCCATCATCTCGTCCTAACTCTGGGATAATGAAGTGGGAGTCATAGCCGCTAAGTTTGTGTAACACGACAGGAATAAATTGAGGAAGTTTGTAATTTATATTGCATGAATTACAAGCAGGTCCTCTGTATAACCCTGTGAGGTGATCATGATCTCTTACTTTTTGATTTTCTTCACTGAAGCTCTTCTTGCATAGATAACATCTTGTTGCCGAAATGTATTCTTCTTGTTGATTTTGGTTCAAAGGTTTCATGGGTAAAACATTACCGTATAAGCGTTCCGCCTTTTCAGCAATATCATACAACTGGTCTACAAAATACTTAGCAGCTTCTTCCCCACGGTAGAGTATAGGAGTGGATGTTAAGCCATAGTCTTGCAATTGTTCATCAGGTAAAGTAGATTTCACCAATAAGCAAAAACTGTTAGGTTGATGCAATTGATATTTGGTTCTTCTAGTTACTTCACCATCCGAAAGATCCTGGCACTAACGTGGATTCAAAGTCAGCGTAGATAACTAGTGGAATCCGGTATTGTTGAACTGTTTTATTGAACTGAACAAATGCTCTAGATGGTGGTGGCAGACTAATCTTCACTTCATAGTTGTCATTACAAAGCCGCTGGTGTTCCGACAACCACTCCGATCCTCCACGTCTCAAGTCCTTATTTGTGAAACAAAAGCATCTCTTACACACTGTTACTCTAATTTTCTTTTTAGTCACTTGTCGTCCAACCAAAGTTTCAAAGTTCTTGATGTAAACATAATGTGATATTTCACCTTTGGTCAATAGCAGCAAATCTGTATGATTTTGACGTTCAGTCTTTGTAACTCGTAACGGGTATACGTTATTTGATTCGTCTAAACCAAACACATTAACTGAAACTCCTGGGTTTTTTCTCTCAAATTTAGCAACATCATTAAGACTAACAGGATACGACATACCTTGGAAGTTATAGCGGTGTTGAACAGCTTCGTATGCTATGCTAGGTCTACAGGCATTAGGTTCCACATATTTTGCTAACATGGCATACCGGAAACATTCATTATCCTCATTTTTCACATTGATACATGATCTTGTATCTCGGATCACCTTTGGTAGAGGGATAAAGCTGCTTCCTATCATACCATATCCATGCTTGTGAACCCTCACATCCATACCTTCAATTGATGATAGCGTCCAGCCGGATCCTCTTCCTTCATGTTCTTGAAGTTTCACTAGCAGTTCAACCAAACATTCTTCTAAGATTTCGTTGATATCAGATGTGGTTGTAAGGGTTCGGTTTTTAGCAATGAATGCTCTCGGTGAATTTTCACCATCGGTATTAGTAAACATAGCCTCCAACACCAATCCAAATTTAATAAAGTTCAATCTTGTCAATTCTTCCGTCAATGTTTTTACAACTAGTTTTTTAGCTTGAGTTATAAAATTTTCCAATTCCAATTGCACGTTATTAATTTTGAAATGAGTTACAACTGGCCCTGGCAAGGCTGTGGTGTGCAGTTGTCTTATATCTTCCACTTCTTCTGTATCCTCTTCTTCCATATCCTCTTCTTGGGAACGCGGTTGTCTTACATCTTCCACTTCTTCTTCCGTATCTTCTTCTTCCATTTCCTCTTCTTGAATAAATCCTCCAGCTGTAGATGGTCCAGCACCAGCAAATTGGATCACACTAGGTCTTCTTCTTTGCATTTGCTGTAGATAGCTGTCCCAGTAGTTCGTCTGCTTCTGGTGCTCTTCCAAAAACCGGTCAATTGAGTCTAAGTCTATTTCATCCATGGTAATATCTTCTTTTCTATCTTCGTCTTCATGTAATTCTCTGTGTAGGGTGAAAAGATCTTCGTCTTGAAAGATTTCCCCACAAATGTCGCAAAGAGCCATTTTTACAGTTTGGCTTTGAGTGTGCACTCGGTGAATGTCCACGCAATAATGAGCAGCGCGCTCAACCGGATCCCTTTATACCCGAGGTTGAAGGGTGGGGGAAGGTGACATCATATACATCCGGTTTATTAATCATGTAGTAGATTTGGCTTTTAAACACCCATTTTCAATATATTCTTCAACAGGCTTGATAAAGCAATGATGTTTGGTCTAAATCCACTACTTTTGTACAAGTTTTTTCAAAGATGTCAGTTTGAGCAAGTTTATATGGGTCAAGGTCATTTGGAATTATTATTTTCAGCGGGGATAGAGCACTAAGCAGCATAAATTACTACAAAGTGCTCTATCCCCGCTCACATTTTTTTGTTTTAATTTCTTACAAAGGTGAAATATCACTGGTATTACCTCCAGAATAGGGAGAATTCTGTTGCGATGGAAGTGGTGTATCCAATCCAATTGGTTTACCCTTTTCATACTCCCACCAACTATGCATTTATGTGGGTCAAGGTCGCATAAAAGATACCCTTTGAGCGGGGGATAAACCACTAAGCAGCATGCTAGTCCATTGCCGCAAAGTGATCTATCCCCCGCTCTGTTCTACAAAACCTCAATCAAGTCCAAGTTCAAGTCCTAGTTTAACACTTGGTTGGGAGAATTACATTAGTTTGATGCTTATTTCTACCGTTACACTTGCTCCATTCTCAAAAAGATATAAATAATATAATCCTGGATACTGTTTTGTTTCACGTCCTGCATGTTCCTTAATAAAGTCAAAAGCCAATCTTTTTGAATATTCTTTATGCTACACTTCTTTCACACAAACAAGAATTTTTTCTTCCACCAATTTCAGTTGAATTGATGTTAGTTTGCTTACATATCATCCTTGTCTATCAGGGGTAGCTTGTAGGTGAAAGTATTTGGCGGTAGTTTTCGCGTTCTGTCAAGTAAACAACAAAATTTTTTATACAATTTCTTCTCATTGTCTGTAATACTATTAATACCAATCAGATTATAGTACGAAGGTTTATAAGGTATACGACGAGACATTTTTGGTCACCGGTCTTCCTAAGAATGAGCTCCTGGACAGCCACTTCCAACGAAAGCTGGAGCGTGAATGAGAAGTGCGTGCAACCTGACCGCCTTATATCCCCACCGGGCGACCACGCCTAGGATATTAGGGTGGGGGAGGGGGTGGGGGAGGGGGTGGGGGTGGGGGTGTGGGGGGGAGGGGGGGGTTATTTAAAAAAATAAACCCTTACGGGCGTTCTTATGTTGCCATCGCTGTAGTATCCGAAAAGATACAACTATAGGGAACTCCAGACTTGTGTGTTAGTAATACCTACCAGTTAAAACCCAAAGAAAAACTTTAATATTTGGTTCAAGGTCACGCGAAACTTTTAAAAAAATAAAACAATTTAATAAAAAAACAATTCCCAATACCCAAACGCAAGCGCAATATCTTAGAACTAATACAAGTCTTAAAGTTAGAGTAGACTTCGCTAAACAGTGAAGGCGCCATTCAGTGTTTAGTGAGGCCTATGGCGGTCCGTCCCGATCGTTCACGTTCAACGCGCGGGAGCGGACTGCGAGCCGGCTGTGGCCAGGCCGCCTTATATCCCCACCGGGGCTGCCACGCCCAGGATATCAGGAGTGAGGGAGGGGGTGGGGGTGGGGGAGGGGGTGGGGGAGTGGGGGAGGGGGGGAGGAGGGGGGTCACTTTTTCTGGGGGGGTCACTTCTCGTCCGGAGCAAAAAACTTTTTGGTCAAGGTCAAAAATTTTTCCGAAAAAAAAGTTCGGGGGAGGGGATGGGGGAGGGGTTGGGGGAGGGGTTGGGGGGGGTGGGGTGGGGGGGGTCACTTCTCGTCCGGAGCAAAAAACTTTTTGGTCAAGGTCAAAAATTTTTCCGAAAAAAAGTTCTGGGGAGGGGGTGGGGGTGGGGGAGGGGGTGGGGGTGGGGGAGGGGGTGGGGGTGGGGGAGGGGGTGGGGGAGGGGGTGGGGGGTGGGGGGGTCACTTTTCGTCCGGAGCAAAAAACTTTTTGGTCAAGGTCAAAAATTTTTCCGAAAAAAAAGTTCGGGGGAGGGGGTGGGGGTGGGGGAGGGGGTGGGGGTGGGGGAGGGGGGGTCACTTCTTGTCCGGAGCAAAAAACTTTTTGGTCAAGGTCAAAAATTTTTCCGAAAAAAAGTTCGGGGGAGGGGGTGGGGGTGGGGGAGGGGGTGGGGGAGGTGGTGGGGGAGGGGGTGGGGGAGGGGGTGGGGGAGAGGGTGGGTGAGGGGGGGGAGGTGGTGGGGGAGGGGGTGGGGAAGGGGGGGGGGGTCAAGTGGGTCAAGGTCACCCACTTCACTTCTACTCTAAGTGTTGGCTATACCCCCTCCACAACCGAGTCCCTAGGCTGCACAACACCGCTCCGCCAGTATGTCTCCGGCTTCCATGCGGTGCACCTCGCTGTTTTCTAACTCTCTATATGTAAGTATTTTTACAAGTCTTGAATCTAGGTCACTACACTTTAACTCTGGGACGATATTGACTTGTAGTATTTCTGTGTTTTAACCCAAGGTCATCACACTTTAACTCTGGGGCGGGATCGACTTGTAGTATTTCTGTGTTTTGACTCAAGGTCACCACGCTTTAACTCTGGGACGGGATCGACTTGTAGTATTTCTGTGTTTTCACTCAAGGTCATCACACTTTAACTCTGGGATGATTTCACCTTATAGTATTTCAGTGTTTTGACTCAAGATCATCACACTTTAACTCTGGGACGGTATCAACTTGTAGTATTTCTATGTTTTTATTCAAGGTCATCACACTTTAACATGTAACTTTAAGGTAGCACCGAAACGGTGCTACCCGGCTTGACATTTTCAAGTTTCCCAAGGTCATCGCAATTTCCCCCACCACTTCCCATATACCTAGAGTGCGCGGGGCCGGACAGTCAGTCGCTCGGTGTCTGTCGTAGGGTGCACATCGCGGTTGCAGTAATGGTTGAATGGGGCTTCTGGGCCACAGTTCAAGGTCACCCGAGCGGTGTCACATGACGGTTTAAGCAGAGTCACGTTGCAAACTTCAAGTTTCCTCGGCACTTTTGCTGTTTCTTGTCTAATTTCGCTCCAAGTCGTCAAGGTCATGGGAACCTGACTGAAACTCGGAGCGTAGTGTGAGAAACAGCAAAAGTGCCGAAAAATTTTAGGTTTCAGCGTGACCTTGACCTTTTGTGACATCGATGACGTCATCTTGGTGACGTAAGGGGTGATGACGTCATCAGCACGTCATTTCTGTGACGTCATGGATGTGACGTCATTGGTGATGACGTCATCGATTGCGTCATCGATGACGTCATCGATGACGTCATCGGTGAGGTCATTGACCTCGATGACGTCATCGCTCGGGTGACCTTGAACTGTTCCAAAAGCCCCCATTCCCCACAACTAATACTTTCTCCATATACTATGATATAGAGGGAGAAAGTAAAAGGAGTAATAACTTAAAAAATGAACTCATATTTCACGAATGTTTGCACAAATTTAAATACCCGACCCGACACCAATCCAGCGATAGAATTAATTCCAGAAATTCTTAAGCCCGCATATTATCTTTTATGCTTTCCCCCCACTAGTGAACAAGAAGTTTTTCAAATCATAAATTCACTGGAGCCCAAAAGATACACGGGATGGAACGAATTGTCCCCGTTTTTCAACAAAAAGGTGTACAAGCGTTTTTGTAATACCTCTTATACATATTGAAAATCAATCTTTGGCTCAAGGCAAATTTCCACATCTTTTGAAACTCTCAATAATAAAACCCATACCCAAAAAGAAAAACAATTTTTATTTTTACAATTTTAGACGAATATCTCTACTTTGTACCTTTTCCAAGGTGTTGGAAAGAATTGTACCAAAAACATTGAATGACTACCTTGACACAAGTGGAATCTGGAATGGTTCTCAGTACGGTAAAAAATAAATAAATAAATAAATAAAGAACAAATGACCATCTTTAATTTTATTAATAAAGCCTCGAGGGCCGTGGATGGATCACACTACACCATTGGTGATTTTTGTGACCTGTCCAAGGCTTTTGATTTTGTTGACTTTTCCGCCCTGATTGCTAACTCAGATTCTATGGAATCGAGAGTTCGGCATTGTCTTGGTTATCATCATACGTTATGAACCAACAAACAGATAGCAAAAGGTGCATAATATAAAACAACAAAGGGAGAATTGATTAAGCTCACAGCAGTTTTCGGGACATCACTGCATGTGAATTGATTAATGATGCTCCGATCATTCAGTTTGCGGATGATACTTCATTAATACTAAGTCACAAAGACAAACATCTACATTCAACCCAAATAAACAACAAGTTTATTCAGCTAAACAACTGGTTTTCGGTAAATGGTCTTAATTTTGAATCCAACAAAACTCAGTCAGTTAATTTCCATTTAAACAATAAAAACCCTCCGGAAATGACACATCTTATATTTCATCTGACTTAAAAATAGTCCCCTCTGCTAAATTTTTTGGCGTTGTAGTTTACTCCTGCTTCACATGGTGTGAACACATCAACCAGCTGCTTCCCAAGCTCAGCAAAACTTTGTATTCAATATTAACCTTGTCCCAGGTAGTCTAATTTCATACAATTAAACAAGTCTATTATGCTGACTTCCATTCCCTTTTGTCATATGGAATAATTTTTGGGGCGATGCCAGTGAATCATTTAAGGCATTTCTAATGCAAAAGAGAGTCTTAAGGATCATGACTGGGTCTGCTTTCCAGGATTCATGGAGGTGACTTTTTCAGCAATCAAATATTCTTCCTCTTAATTATCTTTACATTTTTCCCTGTGCAATGTTTGTATTTTCTAGTTTGGAAATGTTTTATAGTAAAAATCATCATCACTCTCATTTCACAAGAGACGCATCTGTCCTACAATACCCAAGCCACAAAAAAACATGTTTCGAAAAATCTCCTCTTTATAGTTGTAAACTCTGCATCACCATTTGCCTGACAGAGTCAAAAATGAGCTTGACAAAAAATCTTTCAAAAAGTCACTATTTCAATATCTTTTAGGTAATTGCTTCTACAGTGTATCAGAATTCCGAGCTACGGCATTTTTATGGAATGTCTATATGTCAGAAAGGTTTCATTTGTTTAAAAACCTGTGTAGATTATTTTGAAAAGTATAAATCTGTGAAAGACTTCTTTTAATTTAATTTTAGTTATTTTTTATGTTATAATTAGACATGAGATAAATTTTGTGACAAATTTTAATCCATGTACATGTATTGTAAAAAAGGTGTACAGATGCTGAATAAATCAATAAATAATAAATATATATATATATACATATTTAAAACCAAGAACTTAGTGGACTTAACTCGCTGTATTTTGGCCGGCAAAAGTTAATGAGTTAGATATGAATGAGTCTGTATTTAAAATTGTAAAGGCTGCAATTTTTTATCATCATGACAAACTGTCTAACCCAGCTGATTAAGAAGCATAGATAAAAAGGTAGATTTTAATTTTAACATAAGATTAACGTTGAATATTTCTTTTACTATGAGGTAAAGACTTTTGACAAACGTTAGAGCATATCAAATCGTTATAATTGCACCATTTAACAGTAATAAAATTTTACTAAAGCCCTCGACGTGTGAAAAGATATTTTAGCACAACTTTGCTACTTTGACGTAATATGGGGCGAAGCCCTAAGTTTGCAAATGCAATTAAAATTGCTATAAAACTTCACACCACTGCAGTCGAAGACAGGAAATAAAATAAGAACATCAGGCAAAGCCGTTGCCTCATGAAAAGAGGACAAAATATAGTCTATGAGCATGGAAGACAGAAAGACAGAGGGAAATAAATTTTAGTTATACCGATTTTAGATTCTGTGATGCATAAAATGTAAAAATAACAAAAAATATCAATATTCTAAGCAATGTATAGAAAAAAACTCTAAACTTATTATTTTAGTTTGATGTGTGGTAATGCAGTAACATACTTTAATTATTCAGTAACGAAAAACAATTAAATAAAGTTGTTTTATCACTATGAAAGTGACTTTACTAATCGTATCTCTTACTAGGCTGATGAAAAACAATAGAAATTGATTAACTCATGAAGAGTATGAAATAAAGACCACGACTTAAAGATAACTGCACATTACTAAATAGAACAATGGTGATAAAGATGTGATAAAACTATCTATTACTAATTGTTGATGTCCTTGAATACCCATATAAATAAACGCCTGAAAAACATTTGCCATACACCACTTTTCTAAGCTAGAGGTAAGTATTGGTTCAAGCTCTTAAAACTGTTCTATAAATTATTCTTTTAAATACGTAAGTTGTTAGGCGCATTCGACTCAAGTTTTTCACCACGCTAAAAAAGAAATAAAGAACAATTAATAATGAAAACTTAGTTTTTGTTTGATTATAAAAACATCTCCTTTCATACAAGCAATTAAAATTTCAGTTTTTGTTTACAGGAGCATTAATGTAATTTCGTTATTAATTATCCACATATTTATAGAGGGAATTACGTAGGCCTAATCATGCAGATATCCTAATAGAATAATCACGAATCTAATCCTAATAGATTTTATATTGAATAATTATCCTTATTTAGTAATATCTACTTAAATATGTATATTTTTGTCAAAAGAAATATATATAATTTTTATAAGTGTACCATTATGGCATTATCATATTATTGTAAATTGTGGGATAGTTTAGTAAACTCAAAAAAAGTATTGTTTTGATGTTAAACAACATGTTTATTTGCCCCTTAGCCAAAGTTAACTCAGAAAAAGTATTGTTTTGATGTTAAACAACATGTTTATTTGCCCCTTAGCCAAACATAAAAGAAGAGCATTTCTTGGAAATCTTACGATAGTCTTAAAATACTACGGAAGAATGTACGCCGTAACTGCTCTCGCCATTCTCATTTGCGTGAGTTTTAATTCCAACTATTGACTATTTTAACACATTTATTCACTTGTAATCTAAGCTATTAATTTTATCATAGTAAATAATTGGTTATTAATTTGTTCACGTTTACGGTAATTATAATTCAATTGTAAATATGTAAATAAATCGTTATCTTTTCTGAGTACACTGTTACACATTTTATAACAAGTGTACAAATCAACTGTATTTATACTGCAATCTGTATTTATAATGGATTGGAAACCATATTGTTTCAATTAAATAACTTTTTTAGAATGAAAAGTCGCAAAGTTTTGTTAGGTATTTTACTTATGACAATTCATAATATATGAAAATTGTGTATAAGTTCGGGAATAAATAATAATAAGTTTATCATTCCATGTTTCAAAATTACAAAAAATGAAAGATTGAATATATATATATATATATATATATATATGTAATTATTAATAAACAATCTTTGTACCCTTTAAATGTGTATATATAATATATATATATATATATATATATAATACATATATATTATGTTTAGTATATATACTATGTAAAAAATATCTATACTATGTATTTACTTTTATGAAAAATTTATGGAGTGTATTTAATATTACATATCATGACAATTATCATTATAAATATTTTATACATCGATAATGACTTATTTTAGTTTGCTTATATATGAGATATTAATTATAATGTTGCAGGCAATAGTACTTAGAATATAATAAGTAGATCAGTGATGTGACAAATAAGACTTTTTTTCAGGCTGCTGCTGCTACTAATTGCCCACCTAAAAAGAAAGGTACGTTTAAATGTAACTTTATACTTTCTATACTATAGCACTGTTTTATAAATAGATAAACAATAAATCTTTTCTCTAAATGTTTCTATAATAGAGAAAAAAATGAAAGATTGAACACATTTTGGGCTTAAAGTAAAACTATAATTAACTTTTGAATTTTTCAAAATTATATTTTAGTAACAATCTTTTATTACACTTACTACGATACTTTGTTTTTGAATTGTACTAAACTACAAAAAAAATAAAATATATACATCATTGCATTAATTGTAAAAAACATTGTTTTTATTAGGATTCGGAAGAATCTAAAGTAGTGTTTATTATTTTATACAACTAAATTAATTTAGTATATTTGTAGCCTACGTCTACTTTTAATAATTTTTATAATATAGAATTTTTTATAACATGTTTTAATTTGTTTTTCAGTATACACTGCAGCAGAAGTTAAACAAATCCAGGCGTAAGTTTGTTTGCAATACTCCATACAATAATAATAAATATAACTAAAAATTGTTTAAATTTCTATAAAAAATCAATGCTATATATATGACGATACAGATTGAAATCTAATAATAGCTACAAAAAGCATTAAATTTAAATTTCATGGAGTGAAAATATTAAAAAAATAATATATATTTTTTATTTTAAGATAAACGTGAGTTACATAATATGACTATGCACGAAATAATCTACATTTTCCTTCCAAGTGTAGCCTATATGGATATCTAAAGAGTGTATTAAATTAATACATCAGATTTTCTATTTATTCTATTCATGTATTTTCAATTACAAGTTTGGCGAAACAAGCTTTTGTTCAATATATTGATGTTAATTTTATAATTGTTAGCCTATATTAATTCAACTAACCAGTAAATTTGATCAGGTAAAAACAACAGAAACAAACTTAAGTCTTAAAATAAATGTTTTAAATATAACATTTTAAGAGTGAAGACCCTTGCTAACACGAAACCGTTTTTATATTACTAAAAAGGGAAACGCTATAAACAGTTGTATAATACCTTTGAACTATAAAAAAGCAAAATATGAATTGAATGTATTTTATGTAACACTATTGAATAATCGTGCATTGTTTGAATTTTTCTTATTTTCAATATAGTTGTTTCAACACCGATGGCCAAGAGGGCAGTACTTTGGATGAAGGCCTTAAAGCGGCAGATTACCTCGGATATACCCAACAACAAATAAGGGACCTTTTTAAAAAATATGACACAGATAATAATGGAATAATCACTTATGGAGGTAATCATATTATAAAGGTATTGATTTAAAATATAAGTTTCAATTTCATCTGACTACCAAAAAAAAAAGAAAAAAACATTTCTGTTAAAAACCAGGCGATGATCTGTTTTTATTTTTTAATTTTTATTTTACAATCAAAGTAAGGTGTCATAAGTAGTGACGAGTAACCCCTGATGATTGAGAGCTTAAGTTGGCTTCATCTAAGCCACCGACCGGATCACTTGGCAGTAACCAGATAATTTAAACCTTTTTATAATGGTTCTAGCTTAGGTAAACACTTGAGAGAATTTAGTTTTTACTTGAGTTTTAAAAGCAATAATCCTCTCATGTTTCAGCTTTTGATAGTTAACCATTTTCAAAAGCTACTTTTTCTTATTGTTTATAATGTGTACTCCTTAAAAGGGTTATTTGTAATGTAATATGCTACTATCATCCTACCCGAATTAGTATTTTAAAATTTGAACTTATTTATCTTGCATTACTCATTTCGTGCCCATCCATCTAAAAATAGATAAAAAGGAGTGGTAGGGGTTATGAATATCCTGAGAAATTTGACTATTGTACAATATATATTTGTCGAATAATTAAACGTACAATAAAGATATCCATTGCATATGTGTTGTTTAGTTTCGGTTGTAAACGCTCAAGCTTAAGATTGCTGCTTATTAACTGTATAATTTTTCTAAGAGGTAACAGTAGTGGGGTTTGGTTACTTTCAAAACGGAAGTCGTGCCAATTGCCAGCCGCTGCCGGCCAGCTGCCATCGGCCAGCTGCCAAATCAGTCGCTGCCGCCATATGCCATGCCATATAGCTTCCGGTGGGGTAGGAGATGTTATTTGAAATTTGAAATTCAACTTGACAATTGGGTTATGGAAAGTATGTCAAGGTCATCCAGAGTAAGTTTTAAAAAACCCTATCCCGCTACCACCGGAGTAATAGTTCGGAGAGTGGAACCAACTCCGGTGATAGCGGGATAGGTATAGAATTAGGTTTGTGAATTTTATTTGTGAAAAACATACAATCAATGTGTGACAGCAGTGTTTAAACAAGTTGAAGTTTTGTTATGAACTACAGAGTTGTAAACACAAACACCGACGACGATGAGAAGGTAAACGCAGAGTCCCCAGATGATGTATTTAAAAAGTTTGAACAAACGTAACATCTCGAGTTGGTTTTCCCGTTCCATTTCCAAACGTTTGATTTCCAATTTCAATTTATCCTCTTCCATCCTTGTTACAAATGGAACCTCATCCATCATATCCATCATGTTTGTGTTTTTTTTGAAATTTTGAAAGAAGCGATGTTGATAGTTGAAGAGGCGAGGATGGAATGAGAGTTAAAAGAGGGAAATGTCGGTTAAATAAAGAAGTGGTGGGGGGAAAGAGCGTTGTTACATAGAAGTGGTGGGGGAAAGATGCTGCTCATCATTTGCCTCAGAAGTTGTGTCCGACTGTAGAGGGGTAAGAGGAGTAGTATTTAGTAAACTGTCTTCATCAGAATTTTCAACCTTATTACAAATAGGACAAGCGTAAGTTATTTCCAAATTCATTGTAATAGCGTTAAATTTATCTATAATTTCATTTAAAGCATTAAATATTTCTTGTAAATCATCTTTTGAGTTTATTTCAAAACTAGCATTCATTCGTGCCAATTGAGAAGTGTTCATCGTTAGAGAGTTGGCAATCGAATGAGGATTAGCGCCTAGGGAAGGGGGCTTATATAATGGCGACCTTGAGCAGGTGTTTAGGGAGGGGGGCTTTTTAGGGAGGGGGCTTCTATATTGGGGACCTTGAGCTTATGATTGAATAAAACGTTTAGTTCTTCTTCTTCTTCGTCTTTTAATTCAATTATTTGAACCGAAGTAGTTGTTTCATCCTCTTCACTCGATGAAGAAAACAATTCACCAGGATTTAAATATTGAACTACAATTCTGAACCATCTTATAGGATATTCGTCAATGACAGAAAGTAAGTTTTGAAACAATTCTTCCATCTCCTCCCTGTCAGTTATTATATGTTCAAATTTGATAAATTTTCCTTCCATGTTGTTAGTTAGAGTGTTGGAAGTGGAATGATTTAATATTATATAAAAATTAGAACTAATGGTGGGGGAAATCTCAAGGTCATCCAATTGAAGTTTTAAAAAAGAGTGTAAAACTGAAATTATACATTTGATGGTTCTACAGGATCGGAATACCAATCTGATCTGTATTTACATCTTTTTATCATATGTGTACAAAAATCATCTTGATGAGACTTGGTGCGTTGACAATGAGCAAGATCTAGAGGGTGAAATTTGAAACATCTTTGAGGACAACATGTATGAAAATATCTTGATTTGTAAAATTTGAAAGTTCGCAATTCCGGTGGCGGTAGTTGTTTTGTTTTACATTTGCAATAACAAGATCCGAAGAATTCACATTTAGTACAAGCTAACCCATCCACCATCATTGGTCCTAAATCTGTACACTGTTGTTCACAACAGTAACGAGGTTTGTACTTGTATTTTTGCTCTTCCATGTTGACGCTGCGGAGTCTAGTGAAAGAATAAGATTGTATAGTGATGAATAGCGAGTTTTATGTACTATGAAAAGTGGTAGGGGTAATTTCAAGGTCATCCAAATGGAGTTTTAAAAAATTATACCTTACAAGTGTAAGGATTATTGAAATTTAGGAAGTTTGTTTCTGTTTGTTTTCTTCAGACTTTTTTTCTCTCTCTGCCTTAGCCATAGCAATAAGTTCTTCTGTTGATAGTGGATGTACTTCAGGAAATTTTAAAATTAATTTAGCTTGATATCCTTCTTTAGTTAATACATCTAAATCTTGAGTCATTTGTTCAACAGTGTTATAATCCTTTCCATAGATTTTCCCATCAAGTTCAATCATCATTCTGTATAACATTTTGTAGAATAGATCTTGTTGTGGCGAGAGCTGAGAAGCGAATGATTATTTATCAAACTGTTACATCCTTTTTATGAACTTGATATTGATCACGTGATTCCTTAGTTGTAATTTTATTTATTAAAAGTTATTCATCATTGGTAATACTTCTGGAACTTGACGTTATGTTGACCAGCTGGCGATGAAGAAGTTGTAGGTTGTGTAGAAAAAAATATTTCATCATCGCAATATTTTGTTTTAGTGAACATCCTTGTATTAGTAGCACTAACATCAACAGTTAAGTGATAACCACCGGTAAGTAAAACTCGCATTTCGTTAGTTAAATCTTCAAGTTGTTCAAAAGTAGTTATGGTGTTGGTATCATAAGATGCACACTTAACCTTTAGGGACATGTTGAAGTTTTGTATTTAGTGATAGAGAGTGAGATGTGTACGGTACGAAAGGTAGTCGTAGACTGATGAATTTAACAAGTTGATTTTCACTTTTATTATCACACAAAATTGGGTCAAGGTCATCCCATGGAATTTTTAAAAAAAGCAACATATTGTAATGTACAAACACATTACAATATGTTGCTTTTTTATTTATTTTTTTTTTTTTTAGGTTTATATCATATTTATTGAGAAACAAATACAAAGAAATATTTACAATCTTATGTACAAACTAATCAGTAGTAGGTGTTACATGAATTGTAAGTTCAGTAGAATTGTTTCCACTTGGTCCATGTGATACCAAATAGAGTGCGCCGGGTTGAATTATACGAAGATCTTCATTTTGTAGTAGTTGTACGAAGCGCTTTGGTAGGAAGATTTGAAATTTTGCTTCATCACCAATTGTATAAGGTGCCTCGCTTAATGTGCAATTTATAGCATCACCTACTGAAGTTTCCATCTTCTTTATTGTATGAATGATGTAGTGTTTTTCTTCTTTCAGCTCGGAACATTTTTTTGTAGGTAGGATTGTTGATTTTGAATGAGCGTTGAATTGTTCAACTAAATTTTGAAGTAAGTTGTTTGATGCCATCTTAATGTTTTTGCTGATGCTAATCTTCTTGTTAATAAGAATATCCGTTGGAGATGTTGTCTCTTCGGAGGTTCGAGTAATACTCATGCTGTGTCATGGTAGCGCTCTCACTTTTATTATCGAGAATACCCCCACCACTGACACTACCCCCACCACTGATGCTACCCCCACCACTTTGTTGAAGGAAATTATTCAAGCGGTAGGCATTCTTCAAAGCACACTGTGACCTTCGATGTTTAAAACTTTTTGATGAAATACAAAGTTCATTAAAGTAGCATTGGAAATCTCTATCTATTATTGCATTTATCACTTCATTGCTTGTAAATGATTGTATCCAATTTGCTTTTTCCAATCCTCTTGTGTAGATAGTTTTAAACTCTTTACAATAATGATTCATAATATGCGGCATCATGTTATAATGAATAAAACCTTCATCCCATTTTAAGTTATGAAAATGTTTGTTTAACCATTTGTTTGTAACTTTCGCTTTAGTTGTTAGTTTATTGAATGGAAATGGAGGTTTGAACAAGTAATGATAAATTACAGATGTGTTCATATCCAAAATTACTAATTCTTTAATAATGAAATTTCCATCATTCCCTCGAAAAGCTTGAAATTCAATTATACCTCTTTTAACTTCCATTAACTGTGATGCAGTAGAAAACGAAACCCGTTTGTTCATGATGAAGTCTCATCCACAACTGACTGTTATTACAAACACGATTGTTCTTCTTTTATTTCTTGCGCTTCTTCGTTTATATTAAAATTGGTGTGATAGTTGTTTAATTGTCTCCACATATCCACTTCTTGAGGTATTCGATTAAAAATTGAAGTATCCACAGGACCATATAAAATTGGAATGAATGGTTGTCTGTCCAATGTATCGATTAGATAATCTTTAATTATTGTACTTGAAAATACTAGTTGTTTTAAGTATCTAGTGACAGGACCGGTAGTACAACTTAAAGTGTAAAATTCTTCTTTAGTGAAATGTAATTTTACATCATGTCTAGTTAAATCTTTGAAGCGAACAACTTGTCCCCCACGATGTTTGATTATATCAACTTCAATATTTGATTCTAATAAACTTAATCTTGTTCTTTTTCCAAATGTGTTGTTAGTTAAATAACATTCCAAAAGATGTAAATGTTTCATTAGAGAATCCCAAGAAGTTTCAGTAAAGATAACCATTTTACTTCCTTGATTTAACATAACAATTGGTGAATAATCCAATGATTTTACAATTCCAACAGATATACTTTTTGTCATGCATGAAGAAATAGGGTAGAAAATTCGAAGAAATACTTCTGTTAAAATATTTGTTGTAATGTTAACTTCAACCTTTTTTCTTTTTACTTCTTTTTCATCTTCTCCTTCTTCTTCTTTCTTCTTATGTTTGTTAAACTTGAGGAATTCATCCATTTCTTGTTCAACTTGCTTTTCTATATCAGAACTATTTTCATCCATTAGAGGTGTATTTTCTTCTCCGTTAGTAGAATTCATCTTGCGAACGATGTTTCCCAAACGACGGTTGAAGATAGAATGAAGTTTCTACTAGGTAATTTCCTGCTTTTATATTTTTTGTAAAATTTTTGAAATTTATACAATTACATAATTGTTTATTTTCAACTTGTGTTTTATAAACAAAATTCTAACCTTAAAAATTGAGGAAGATAATTCTAACCTCAATATTTTGCAGTAGTTGTACTAATTATTCTTAAAGTACATTCTTCACTATTCCGGTCAGTGGTGTGTAAGTAACTATTTTATCATGTAGAATTAGACAGTATGCCGAAGTTCCATCCGCTACTGGTTCTTCAAATTCCATTTCAATTTTTATATCCACACTTGATGATTTTACTGATTCATTTTGTTTTGAACAATCGATTACAATTATTGGAGCTTTGGAATAATACTGATCAGGTGATAATAGTGGTGTATTAGTCTTTCCATAATATGATGATTGAAATCTTGCATACATATCATATAAAATGGAAAAACGTTTTTTGCTAAACATGACATTTAAATTGTCATATGGAAAGAATTGAGAGTTTAAGAAAACTTTACAATTCTTTATTTTACAGTGATCAAATTGACCAGCATTTGCAGTAATAACATCTTTTCGCTTAGTTTGAAAACCGAGTATTATGTACCTTGCACGTTCCAAGTAAGTTGATGTTTTGACGGTCCATGTTTGTCGTTCTGTTTGAGGTAATGTAGGGTATTCATGAAATTCCCAACTTCGGAATGGCATTACAATGTCACGGTCAGATTTTAACTTTCTTAACAATACGATTCTATGTTCATCAGCCAATCTTACATGAGGTACTCTCCAAACAACTTTATCCAATTGTAGTTGCCATTCCAGTTTATCTTCCGTAGTTGCAGGGTCTGCAAGTATTAAGTCCTTATTAGTTGAAGATCTGAGTAATACTAATTCTTGTTTAACATTTATTATAACCCTTTTGTAATCTTCAGCAAATCCTAAAAGCAATCGTAAAGGTACATGAAAATCAAAATGACCGTTGGAAGCAGGTGTTATAGTGTCTTTATCAGGAGCAACCCATCCGGCAGTGACTATTGAATTCTTCTCATGTGGTGTTAATGATGTTAATCCTTTTAATGTAGTTGTTATACCAACCTTTTTTGTTGAATCAACTGTCACCCCTGATATCTCATATCTTATTTCATCAAAAAGATATGCCATTGGGTTATTTATAAAAGGAACTGTTGAAGCAGTTTTTCCATCCAATTTTAATACCCTTCCTTCGATGTACAAATAACTTTCACATGGTAATGTGTAAATATCTTGTTGTTGAATGGGAATTCTTATTTCATCATTATTGTTTAATTTTGATGAAGTGTAAGGGTTGTGTGTGTGATATTCCTTCTCCCATAGTGTTTCGTCGAATGTCGGTCCTTGAGATATATCCAGGATATCCATCGTTGTTAAGTTTCAATCCAATCTTTTGTAGAAAACGAATGTTGTCTGATGTTAACTCTTCCAATGTCGAGGAGCTACTGAGCTCCCGACTCTTCCGTTGTGGTTTAAATGATAATCCCATGTTGATTTTTATGTCGCCGCTCTGATGTGTATTCGTATAGTAATTGTTTCTCCTCTAAAGTCAACACTATGACCGTCTTGATCCAATATGTTCAGCACGATGTCTGAAATGAAACTGGTGTTTAACGGTAGGTATATCAAGTTTTGTGGCTTCTCAACAATTTTAAAACCTGGAGCAACTGTTGGATAAAATGTATGTAAAATATGCTGATTTACTCCTTCTCTATATGATCCATGTATAATATTACATGTTACATCAATACTATTTACTTTTAATATTGTAACAGTTGTATTACCTGAATGAGTAGTTTCAGGAGTTAAGATTTTCTTTTTTGTATCTGTAAATCCAAGTAAACTGCCAATAGAGTTTTTCATTCCGACATCGATATAATATTTTGAAGTTATTTCTGCTTTTAAAGTATTATTGTTTCCTTTAACGGTGATATTTTCTTCTCCGAGTTTTTTCTGTAGTAATTGGTTTATATCATCAATTTCATAAGCTCCAGTAGGAAATGTAATTATTTTCAATTCTGAGTATTTTCCTGCAGCATCCTTAGTTTCATAATAATGTAGTAAATTGTTTTTTCCTTCTGTAACATTAGGAATTGAATTGTAGGTAGTCAAATCAAGTAATGCAGCTTCCCATAATCTTTCTTTGGATAAACGCAATGCTGGGAATAGAGTACTTTTTAATGTGGATGAATTTCCACTCAGTGACACTGTATACGATGACATCTTAAAGGTGACTGACACTTTTCGCTAGAAACTCCAAACATAAATGTCCACATATTTCAGTATTGTTAGGTTGTTCTCTTTTGTAATTGTAAAAAATGTTTTTGGAGTTTTGAAAATAATGTTGAAGTTCTTTAGGTGGTGGTAGATTGCCAAAACTGTCAAAGTAGTAAACGGTTTGTCCGAGCTTTTTATAGCATACCCAATGAGTGCCTGGACCATAGGTGGAATCCAAATTTACTATTCCAGTTTCATTTTTCCATATTTTAGTTGGTAATGCATCTTTCATAAAAACTCCTCGAAAGAATGGTATTTTCAAACATTTTACATAATCATTTAACTGATGATTAGTTAAGGCTTTATTTGGAATTATCAATTGATTTTTTTTATTTAGTACACACGGTACGGTCTTAGGTATAAACCTGCTCCGTTTTTTACCATTGACCAAACAGAAGCCTTTTTTACTTTTGCTTTACGAGTTCTACGACGTCTCTTTCTAATATTTCCACCTTTTTTGGGAGCTCTTCTTTTTGCAGGTCTTCCTCTGCGACGTCGTCTTCCACCACCAAACTTAGCTTTTGTCTTCATGGCTGTTGTTACTGCCCAAGCCGCTGCTTTTTCTGCAATACTTGCGTCACTTGATTTTACTCTTTGCCAAGCTTTTTCTGCTAGAATTTTATCTGCTATTGATCTATTTGTTGAATCTTTAAACTTTGAATATGCTATATCGTGTTGTTTGCAAGCTTGATCTAATTTATTAATTCCAGGATCTCCTCTTGCTAAACGTTTTGCCAACTTAGTTCCAGGTCCACAATATTGATAACCTCCAGGAATATGTAATTCGTATGGTAAAGCGTCTATTGCTCGATTTACAACAGCACCAATAGGTATCCGTCTAAGCAGGGATAACGCAGTTGAAGTTATACCACGTCCTCTCTTGTTGCTGTCTTGATGATGACTGAGTGATATGGCCTTCATTATGTAGTCTTATATAAACTGGTGTGTTTACTCCACAAGATACATTACATAAATGAATAAGTTATGTATAATTTTTTATATTTAAACACTTAGTTATTCAAATTAATTATATATTGATTTATAATTCTATTTTTAATCCAAGCTTCCCGTTCATCGGGTTGAATTATCACATGACTCTTTGTACTAGCTATATGATTATGGGTATCAATAAGTAAATTGCCCACTATTCTTATTAAACAATCTAAATTTACAGCATCTTTTGGATGTTGAGGATCATGTAATTGCATAATACGTTTATCATTACATGTGTAAGCTGTTGAATCACTTTTTGATGTTTTTATGACTTGTCCAATAGTAGCAGCATCATTTGAATCTTCGCCTGGTAAAATATTAATTATTTTCTTCATCTTTGCATCATATTTGGTCCCAAAGTGTTTATCCCAAGTTATTGTTTGTTTCATTGTAACACAATCATTTGCTTCGTAACCAGGATAAATATCTTTTATTCTTCTATTACGACCATTGTATGTACCTAATGTACCACCAGTAGCAATTAATGTTTGCACCATTAGAGGTACATCTGTATCTTTTATACCAAATCTTCCATTTGTTATTGTTTTACGTCCTGCATTCCATTCATCATTATTTCCTTGCATTAAATCAAACTTTTCATTTCCATGTATAAATTTATCTCCCCGCTTTAATACGGCATCTTCATGTTTTACAAAATTGGATGTTTCCTTTTTTAATTCTTTAGATAATTGTTCTATAGTAACAGCATCTTTTGGTTGAGAACCAAACTTTACATTTGTCAATGTTTTACCATGACAATCGATTTCATTAACATCTTGTAAAATACAGTTGTCCTTGATGTATTTTAGGTTTACAGCATCACCGTCTTCCTTTGGGTATCCAATGTCATTTATAATAAATTTATAAAAAGAATATCCATGTTCAGTTTTTTCCGGTATTATAGAATGTAAATATTCTTTATTAACTGAATCTTTATCATTTTTGGGATTTCCCACGTTGGTTATTCTATAATTTCCAGCATCATATGTTTGTCCATCTTTTAAGTTGTTACCCCATTGCAATTTTAAAGTATTTGAAAGTTCAGATGATAAGTACTCTTTAGTAATTGCATCAGAACCTTCAGTTGGTTTACCAACATTAATTAATCTATGTGATTCAACATCATAAGTATTCTTATGTAATTTCAATGATGTTGAAGTAGCTTCTTTTACTGTCTTTAAATTTGCTCCATCAGTATCTTCTTCTGGATCTTTAACTAATTTTAAACGTTTATTACTTATGTTATAGTCACCTTCAGGTGTTTGCGGTAATCCGCTTCTTTTTCTGTCTTCTCCAACTTGCACTCCTAATGCGGAGTAGCGTCCGAACTTGTCGACGCTCATGTTAGAACTGATACATCTTATACTTGTAACTTCTTTATATTTGCGGACAATTATACAATTATACCACGATTTTTAAGTTCATCAACTAGAGCCACCCATTCATTATTTAAACCAGTATGACCGGCTTCCATAGCTTCATGCAATAGTCTCATTCTGTCAACTAATTTATTGATGTCGTTGTAATAGATAACATTTGTATTGTATAGATTTTTCATTAATCCTTTACCAGATGTTGAAGTATCTCCTTTACTCTTTTTACCATGTTGTTCAAGAAGTGATAAATCCATAAGTGATAAAGATTTTCTTTTTAAAGGTTGTCTCACAGCTGGTGTGGTACGTAATGTTGGTAATTTTCGTGGAGGAAACAATTTTTTTATAACAATACTATATTTTGTTGCACGTGAACGATTAATCATTCCATCCTTTGAGTAGTTTCTTTTATGAGCGTTAGTATTTTGTAAAATTTCTTTAAAAGTATTTAAATCTTTTGCTGAATATTTTATTGGTATATTTTTAAAAATTAATTCATATAATCCTTTTGTTCCTTTATATCTATGGTCACCAATAATGATATAATCGTCTTGAGTTACTTCAAGCTTAGAGTTACCAATTTTCAATTCATTTCCATCAATTCTTGCTCCATATACATGTGATTTACTTAAATTTGGATTTGATTTCATGTCATGTAGCATTTTCATTATATATTTTCGTCCAAGAGGTCCATGTTGTAATATATCACTACTCAATTGAGTTAAATTTGGAATAGATTGTTCTGCTTCAGGTATTGGCTGGTCTTCCTTTTCAACAATTGATTCTTCTTCATTTTTTGTTTCTTCTTGTTCACTAGCACTTGTATATGAATCATCATCATCATCTTCTTTTTTTAATGCTTGTACTTCTTGTTTAGAAACTGGTAGTAAAACATCTCCTTCATAACGAGGTTTACCAATAGTTTCTGATATCTGTTTTAAAGGTTCTGTGATAGGTTTAAATGTATTCTCTAAAAATTCTTCTCTTTCACTTAAACCCATCCTTAATGCACGATTCTTTATCCTAATAGAATCACTGAGTGATTTTATTTCTTTTAATAGTTTTTCTTGATTCACCATGTTTACACTGTGAAGTTCAAAGTGTTACTAGATGTAGCATAGGTAGTTCAACGTATTAATACAAATTTATCCAATCCTATACGATATCTACCATTTTTAATATCTTCTTCTTTCATAATAACGAGAAATCCATATTTTTCATTCCATGCTTTACCACACATTTCTTTAAATTTATCAAATGGCATATCCGCATTAACATGATCATTATATATATGCTTTAAATTTGTCTCATCTTGCTTAAAGATGATCAACATATTTGCATTGTCTCTTATAAGTTGTTTTGGAATTTTACTGTATGTTTGACCAATATAAATGCTATCAATATTATTATGTCTTCCCATAGCAAAATAATTTCTTATAGTATCATGATTTTCACAAGAAACATCGTCAAATATAAAAATGGAAAATGGTTTTGCTTCACCTGGTTGCATTATTGTTTCACTAGCATTAAACTTGTAGAAATTCACTTCAGGTACACTTGCAAGTATTTTATCTAATAATTGATATTTTGGTTGTTGCAATGATTTTGAAAAAATATATATATTGTTAAAGCGTAAACCTTTAGGATTAGTTATAAGGTTAAAGACAACATTAGTTTTTCCACAATTTGAAGGACCAGTTATTAAACATCTTATAGTATTTGGTAGTAATTCACCATGTTTACCATGATTTAACTTATTATTGTCAACTGTCAATTCATCAATATTATTAATATTAAATCGATCTTTTTGTTGTACAATCTCCATCTTGTTTAAAGGTTAAACACATAATGAGCTATTTAATAACTATACCAAGTCTTTTGAAGGAATCCAAGAGTCTTCACTTTTATCAAATCCTAACCACCTAACTTTAACCATATCCTTTTTCCTTTGTAAAACCTTTTCAACAAGATATACATCACCAACTGTTGATTTTAACAACTCATGTCCATAGAATCCACCTTGAAGTAATTCACCCTTATTATCCTTTAAAATGTAAGTTTCAGGTATAGTTGGTTGCACTTTATAAATTGTAAATACTTCATTAGTCCAATTTGGCAGATATTTTTTACTAAATACACCTTTGTATTTACTTATACGAACTTTATCATTAACCTTAAACTTTTTTGGTTGTAACTTTTCTATTTTTGGTGTTGTATTATTTTTGATGCGTTGTAATACAATTTTAGCATTAGCACTGTTTACTTGGATAGGTTTCATTCCAATGGTGCGATGATATTTGTTGTTATACTCTTTTATAAGTTGTGGTAATATGTCATACCACACATATGATCCTCGTTTTGAAAATTGTTTATACATAGCTCCTTTTAATGTTCTATTAAATCTTTCAATTATTGAAGCTTTAACTTCAGAATTTGTAGAATAATGATTTATTTTATATTTTTTCATCAAAGCTCCAAAATCTTTATTAAAATATTCTTTTCCATCATCCGTTTGTAAATGTTTAATTTTAAATTTATTTCTTTGTATTGTTGTCTCCATAGCTTTGGTAACACTTTTACCAGTCTTGTCCTTCAAGGGTAAAGCATCAGCTATTTTAGTAAAACAGTCTATAATTGTTAAAATATATTTAAATCCTTTGTTTAATTTACTGTGTGGTATCATTTCAATAAGATCAGCTTGGTAAAGATCATTCATTCCTTTAATGATTGTACTTCTTCTTGGAAATCTTCTTCTTGCTGGTTTATGTAGTTCATTTACAATCTTATCCTTTACACTTTCCATCTTAAAGTGTTGCTTGCACACTGTTTGTAGAAATACTGATCCATACAATGGTTTATTCTCTTATATATAGTTGAAATATAGGTCAAGGTCATTTAATATTAGTGTAAAAAAGAGGGAACATGGCATTGAGCTTGCCATGTCCCCTCTTTTTTACGGAAAGGAAAAAGGAAGAAGGTAAAGGACGAAGAATAGGTTTACTGGTCGATAGGGTTTAAGGAATAGTGGCCAAATGGTAGAGTATTAATTTTATCTTCTAAAATATGTCGCTTGTCATCTTTGTAGCTTAATGCCCACTTTGTTTGTTTGACACTAAAAAGTTGGTGGTTATAACTTCTAATAGTGTTAAATGTTGCAGTTGTTTCAACATTTTCAAACAAACATCTTTTATAATGTTGAAACTGTACGTTCTTCTTTAGGAAAGATGTCTTTATTCCTTTAGCTTTTTTTGTGACTTGATATTCATTCCTTTCATTTATGTACAGTTGAAATGAATAGAGTTTAGACATTAATGCTACAATTTCCATCATCGGCACACCATTTGTTTCATCTTTAAATTTTCCCAATACTTTTTTGTTTTTGTCATAGTCGTAATTTGGATGGTCCTTAGGATAATCGGAAAAATCAAAATCATCTTTATATACAAAGGTCCGTAAATCCTCATACATGTCATTTGTTTTAATCCAGTAAATAAGTGCATCCGTATCCATATATACAATACCAATGTTATCTCTTCCATAATAATTAACCATCTTCTTATAATGAAACTCGTACATGTGTGTTTTAGAAATATCCAATATTGACATTCCAAGATATAAAGGACGATCCAATACAACTGATTTTTTGTTCATAGAAATGACGACAAGATTTTCATTTATAATTACCGATGAACCAAAGTTTGGTTGTTGCACTAGTTTCTGTAATTTTACTGGATCAGTTACTAATTTGATATTCTTATGTTTCCTTTTGTTTTCTAAAGTTTTGCCAAATATTGCATTGTTCATCAGTTTGAAAAAGTCTTTTTGAAAACTTGATGTAGCAGCAGCTCTTCTTCTTGTGTTGTTGTCGATGTACGGTTTCAGCCAACAAGATTGAGAGAATTGTAGTATTCGATTAATTTTTGTAATTTTTAATCCCAAGTCTAAAGCCTGTTGTATCATCCAATAATGTCCAACATACCTAGACTTATTGTTTAAAGTCATTAATAATTTTGGCCATCTTCCAGTAGGGGAAATTTCAGTCTTTGGAAGAAGTGGTAAATCGTAATGATGATCATGAAGATGTTCAGGATATTCAAAATCGACGTCAAAAATGTAACCAGTTTCACCATGCTTTGGTATATCCATTATGTTTCCAATTGATTCTGGATCTATCCATTTAAAATTATCATATGGAAGGGGATTTGACATTGCCCATCCGTATAAGTTATTTGCATCGAAATAACCTAGAAATGTTGTTTGTTTTGATGCATCATAATCGGGCAGATACTTATTATTAGCCTTAACATGTCTGGTTACACTTTGTGTCAATCCCCCTCGAACTCCTGATTCTAACATTAAAACCATATCTATATCAGTAAGAAGTTGTAATTTACAATTTGTCTCTTTCAACATGGCTTGCCATGCTAGTCCAGGTGAAGTGTATGAATGAAGAGGGTCCAATCCATATGCTGCAAAACATGTATTTCTAAATTCTTCCATTATATCACATAATAAAGTTACATCTAATTTAACATAAAAATCTGAATATTCTCCCAATGTTGTAAATCCTAATTCATTCCATACTTTACATGCATGATCATAATCCTCTTGAGATATGTCCATGTCGTATAGTTTACTTTTAAATTCTTCTTTTGGCGGAAGTGATGTTTCATTAAACTTTTCTAAACTGTCTATATAATCATATGGGAAAACACCTTTCCGAAGTACCAGATCCAGTTTGTCGTTACTTACAATCTTTTTCGTTTCAATAAAATCTTGTTTCCTTAAATTTTCAGAAAGTTTAGACAAACTCGACGGCATAAATCGGTAGGAGTCTAAAAATCTTAATTTGACATTTCCAACTGTTTTAGAAAAACTTATAAATTTTTCTGAAGTTTCAGCCAATACATCTATCGAACCATCGTCTCTTCCTAATTCAGGTATTATAAAATGAGCATCATACCCACTGAGGTTATGGAGAACCACAGGAATAAATAGTGGTAAACGATAGCTCAAATTACATTTATTACAAGCAGCACCCCTGTAATAACCTGTAAGGTGGTCATGATCTTTAACTTTATAATTGTCAATGGTAAATTCATTTTTACATAAGAAACAATGAGTTGCATTTTCATGTTGAATTTCCTCTTCTTCCTCCATCGGTTTCATTGGTATAATATTTGTATATAATCTTTGTACATTTTCAGCTATTAAATATAAATGGTCAAGAAATATTGTTTCCACATTTTCACCACGATATACTAGAGGTTCTGAAGTTAATCCATATTGGTTTAAATGTTCTTCTGATAATGTTGATTTAACCATTAAACAAAAACTATTTGGTTTATGCATTTGATATTTGACACTTTTTCTAGCTTCACAATTTTCATCTTCTATAGGAATTAGTGTTGATTCAAAATCAGCATATACAACTATAGGGATACGATATTGATGATGAACTTTTTGAAATGTAATAAATGCTCTGCTTTCTGAAGGTAAAATAATTTTTGCTTCATAATTATTGTTACATAATCTTTTGTGCTCTTGTAACCATTCCATTCCTTGTCTTCCTTCTCGTTGGAAATTAAAACATCTTTTGCAGATCAGCTTTTTGTTTCGATTTTTTGAAAGTTGTTTATTAACAAGAGAGTCAAATTTCTTTATATACACATAATGAGATACATCTCCTTGTGTTAGTAGTAGTAAATCTGTATGATCTGCTAGTTCTTCTTTAGCAATACGTAAAGGATAAACTTTATTTGAACTATCTAATCCAAAAACATTAATAGATGTGCCGGGATTTTTCTTCTCAAATTTTGATATATCTTTTAGTGATACAGGATAACTAATTCCTTGAAAGTTATATCTATATCTTTGATTTTCATAGTGCTGGTTTGGTTCATTACAATGATTTGGTACAAATTTACATGTCATCGCATATCTAAAACATTCGTTATCTTGATTTTTTACATTAACACATGATCTTGTATCTTCAATTATTTTTGGTAAACGAATATAACTAGATCCCATTAGTCCATATCCATGTTTATGAACTCTTATATTTAATCCTTCAATACTTATAAGACTCCACCCTGATCCTCGTCCTTCATGTTCCTGAATTTTAGTTAATATTTCTTCTATACATTTTTCAACTATTGAATCAATGTCTGAACTTCCTATGATAGTTTGATTTTTAGTTATAAATCCTCTTGGTGATAATTCTTCTTGTACATTTATAAACATAGCTTCTAGTAGTAATCCAAATTTGAGAAAATTCAATCTTTTTAATTCTTCTTTTAAAGTTCTACTGATGATTGGTTTTGCTTCTCTAATAAATTCTTCTAAGTTTAAATCTTCATTTTGAATCTTATGATGCATTACTACCTTTCCGGGTAAAGCTGATACTTGTAAATTTGGTAAAGTTGTTGTAGGTCTTGCTGTTATTTCATTTTGTTCTTCTTGTTCTTCTATGTTGTTGTGAATTAGTTCCTTATGTATTTCTAACAGAATATCATCATTAAACGATTCCAAACATTTATCGCAATGATACATGTTTGGTGGTGTTCACTCTTCAAAATTTCGCCAATAAATGAAATGAGCTCTCCCTTTCCTTCTTTTATAATAGTTCCCCCACTACTATTTCATCTTCTTCTTCTTCACTTTCAGAAGAAAACAAACGTCTTGGACAAAATATTAATCTTCTACTAACAGATTCTTCATTAATATTCTCTATATGAATTGGAGTTTCAATATGTATTTCTTCATATTCAAATGATGACGAAGACTCTGATATTACTACATCCATATCCAAATTTTCATTCTCCACATCATTGGCATTTTCTTCTTCTGATGTTGTTACATCCACATCCATATCATTTATAGTTTCTACTTCTGAAGTTTCGCTATTATTTTCATCTTCTTCCATATTTAAATCCTCTAATTGAATTTTATACAATATTTCAATCATAGATTTCCTTGGATAATCGGTGTTGTCTACAGGAGCCATTTCCAGTAAATGAGGAATAACTGTTTTTGATCCGGCTTATATGATATTTTGCTAAGTATGTCAAGGTCATTTTTGATTAAGCGAGAACTGGGAATAGATCACTAAGCAGCATGATGATTCATTACTACAAAGTGATCTATTCCCCATTCTCTAAGAAGTGTCCAATCAATAACCAAAGTCCAAATTCATTTTTTTGTTTAATTTAAGTCTTTTACATCTTCTTCTTTTATTACACAATTTATAGGTTCATTGTACGATGTTTCAATGTGTTGTTTTATCTTGTGCTCCAGCTCTTCTATTCTTGCTTCCTTTATCATTAATTCCGATTGTAAGTAACTGATGTAATCAGCCGCCATGTCTACCGTTCTTGATCTTATTTCTCCTAACTTAACACCAGGAATCAATCTCTGTAGTTTGTAAAATCTCAACCTTATTCTTGACTCTCTTACTTTAGCCATTTCTCGAAATCTTTGTTTTCTATCTTCTCCTTTGCTTGTGGTCAAGTCCATACTTCTGACAAGTTTACTTTCAGAGTGATTCCTCTACAGTAGGCTTCTCCTTTATACACTTTCCCCCACCATTTTCAATTTCCCCCACCCTACTAATGTAGGTCAAGGTCATCTAATATAACGCGAGAACGAGGAATAGAGCACTAAGTGGCATGTTAGTCCATTACCACAAAGTGATCTATTCCTCGCTCTCTATTCTACATCTACTTTTTTTTTCATTTTACTATTTTATTATTTTTTTTTGTTTTTCTTGGGGGGAATGAGTGTTTACTTCTTACAATGTTCATTCTTCTTCTCCAACTTTTCAATTTTTTCTAACAATTCCAACAAATATGCATTGGTTGCTTGCAAAGTTTGTATTCTAGTACATCCCACTTTAATAGAGGGAACTGTTAACTGTAATTTTGTAAATTCTATCCTTTCTCTCTTGCACCTTTCTCTCATGTATGTGTTTTTCCTGATTCTTCCTGATTGAGCTGATATTAACTTATTACACTCCAAATGGGGTTTTGATACTTTAAATACTGATGTACAAAAATTAGTTGATGTTGTCGGCTGTTGATTTTCATAGAAATTTTGTGTTGAAGTAATAGTTTGCTGATTTCCATAACAATTTATACTTGAAGTGGCCGGTTGCTGATTTTCATACCAAATTGAACTTGAAGTACTAGGCAGCTGATTTTCATACCAATTTGAATTTGAAGTGCTAGGCTGATGATTTTCATAACAATTTGAACTTGAAGTATTTAGTTGATAATTTTGATGCCAATCCACAGATGCCAATACAGGTGTTGTGGAAGGATGCTCCATCGTTGTATAGAGTGAATTCTGTTCTACAATTTTGCTGGTTTTATCTCATTTCCCCCACCAATAACTTCTACATTTCCCCCCACCACAATAATTTAAATTAGATACCAAACTTCTAGGGTCACATCCAAATCTTCTTCTTTTAAATATTTTATAAATGCAGAGCTTTCTGATGTTACATTCGGTGTGTTTAAATATGCCATTATTTTGTCATGACTTTCTTCATTGTGAATATAGCAATGTACATTTAGCAACTTTTGATTTTCTTCTTTAGACTTGACAAATCCTGCAACAGAGCTCCAATCTTCATATTTAATTTTAAAATGGCAAATTTCGAACTGCATGTTGTTTCAACAAATGCTGCAACAATATTAAAAGTCTCTTCAAACAGCCTACATTTATACAAGTTCTCCCACCACTTTATAATCCCCACTCTTTTTCTTCCCCACCTTCTTCATATGTAGAAGGGATATCATGATTTTAATGCACTATACTTAATAAATTCAAACAAGTTTTGTGCACAAATGTTACATTTTTTCTTGACTGTTTCAAATTTCATCACTTGGCCTTTTACAAGGTGAACTAATTTACCTCCATCATCTTCAAATTGTTCAAAGTCTAAAACAGATGCTTTTCCACAATCATGACACATTTTTGTTCCATCTTCAAAAATAAAAGCAAGATAAATACCAAATCCACTATTGTCCTTCTTAAATTTCATGACCATTTCACGAATTGGTTGAGGTATTTCACATTTATTTGATGTTATTATATAACGGTAAAGAAACCCATTATTGATAATTTGTTGTAAACACAAAACTAACAAGCTGTCCATAGTGTTAGACTTGTACTGAAAGTTATATCCATAACTATCTCTTTATATGCTCTTACCCCCACCACTTTTATGTAGGTCAAGGTCATCGGATATTAAGCGAGAACTGGGAATAGATCACTAAGCGGCATGTTATTACATTACCACAAAGTGATCTATTCCCTATTCTCTAAAAGGGGTGCTGATAATTTAGATTCCTAAAATTTCTTTTCCTTCTTCTTCACCTTCTTGAACAGTTGTATTACCAGACATGTGTGATATTAATTTCTTCAATTCTCGATTTTCCATTTCTAATGTTTTCAATTTTAGATCTCTTGCTTCAACTTGTACTTTCAAAAATTTGATATAACTTCCAGCCCAGTGGAGAGTTTTCAATCTTGGTGCTCCAAGTTCAATTCCTGGTATTTGAAATTGTAGTCTATTAAATTCCATCTTCATATCTTCTCGGTCTTGTCTTTCTTTTTCTAGTCGTTTTAATCTTTGTTTTTCCCTGAAGGAAGAAGTCGGATCACAAGGTACATGATGAAACATTTTGATCAACAATTTCTCGAAGAGTAAGCTTCTACACAGATAGTCAACACATTTATCCACATTCCCCCACCAAATTTAAGTCAGTAGTGGGGAGATGCCAATGGTGGGGAGAGTTATACTAATGTAATGGTTATTTCTACAGTTACACTCGCTCCATTCTCGAAAAGATATTTGTAATATGGTTCGGGATACTGTTCTCTTTCAGATCCCGCATGTTCTTGAATAAAGTTGAAAGCCAATTTTTTTGAATAATCATTGTGAAATACTTCCCTGACACAAACAAGAATTTTTTCTTCCAAAAATTTGACTTGAACCAATGGTATTTTGCTTACATCGTCCTTGTCCATGATAGGTAGCTTGTAGGTAAAAGTATTAGGTGGTAGTTTTTGTGGTTTATCCAATAGAGAACAAAATTTTTTGTACAATTTCTCCTCAATGTCTGGAAAACGATGTATATCAAACAGATTGTAGTATGAAGGATCAAAAGGTATTTTACGAAACATCTTCGGTCACTAGTCTCTTTAAGACTGATCTCCTGCACAAATATTTAACACATTTATAAACATTCCCCCACCAACTTTTAACTTGTGGTGGGGATATTTTCCCTCCACTACTTCTTCAAAATAGTGGGGGTACCTTAGTCCAATTCAGATTCAGATTCAGAAGACAGTAAAGGTGATATGGGTGATTCCAATGATGAATCCAATATAAATATTTCAATAGCTTCCTTAATTATATCTTCATCACTATCATTTATCATTTCTTCAAATAGTTCTTGTTCAATCTGTACCATTTCTTCCTCTTCCATCATAGAATCATTATCAGTTTCGTCATAAGTTTCCTCTATGTTTTCTTCCTGTATTTCATTTGTGCTTTCAAAAACATCTTTAACTTGAGAATAATTAATAAATGGAGTATCTCTAGACAACATGTTTCTTTACTACTTCTTTTACTTCAAATAACAAACTATGTATCGCTTACTTAGTCTTATATATATACTCCTACCCCCACTATTTTTGCAAAACAAAGGAATAGGAAGGGGGTTAGTATCTATTCTTCTCTATCTAGGTTATATTTCATTGCTGTCACATCTACTATAATTTTCTGCTCTTCAATTTTATTGCGAATAAATATTGTCCAAGGAAATAGTTCATTAATATTGTTAATTGTTACTTTTATACTATACAAAATTTCAAAATGTTCTACTAATGAAACAAAAACAATAACTCCTAGCTCATTGTTTCCCATAATTTTTTCTTCAATTTTTATCCGTAAGTTTGTTATTAAACTCCATATATTAATATCATTGGCTATAAAACCATCAAGTCTGGTAAGCATTTTGATGCTACAAGGTGTGGGTACAGACTAGAAATTTGGACGTTCATAGCCTGCCTTTTCATCAATTTTAAAAATGGGGAGGGGGAAGGAATAAGGATTGGGAAGGGATAGGGTATAGGGTGGGGGGAAAAGTAATTTTGTTATTACACTACTTGTGCAAGAAAATAGCCACCAGTGTCCACACCTTGTTCATAGCACTCCATCATAGATTGTGCCCACTGCAACATGCGGTCTCTGTCATTTGGTGTGACAAGGAAAGAATGACTATCACCATACAATATAAAAGAGTCAATTCGTATATAACATCCTAAATTTAACCATTTATTAGCTTCAACCAAAAAGTTTTCTATTGTATCAAATGGAAATTGTGGATCAATTGCTATAACTTTACGTTCTTCACTAAGTTCAACACTATAATCATCATCTTCTTCACTCTCACTCTCACTATCATTATTTAAAATGTCTTCAGGTTGTACAAAAACATCGGAAATTTCGGAAGAATTAAAATGGTAATTCACATTAGGAGGCATTTTTTCAAATAAATAATATTTTAAAAGGTGGAGAAAAAAATACAAGAGATGTACTTCACGGCACAAAGTGCGAGTACAGACTAGAAACCTGAAGGTTCATAGCCCCACTTTTATAAATTTTAAATATGGGGAGGGGGAAGGAATAAGGATTGGGAAGGGATAGGGTGGAGGTGGGGGAAGGGTAATGTGGTTATTAAGCCACTCTTGCAACAAAGTACCCAACACCAATGTTCAGTTCGTATGATCTCATCACATCGTCCTGCCAAGTAAGAATTTGTTCTCGATCATTTGGAGTTACAAGGAAGAAGTTACTGTTATTGTAGACAATAGGTGAACCAATTATAATGTTGAATCCTAAATTTAGCCATCTATGTGCTTCAAAAATAAATCTTTCAACTACATCAAAAGGGAATTGTGTTTCTATAAAATATACTTTGAATTGTTCATTAATTTCAATTTCATCTTCACTGTCATCTTCACTTTCATCTTCACTGCTATTATCCATGTCTTCTATCACATCTTCTTCATGTTCTTGGAAAGCATTTTCTTCATGATGTTGGAAACCATCTTCAGGTGGTTGAAAAACATCTGCATTTTCTGAAGGATTAAAATTTTCATTAAAGTAAGGAAGCATTTTAAAAATAAAGATATTAAAACTGGCAGGAACAAAGCAACAAGAGCGGCGAAGCAACGAGAGTGGTGGAAGAAACCAGAATGAAACACTAGCCATAGCCGGCGCGTCTTTTATAACGGTATGCAAATGAGAGGGGTTAGCAGCCGGCCATGACCGGTCATTGGCCCGGGAGGTGGGGGAAGGAGTGGGGGAAGGAGTGGGGGAGAGGGGGGGGGGGGCTCCATTTTTCGGGGGGGGGGGGGGCTCCATTTTTTCGGGGGGGGGGGGGTCATTGACCTTTCAGGTCCGGTCATTGACCCTAAGGAGTGGGGATGGACACAGAACCCTCCTTTGCTTACTACTACACGGATCAAACTAGCCATGTACCAGAACTTATTTCTGCTAAGTCGCATGTAAGCTAAATAGCTTACATCCCTAAATTTAAGTCTTAGGTGGCCCTGAAAAGGGCCGTTTGGCTGGGTTTGGTGGACTGCTATGGAGCTTAAGGCATAAAAAAATAAGGGACTTCAATGTTGTTTTCCAAATGGATTTCAGCAGGATCGGCTTGTGTAAACTTGTACAAATTAATTGCACAAATATCACATTTTTCTTCTTCTGGGATGATAAACTTGTATGACAAGTAACATTTGTATTCATAAATTCCACCATCTATTGTAAAATCCAATAATCCATTTCCTATTGCAGCCGAACCACATTCTGGACACATATTTGTTCCATCCATAAATTTATACTGAAGATAATGAAAAAGTCCAAAATTTTCCCTATAAAAAGAATACACTTCTTGACGTAGTGTTAGTGGCAGGTTTCCATCTTCAAATGCAAGTTCCGCCAACACTATATTTGAAACTATCTGTCGCAAACATAATTCTAATAGAGTAGGCATGTTGCAGCAGTGGTCTCACGGATTGGAATGAAGACTCTGGAGTAGCTAGTATAACGGTTAGATGTAGGTAGACAACCGGTCATGACCGGCCATTCACCCAGAGGAGTGGTAGGGGAAAGAATGGTGGGGGAAGGAGTGGTGGGGGAAAGGGGGGGGGGGGGCTCCATTTTTTCGGGGGGGGGGGGCTCCATTTTTTCGGGGGGGGGGGGGGGTCATTGACCTTTCAGGTCCGGTCATTGACCCGAAGGAATGCAGACAAACACAGAACCATCCTTTACTCACTACTCACATGAAAGTAGGTCACGAGACTTAGAGTGTTAAAAAATAATGGGGGAGAAACACAACGCTATAACGCGTTGTGTTTCTCCCCCATTATTTTTTTTTAGCAACAATTTGGAAAAAACTAAGTGAATTTACTGTTTACGCCCCCACCTTGTAATACAATCCTTTTTATCCCTGAGGAGAAAGTCTTGAGAATCTAAAGTGTTAAATCTCTTCTCTTTACACAAATTCTCACAAACTCTAATTTTATATTTTAAGCCGTTACATTTTGCCAAAATGTGTTGGTGGTCAACAACACTTAGAAAAAAATATTTCAAACCTTTCTTAAGCCTCTCTCCTCTGACGGATATTATTTTAGGATTGTCTTCAACGGTGGGGGTTTCTGTCAGTTGTGGTTCAGAAATATGTTTCACGATATGTACACGGCAAAAACTTTCATTTTTAACACATTTCCTCCCACAAGCTGATCCTTTCTTAATTCCCTTAATAAGCATTTCAGGGCAAGTAGTGGGACGGCTAAATGCCCTACGACGCTCTTCTTGTAATGATCGAAATTGCTCTGAAGGAGCAGGTTTAGGAGCAAGTTTAGGGGCAGGTTTAGGGGCAGGTTTAGGAACTGGTTTAGAGGAATTAGTTTTGTGATAGGTATGGTCTTCAACTGTAGCAAGTGGTGGGGTAGGAGGCAATGGTGATAGTGGGATAATGGGTGTACTAAGGTGATGAACAATAGTTTCAATGGAAGGAGTATTAAGACGGGGAACTGGCTTCTGCGGTGGCGGCATCATAGTTGATGGTGGTGCGGAGTCGTTTGAAGGCGAAGGTGAAGGTGGTGAAAAAATACTGCGAAGTCTAGAAGAGTTGGTTGGCAGAAGAATAGCTCCAGAAGTTGAAGGTTCAGATGAAAGCTTCTTCTTATACCAATCCGGACAGTTTTTCAAGCGAAGAGTTTTGTTTGATGCAGTAACAGCCGTAGAAATCGAAGTCGAAGTCGAAGTCGAAGTAAAAGTTGAAGTGGTAGAAGTAGTAGAAGTAGTAGTAGGCACAGAAGACATCGTTATAACTCCAAGTTCACAGCCTAACGTCTGGAATCGGAATGAAACACTAGCCCCGGCCAACGCGTCTTTTATAACGGTATGCAAATGAGAGGGGTTAGCAGCCGGCCATGACCGGTCATTGGCCCGGGAGGTGGGGGAAGGACTGGTGGGGGAAGGAGTGGTGGGGGAAAGGGGGGGGGGGCTCCATTTTTTCGGGGGGGGGGGGCTCCATTTTTTCGGGGGGGGGGGGCTCCATTTTTTCGGGGGGGGGGGGGGGGGTCATTGACCCTTCCAAAAGTGGGTCAAGGTCATTCAAGATTTATAATGATCCAAGGTGATGGGAACAGTAATACTGTTCCCACCACCCTGTTTGCCTAACGGTTCCCACTCCCAACCCACTAGTTACGTTCTGCAAGGGACATCGACGCAATTTTGTTTGGACCGTCCGGGTCTACCGTAACGGTCCGGTCCGGGTCTACCGTAACCATGAATTCCAAGGGAAACTGGAACACCTAATGCAGAAACGCAACTCTAACCCCACCCAAACTAACCCCACCCATCATATTCCTAAACAAAATGCAAAAAAAAGTCCGACTTGCGGATGTCCCACCCATTTTAAATGAAGTTCAACTGAACTTCTGAATTTACAGTTAATCTACCCCCTAACATCTAGCTGTAAGGCAAAACAAATGCACAAAACAAACATAAATTAGTAGTACCAACACATCATTATTAAAAACCAAATAATTCAACACAACCAAATACCATCATTATTCTTAAAATTAATACACCTTAATGCTAAATACCATCATTATTCTTAAAAATTAATACACCTTAATGCTAAACCCAACTTATAACTAACATCGCAATGCGCGAATTATTTCTTAAATTAAATACACCTTACAACTAAACACACACACACATACCACATTGCATTAAAAAACGCAACATAGTAGAAGAAGTTCAAATATATATAGGCCTACTATATATTTGAAACTTCTTGCTGAGTCGCCAACAACCTTTCGCTATGAAAGTTTGTTGGCGACTGAAGCAAAGATATAGCTCCTATCGCTCCTCGGGTTTTCAAGGAGTGGGGGAAGTTGTTTCACTCCAGTACAGTGTTCAATCCAGTCCAATTCGCAGCAGTGTAAAAGGAAGGCAAAGGAGTGGGGAGCAGCATATGCACAGCAACGCAAAACCAAGGTTTGAGGTTAGAATTATCCATGTGCAGTAGCGCTAAAGTGAGTAATACAGGACTAGGCGCATGCGCAATAGCATAGTCACTATTCCGATCCGGAGAACTCGTTGCATGCGCAGCAGGTTTGAGGTTAGAATTATCCATGGCAGCTGCCATATTTAGTCTGGTTTCACCACATAAAGTCAACAACCGGTGGTGACCGGCCATTGACCTGGAAGAGTGGGGGAAGGAGTGGGGGAAAGAGTAAAGGAAGGGGGGGGGGCTCCATTTTTTCGGGGGGGGGGGGGGGGCTCCATTTTTTCGGGGGGGGGGGGGGGGGGCTCCATTTTTTCGGGGGGGGGGGGGGTCATTGACCTTTCCGGTCAGTCATTGACCCCAAGGAGTAGGGATAGACACAGAACCCTACTTCTCTTACTACTCAAGTCAAAGTCGGTCAACCAGTCATTTGCTTGCCATCTGCCGCCATCTGGCTGGAGTTATTGCCTCTATAAAGGTGGGTAGTTTATTTCGCTACAAACATTCATTGCCTCGCATCCGCTCGGTCATCATCTCTCGTTAGTTTTATGTTATGACTACTTCACTTACTAGGTTTGAGGTTAGAATTATCCATGAAATAGCCTTTGTAAATTCTAACCTATAAAATTACTACTCTGGCTTTCTGTTTCAATTTCTTTTACACTTCATTTTATATCTCAGTCTTCTTTTAACTTCTGAACTTAACACATCGATTATAATGACTGCACAATGTTTAAAATTAAAGCTTTTGCGAACACAACACATATTACGAAGTACTTCTAAACCTTCAATTTCAAAGTGTAAAACTAATTTAAATAGAGTTAGGAAGAAGTACAGTTTTAACCCATTATACTGTTCAACAACTTCTCAGGTTAATGTTGATGATAGTGTTATTTACGACATTTTACGTTCTATGTTACACTTAAATAACTTAGAACTTGTTACACCTATCGACTGTGTTCAACAAGTTTTTTTATTTTACCCCCACCATTCCCTATATAAGGGCCCCGACAATAATTCCTACTTCATTATCTTCTATGCTCTTCAGCTAACAACATCTCCACTCTAATTCACACTACAATAATAATGGAAACCAACCAAGAAAATGTTCAAGTTCATGAAGTATCATCAACAACTCATCCAAGGGAAAATCCTTCTAGAAATTCAACTTCAACAACTCCTCAGAACCCTGTACAAGTTCCAGATGTATCTTCTACAACAATAAATGATGTAGAAGCTATTCTTCAATCCCTTGTCGGTTTCGACTGACCTGTATGATGATCACCGATAAACTGAACTCTTAGAGTTCAGTCTTTTTAAAACCCCCTCCATATGACCTTGAAGCAATTATCCCCTCTCCTTTATACACTAACTCCTACTTCAAAACTTAACACCATCTCCTCACCCCTTCTCCACCCCTTCATTTGATTTAGCCTCTCCCCACCTAAAGCTATATGCCATGGCATATGGCGGCAGCAACTGATTTGGCAGCTGGCCGATGGCAGCTGGCCGGCAGCGGCTGGCAATTGGCACGACTTCCGTTTTGAAAGTAACCAAACCCCACTACTGGTAACTACATCTAGAAGCGTTTAAATCATCTTTATAAAGTACGAATATTATACTAACAAACTCAAGCATTTTATGATAAAAGTTAAAGTAAAAATAAAAAATACAAACTCTGTAAAAGCTTTATTAATGTATATTGTTGATTTTTCAATCGCATATAGAAATTTTATGAACATCCTCAGGCACCCATTTGTTTTTATTATAAGACAAATAATTCGATAATAATTTCTAGCGAATTTTTCCTATAGTTAATACGTTATTACGGTAGTAGTCACGGTAAGACCTAAGAGCGGATCCATGATATTTTTTTGTTTTGAGGTCCCTAGAAGCCAAAAACACCAAGCGTTCAAATTGATATACATGCCAGCATTTACTTGATTGAGTTCGTGAGCCAGAATGATCGGACTATGGGAACGGGGTTTTGTGAGGTTTAAAAAGGGTAAAAATGAGGTCTTGGCTTTTTTCACTTCAATTTCTAAAATTCAACCATTTTAACCTAAACCATTAAAAAAGATATAAAAAAACCAATCTAGTATTTTGAATTTTTTACTTAGCTTAAATGGTTATAGAGAAAATCCAAACACTATGTTATCCATGCTATGCTTATGGGATATCATCAAAACCTTCTATCTTATTTATTGACATATCTTAATAAAATTTGGTATGTACGAGATTCATTATCAAGCATTTAACTTACATTTCCTTACAAAACCCATATGGCGGCAAACCTACGTACTGACCCCTATATGGGGAAATGAAAATAACACCATAACTTGATAAAATTTGGTATATACATTAATTAGGTAGGGTTTAACTCATATTTACAAAAAACCCATATGGTAGCCAAATTACATACGCTAATCCCCATAGGTTTTATGAGGAAATAGAAAATATACCAAAATTTCTCTGGAAATTCGCAGCGTACGCAGTCTGCTGCGACGGGGGTATTGTAATTTTTTTATATGGTGCGTTTCATGAGGCTGTAAACATCTTCATTGTAGGTAAAGAGTATTTTTTAATATTATGATATTTTATATATATATTTGTTAATGTGTTTGACTCTGTTTTACAGAACTTCTTAGAGCTGCTTGTGACTTGAAACGAGTCGTAAAGAAGGATTGTCCAAAATAGGTTTAATCAATACCTACTATACTTTTAAAATAAATATACTGTTCTTGTGTTTTGAATTTATGTTTTCTTTTATGGACTAATCCTTATTGAATAAAAATATTATTAATGGACTTGAATAAATAAATGGTAACCAATAATATATTGCTGATTCTGCAGTAACAAAGATACTCTTTTGTTGCATATTTTGTATAATTTATTTTTTTTTTTTTACTTTTATTCAAGTCACTTCATCTAAAAATCGTCGTCTTCATTTTTCTGAAAATTATAGAATACTACATAAAAATATAAATAAATTCAATCTATCGATAACTCAATGTTTTATTTGACCGCCTAAAACACTGCATTAGGATGTAAATCCTACATTGGAAATTTTTAAAAATAATAAATAAAGTCTGATAAATTTTGAGATTATATTATAAATTGTAAAACTTTAAAATTCTGATGAAAAAATTATTTCCTTAATTTTTTTTATACATTCACATAGAGTTAGTAACAAAATTAATTTGTTGATAAGTTAAATTTTTAATGTACTAGCTGTGTACTTATTCTTCGCACGGGGTGTATGTACAGTTTATTAAACGAATTATATCAATGATTTCACAAATTCAATATAATATAACGTTCAATTGGTTCATTCTAACGTATCTAGATATCAAGTTTTATATTTAATAGCTACCAGGTACATCTGTCAAAATCTTGTTACATCCATTTCTCATTTAGGTTAGAAGTTATTTCTATTAATGATTTTGTTGCAGTTTGATTGAATATTTATATTAATATGGTGATTTACTTTATAGTTCTATGAGTATAAACTCATAGACGATTTAAGAATACTCAGACCTGTCAAATATATTATAGGTTTTTATGAAATCTAATATTGAATCCTTGATTGGAAGTGACGATAGCCAAATCCAACGTATCCCACCCCTGCATCTTGTCTACCCATGAAAGATATGTACAGACATGTACAACATTAAATCTAAATTCAAAATTAGTTAAAATTTTAGTACCCAGACCAAGTAAAACAACGCAACACCTGTCAGTAACGTATAGGCACCGCAACAGTGTAGGTATTAGGTGTACTTAATTCAATTTTTTTGTCTTTATATTTTACCTTCTTACCTAAAACCCCATGTGTTGCCAATGTATACAAAACCGAATAAATAGTGACATCCCGTGTTAAAAGTTTTGCCGAAAAATTGAGAAAAATAAAGCATGGTGATTACTTTTCCTTATTGCCACGGGAAGCACTCTTTTTATAGCTTCTAAATGTTAAAATATGCATATTTGTTTGTTTACAAAAAATGAAAATCAATAACAAAATTCTGCAAATATGTTTTTAAACCATCTTATTCCATTCAACCAATCATCATGATCCTCGAATGAAAATTGCAGCGGTACTATCAGTGATTTGTGAGCGACTTTCTCACTTCTTCATAAGCAAGGAATCTAGTTGATAAGAACCCTACTCATTAAGCTCTTTCACATCAATATTACACCGTCTACACCCAAACTAGAAAGATTGAGCAATTTATTAACCTCATTGGTTTTGACTACACATTGAGTTTGATGAAATACACCTCTTTTTGTCAGAACGTGCAATGAAAGCTAAATTGGGAACTAAAATTAGTTTTTAATGATAATAAGAAACATTTTAAGATTTAAGGAACAAAACTCGTTCCGTAATAATTAGCATAAGTTATTGTAATATACATATTTAGAACCAAGAATTAGTTGACTTTACTTACCGTATTTAAACTAATGAAAAGTCAAAGGGTTAGATATGAAAGATTCGGTATTTAAAATTTTAAGTGTTGCCATCTGTGGTGAAAATGACAAACTGTCTAATCCAGCTAATTAAAAAGAATAGATAAAAATGTAGAATTAAATATTCCCATAAGATTAACATTGAATATTTCTTTTACTATAAGGCAGAGCCTTTTTTGGCGAACGATGCTTTAGAGCAGCTAAAATCGTTCTAATTGCACAATTTAACAGTATTAAAAATGTTCATATCATTTACTAAAGCCCTTGTCGTGTGAAAAGAGATTAAAGATTGGTATTTTAGCACAACTTGGCTACTTTGACGTACTATTGGGCAAAGCCCTAAGGTCTCTAAGGCAATTAAAGTTGCAATGAACCTTTACACCACTCAAGTCTATGACATGAAAAAAAATTAGACCCTTAGGTAAAGTCGTTATCCCGTGAAAAGAGGACAAAATAGGACCCATGACCGTTACAGACAGAATGACAGAGAGGGAGAAAGAGAGAGAGAGAGAGAGAGAGAGAGAGAGAGAGAGAGAGAGAGAGAGAGAGAGAGAGAGAGAGAGAGAGAGAGAGAGAGAGAGAGAGAGAGAGAGAGAGAGAGAGAGAGAGAGAGAGAGAGAGAGAGAGAGAGAGAGAGAGAGAGAGAGAGAGAGAGAGAGAGAGAGAGAGAGAGAGAGAGAGAGAGAGAGAGAGAGAGAGAGAGAGAGAGAGAGAGAGAGAGAGAGAGAGAGAGAGAGAGAGAGAGAGAGAGAGAGAGAGAGAGAGAGAGAGAGAGAGAGTGAAAGAGAGGGACAGACAAAGGGAAAGAAATTTAGATGACACTGATTTTGGATTCTGCGATGCATAAAAAATAAAAATATCCAAAAATTTCTAAATTCTAAGCGATGTACGGTCAAAACTCAAATTTTATTGATATAGACTATCTACAATATGGTTTTAAAATCATGTTTGCGTTCCTTTATTTATTTATTGAATTTTTGTACTAATCTAATAACAAGTGTTATTAGTTATATTGTTAAATATATTGTTATCAAGTGCAACAGACGAACCCATTCGATGTTTGAACTCATGTCATAAGTTTTTTACAAAAAAATGTGTTTAAGAGCAAGTGAAATTTTTATAAAAAATTTTAATATTTATAGTTATACACTAGCTTTTTATTATTTCTTTTTAAAGTTGAAAATATACCTTTATTTAAGTCAAGGCAATAAGTTAGTACTACTTCACGTAACACATATCACTAAACGATTAAAAAAACAATAAAACATTACGAATAAATTTAACAATGAATTCTGTAGATAAACTATAAAATAATAATTATTGACTTATGAAAGAAAAAAAATGTTACGAATTGAAAGATGGCGAAAAGGCAGTGCAAATTCGTGCTTAACAAGTCTTTTTACGATGAAAATTAACCCTTTTACATAAAACGTGTGTCCGTCCAGTCTTGCAACGGTAAAGCAACCGGATGCCGTCCAGTCTTGCCCCGGTAAAGCAACCGGATGCCGTCCAGTCTTGCCCCGGTAAAGCTACCGGATGCCGTCCAGTCTTGCCCCGGTAAAGCAACCGGATGCCGTCCAGTCTTGCCCCTGTAAAGCAACCGGATGCCGTCCAGTCTTGCCCCGGTAAAGCAACCGGATGCCGTCCAGTCTTGCCCCGGTAAAGCAACCGGATGCCCTCCAGTCTTGCCTCGGTAAAGCATTCGGATGGTAACAACAGATGGTGAGATAACGATTTATTTTCAGTTTTAACAAGTAAGTGACTTCTTAAGTTTTTTTTTTACAAATATGCACAATTCCAATAAACCTCGTTTTGTACGCCTTGGGTCACCTGTAAATTTTCTAGGCGACCTTTTACAGTAGTTGATTTTTTCTTAACGTTTTCTGACTTTAATAGATGTCGCCGCATGTGTAATTCTCTCTTTTAAAGCTACTAAATAAGGGTATTGAGAAGAAAAAACCTTCTATAAACCCTACATACAACCCTACATACAGAAATCCAGAGAGGTCAAGTTCGGTGAACGTGGTCGAAATTTAGGCAGGCCATCACGAATTGATTTTGTTTGCATTATCAGTAGACTAAATTTTTTAAATCTCCTTGAGTTTATCTGTAAACAAATAAATGAGAACAACTAGATTGAATTCCCTAAAAAAAGAAATTTAATATGTGTGTGGCTGTATTGGTTTCCGTGCAGAAAAGTTAAGAAATCAGAGAATGACTTGGTGTACACCTAGTATATATTTTTACGATGTTAGGGTTTCATTATTAAGTGATCGCAGTTTGGGTATGAGCGCAAATTTCGTCATTGCCACTCAAAGAACTTTGATTGGGGTAATGACTATTTGTGTTCGTAATACACACACAATATTCTTCCTACCATGTCATTTAACTTAAATGTCATTTAAGTTATGTTTGATTTTTCTGTATAGCCTTAAACTAAAAAAGCAGCAATTACTAAACGACCAGCTGTGGCATAGTTTGTAACAAGAGCTGATCTTAAATTGCTATTTGATTTAATGTAGGGGAATGAACATTACCGCTCTATCCATGTAGCACAAAATTGTTGCGCCAGCGCAACGTTGGGTTTTACGATTGGGCAACGTTTTTGTCTGCAGGTAATATTATTGTGTCATGATTTTTCTTCAAAGATGATATAGCCTTAAACTCATCTGGAGTAAGATTTTTTGCTTGACTCAGGTCGTTGGCAAAATTTTTGTTTGATACATAGGAAATGATGACGTTAATAAATTGTTCAATGGGATGATCGAGTGGGAGTGGTTCTGGATCACATTCGTCGACCCCAAAGTTTTTAAAGAAGTTAGTTAGACATTGATCCCTGGTAGTATCGCTAAGTTGATTACATATTGAATTAGCATTTGAAGATGTTGTGGTTTTCCTAAAAAAATATTTTCTTATGTTTCTGGCAAAGTTCAAAGTATCTGAAACTAGTTGAATGTGGTAAAAAACTGGTGACGGTGAAAAACTTAGACCTTTTTGGATTAGTGAAATTTCATTGTTTTTAAGGGGATAGTTAGATAAATGTATATAGTTTTCTTTATTGTCCATTCTGCTTTTCTTAAATGTTGTACTGTTCAAAGTGTCACCTGTATCGCAATTGTAGTCTTTGGTACTAATCTGTTCGTTATTCTGTTTCATTTGAGGCAACTTTAACCTTGGTTGTATTTCTGATGAATGATCTACCTCTATATTAAAAAATGACTGCATGGGTGACTGTGGAGGAGGCATTTCTGGAGGTGGGGATGGAGGAACCGAAATAAGATGAAACAGTTCTCCATTATTTAACATCTCTGTTGATAAGGTTTCTGTTTGATAAACAGAGATGTTTTCATTAGTTGTCATTGGAACTGAATTATAACATGACGGTGTTAATGCACTTTGGAAAAAGAAAGATCTGTTCATATTAGGCCTATTTATTTCATAGAAATTATTTAATTGTTCCTTAACAGGTTGTTGGTTTTAATAATTATTAAAACCACTATTGAACGAATTCAGGTAAAAAGATTTCCTACTATGTTCTTGTGATTTTCTTTGGATGTAATTCTGAGCCTTTAAAATTATGGAATTCACAACATTACTCATTCCTGGGAAATAATAAACAATAAGACTCTGATATCTTACTACTTCACTATAGTGAAAATTAGCCTGCTTAGTAAAGAGATCATGGACAGTCCTATTAAAGGCAATGCTTGTTTGCAGAGACATATTATTAATTGTATTATGCATGTATGTAAATATTTACACTTTAACATATTAAACAAATGAGAAAGAAAAGAGTTTTGTTTCTCATAATAAGCAGAATTCAACACATATATATATATATATATATATATATATTCACGTTACCTCAGTAGGTAGTACTCCTACATATAGACGAAGTAGGACGAACTCCTAGGGAACTCTATATAAGCCCAAAGATTGAGGTTATGTTAGAATCCTCTCGGAGTTCGGTTATGTGACACTTTTTACTCTATATAAACCCAAAGATTTAGGTAATGTTTGACTCCTCTCCGAGTTCGGTTATGTGACACTTTTTACTCTATATAAGCCCAAAGATTGAGGTTATGTTTGACTCCTCTCGGAGTTCGGTTATGTGACACTTTTTACTCTATATAAACCCAAAGATTTAGGTTATATTTGACTCCTCTCGGAGTTCGGTTATCTGACACTTTTTACTCTATATCAGCCCAAAGATTGAGGTTATGTTTGACTCCTCTCGGAGTTCGATTATCTGACACTTTTTACTCTATATAAGCCCAAAGATTTAACTTATGTTTGACTCCTCTCGGAGTTCGGTTGTGCGACACTTTTTACTCTATATAAACCCAAGGATTTAGGTTATGTTTGACTCCTCTCGGAGTTCGGTTATGTGACACTTTTTACTCTATATAAGTAGAAATATTGGGGTTATATTTGACTCTTCTCGGAGTTTGGTTATGTACACTTTTTAATCTATTCAAGCCAAAATATTTAGGTTAATTTTTAATCATCTCGGAGTTTGAGTAATTCATGAATTTTCCTCTATAATGAGGCAAGTATTAGAGGTTATTTCTCTCGAGGGGTTCGGTTATCTGACACATTTTAACCTTGTATGAGCATGGTGGTTGAGGTTATTTTTGGCCAACTCTCGGAGTTCGACTTAATTGTGTATTTTACTCTATAGCATGGTGACTCGTGCTGGAGTTAATGAGTGGAGTTCAGTTACGTGAGACATTTTACATAATATTCTTTCTATTAGTGAAAAGTGAGTTTAAATTATTTAATTTTGCAGTTTGTCTTGTTTATGTATTTTGAAATTGAGACTGCCGTAATATTTCAAAATTGAGTAAACCTAGTTTACTATTGTTTCCGAGTTGCAAGTTATACTCGGTTCCACGTTCACTTTTCAGTATGGATTTTCCATAAGCCATTCAAATCAAATGGCAAATAAAGTTGCACGGTACTAACCACATTACATAATAATCAGCTGATGATTTTATAATCACATGTTATAAATATAGTTAACAAATGTATCCAGCAAAGTAAAAGTAATAGTATAGTAAACACTCATAAGGCCTGTACTGAAAGGTGAACGTTGAACATAGTATAAAGTAAAGTTAGCCCCGGTTCACACGAGCCAAAACACTCTGCATGCATGCTACGTTAACGCGGCCGTGCTGCAAATAGTCAGTTCACATATAGCTTTAGTTTGGCGTTGACTTAGGCGTTTAGCAACATACATTTATGAATTTCCATAATAGTCATGTGCATTTTTTAAAATTTACCGAAAATTCATGTTATGTATCGAAATATTGATTAGTATTCACTTAAATAATTGAGGAATATATAAGAAAACTGTAGTATTTGCTCTCCTAGTTTATAACTATATCCTAACTATAAAGAAAAAGAAGCACTGGGTACATCCTTTGTTGAGTTCCTATTTACTAAAAGGAGCAATAATTTGTCTTGTTTGTGACCTCCGAAGTGACGAGGCAACGTTTTCTAATTACTTCACCGGTTCCATAATTACAATGAGTACAATAAATTTATTACAATGATTACAATAACTACAATGAATAATAAATGCACGAATTTAGCCGGGCCTCCTTGAGGTAGAGTATTTGTAAGGAGGAGGACGGCCCTCATTGTTTTGTGAGACCGGTGGAGTAGTTTAAAACTTCGGGTGCTATCAAATACCCACGTAATTTTGGGCCTCCTCGAGCTGATCGTATACCCCTGCGCATTAGTGAGGATTATAAGGGTCGACTCCAGGAAGGGAGGAACGATCGGATACCCACGCGGCCGCGGACAGGTATAGACCGCCAGACCTCACAGGGGCGGGAAAAATGACAATTTTATTTCCCCGCGCGTTCAATTCACGTTGGCCGTTCGCGTGTACCACCAGAGCGAATGCTTGCTTGTAACATAGCATTTAAACATGACATGTTTTACCATCCATGTATAAAAAAGTGTACATTCTTACTCAGTAGCTACTGTTAATACTAAACTAGTAAAACCCTCTTTTAAAAGCGATTCCCAAGTTTTTTTCCATACGACGGGGCTTATTTTCGTAAAAAATTAATGAGAAAAGGGCTTAAAATATTGGCACTATCCATGATTGATATTAGAAAATTTCCCATAACAATAAAATTGCAATTGATTTGGGACAACAAAATTTTTTACTGATAATCACAATATTGGGTTAGCCGGGTGTAGTTGATTTAGAAATACACGTTGTTGGTATTTCAAATATACAAAATGTTTAGTAATGTCATGTGATTGTCTTGATCAAATTTGCCCGATGACTGGCAACAAGAATGCTCGTTACTTTAATACCTTTACCTTTAATACCTGTAAAGAAATGGTGACCTAACTATAATAAATACGTAGTTTAAGTCAAGTATGAAGGAGAGATGCAAAGGATGATTGTGGCGCGATCCTGTAGTCTTGTTACTGATTAAGGCCGACATTCTCCTTAAACAGGACTGTTAATTAATAGCCCAATTTTATACATATAGTAAAAATTCGACTCTAGATGAATGCCTTTGTTTCGCCCAATAATTCCATGTAGTAGTGTAGAAACCATAGTGAAACCAAATAATCTGCGTGGACGGTGTCAATTGACACCAGCGAGCACAGAACATTGACACATCACTATCCATAGACAGTAAAATTATATTCTACAGTATCTTATATTTACTGTATTAGTGAACTAATGTAGAGACACTGAAAATGCTAGTGCATAGATAAGTCAGAGTCACCTGAGAGTTCTTCTACTCAGAGCCGCTCAGGAGGTTCTCCCTGCCGAAGCGAGGAATTCCCCACAAATTCCATTTGACCCTTTTCTACCTGTGGTACGCCGCTCGTAACCGCATGGACAGCTCTTGATATTTTAGAATAATTTAAACTAATCCCAAAAAAATCTGCCGCCCCTGACCCGTGCCACCCTGGGCACGGGTCCATGTGGCCCATGCCTTAATCCGGCCAGGCATATAACCACATGCCATTTTTCTGCCCTCAGGATTTTGAACATATTATGAATCCCCGACTCTCCTTTCGGCTACCCTTTTTCCTATGTCTTAGGACACAGCAAAGCCACTTTCTTGAATAAACACAGCATCATTTCTAATGAGAATAAATTTAATATAATGAGTAACATGGTTGTCTCGCCAGGCCCGGCTGTTTCGCCGTTGTCTTGTGTTCGGACTCTCAAAATACAGCCTTCTGGGAGTTTTGCCATCCCGTGTGTCCCTGATCGTCAGCGGCGTTTTGACACACACTACCGAAATATAGGCTACATGGTTGTTAAGGCGTTGATTTTTGTAAGTATAAAATAGCACCGTAATTTTAATCTGCGCCCCTCCCAGGCCGGTGCCCCCTGCGGCCCGCATGAATCGCACAACCCTCGGACTGGCCCTGCTTTTACTATATACCTAAGCTGCGTTCCTCAACCCTTGTCAATTTTTCTTCGGACAAAATGCTACCTCATTAGCAGATTTAATCAACTGTAAAAACCGGTGGGACAAATTTTAACCGTTTTTCTTATAAATTTGACTTGGGACAATATGCTAATGGGACAACGTGCTACTGAACCAAATAGGCTATTTACCGCTTAAGCGACTCGCAGGCAGGGAGTTCGCCCCGCCCATGCACGACCGGTTTTGGCAGCTCGGACGCTTGGCGTTGAGTCAAACCTACCCTGTGTGGTCATCATTGTCCAGTCAACCTTCCCTAACCGAGTCGCTAAGCGGAACAAATTTCAAGTGTTACTACGACTTATTACAGCTTCTATTATTCGTACATTTAAATTATTCAAGACCACTTAGCTAATGTATAAACTATTTTTTACATGTATCTTAATTAATTGCATTAAATATACAATTAATTAATTTAATTAATTAAATATACAATTAATTAAAACTTGATAACGGGTAAACGTTATCAATGTTTACCTTTCGGTTGTTTACAAACATAACTCAAAATATCGGTAGCAACACTTTTAGCATCTATTATTATATTAATAGGCAAGCATGTTTAATTTCCTCCTTTTTCTCAGCTTGTGTGCATCGTAGGGGGAGTCCGAGTATAACCGTTAGCACGGCCGCCCCGACGGCAATAGGCGCCCGGGGCGAGATTTTGATCCGCGCCCCCTAAATTAATTAATTGACCTATCTGTGAACTGTAATGTTAAATTACAGTCAGAAGCATTAAATTAGGTGCATGGTTAATTTTTCAGTGTTGTTAGGCCTAGTTTGAATAAACTAAGGTCTGCCGCACACTACACAACGACAAGACATTTTGACGGAAGGCGTTTTATATGGCTCAGAGGCCTATGAGTTTAAATGGAGCTGACGCATACTACATCGAACAAAAAGCGACACGACGATAAAACGCCTTAAAGCGTTTTCCTCGTCTGGCGAAGGTACTGATATTTTCGTTTTATGGCAAAACGCTATCAAACAAAATCAGCGAAGTCACTCTACACATGCTTTGCGAATCACGTGATCCTCCTCCCTCTCCAGAGAGCACGTGGAATGGTGGAACAAACACATCTGCCATCTACGGAACGAGTAGGTAGGATTTTTGCTTTGTCTGCTTTTTAGTTGAAATAAAGTGATGTTGAAGTGCAAATGAGTGAAGATAGTGCTCACTATATAATATTCTATCATAAGAGAATTCATAACACCGATACTGAACCAGTCTGAACTGACAAAGAAGTGAAATAGAGGAACCCCTATTTATGAAATAGACAACTCATAGATGAGGGGTCGTCGGAAGCCGTCGTGTTTTGTCGTGTCGGACGGATTTTTTTGACGCATGCGACAAAACAGAACAGAACAAAGCAAAACAAAACAGAAACTGTCGTGCCGTGTCGTGTTGCGGACGATATAGTGTGCGGCCGGCCTAACTAAACAAATTCACTTGCAGTTTAGGAACCGTACTACTATTTGTTGACACAACAATTTGTTGACAAAACAAAGATCTGGGTCTGGGTAGAGAGTACGAAAACTAACAGGCTAACATACACTTTTTGTCGATTGACCAGATGCGGCTGAATTTCAGCTTATCCTCTGATAATTATATAATCTTAATCCTCAATTAGGTAGTGGGGGGAGTATGCAGGCCCGCGTTGTTTCGTAGGCCCCGAGCGAACGTTCGAGGCATTTTTTCAGTTCGTAAGATCTTCTGATCAATAGGCCTAAATGCAGCCAAATGCTACGCTATCATGATTCACTTCCACTCTTCCACTTGCATTTGTAAAAAATCTGCATAGTTACAATGAATTAGTCTCTACACATTTCCGACTGAGAGCCTAAATGTTTTAAATTTTAATTTGAACCAATGAAGAGAAAAATTATTATTGAACCAATTGTTTTAAAAATATTTATTGGTGCATTTTTTAGAATTTTGTGAAGTGTTTGAGCCTTCCGAAACGGAGATTTCGTCTCGGCCGCGGCGCCCCCTTGGCCGTGGCGCCCGAGGCAACTGCCCCGGTCGCCCCGCCCTCGGGGCGGCCCTGACCGTTAGAAAGGTATAGTCCTGTAGATGAGCAGAATCCCATTATAATTTTCATCCGCCCTTAGGGCTACGTCCTACAGGCTTTCAAAGTTTCAATGTTAATCTTATGGGTGAAGGATAATTGATTGAATCATAAGACAGCTGTTGTAATAACAAATGTTAGCAAATCGGGAAGAACAGATGTTTCACTTATACAACATTTTAAAACGAATTGGCTCAAGATCAACTTTTTTTGGTCGAATTTGGACCAGCGGGCGATCACTAGTACAAATGAATACAAGAATGAATGAAATCAAAAGAAATGTTGAGGTTAGCGAACTGAAAAATTTACGCTATGTTTTTTCTTCTCTCTATTTCAAGGTTAACCTAATAGAATGATTTTGTGGTCGATTTTGAGAACTAAAAACGGCTGTTTTCCATACTGTATGATGAAAATAAATTTGTTCCTATATTGTAGCTTTTAAACAAAAATTACAAATACCACTGAAATTAGGCAACTTAAAAAATTTAGTTTCACCCCCTTGTTCTTCATGATTCAAAGACTTGGTGCTTGTAATTCTTTAAGATGTAAGCATTTAAGTATGATGCTTCTATTTTTTCGTCGAATTTTCGAACACTGGGTAATATACAAGGAGCAAGATAGGATCTGTGTAAATAATAACTTTTTTGCTTATTTTGACCCAAAGAACCAAATTACTAAGTTTTCGTACTTACTTACGGGACACCCTGTATATTATTTTATTAATTGACAAAATAGGATTTTAAAAGTCACATTAGTACAATTATTTAGCAGGCGAAAAGCGTATAGACAATGTCCGACGCCCGCCATTGGGAAGGAAATTTTTTCAAATATGAGATTATGAACACATAATTTTATAAATCTTTTAAATTTAAGAGCCATAATCATAATTCTAACAAATTCGGTTCCTAAAAAGACAAGTTCAACGAAAATGAGTTGAGATTATTCAAAATAGATTGCAGCACTGAAATTAGCATGAAAACTCATTTAAAATTATGGGTCGAATCAGAAAAAAAATTCAGTCACCATCTTGGATCAGCCATAATAATCGAAAATACCGGGTGTTCATAAAGTCTTGCCCTGATTTGATAGCTTTGCTGTACATAAACCATTAGAGCCACACGAAACTTACATTGCTTATTTTGAAGAGAATTTAATCTAGTTTTTTTTTATTATTAAGTTGGTAACACCTTTGTTTAGCTGTTGGACAACAATGCACTTTTCTTTAAATTCTGTACAAAAGCAAATCAGAAATGGTTAGCCTCTACAAGAAGTAACAGTGTGTCCTTTGGTTCTATGAAACCAAGTCCCCCATTACCGGTACTGTCCAAAGACTTTTTGTGCGAACATTTAGAACACCTGCACCTGATGTAAAAAGTATCTAGAGGTGGTATCCATATTTTTGTGACAGGGGCAGTGTGTGTGACAAGAAACGAACTTGACGCCCGCGCATCACTGAAGTCACGGTGGATTGGGCGTGATCGCCCGAGTAAATTGCCTCCTCGGTCACCAGACTTTACTCCTCTGGACTTTTTTATGTGGGGGTTTGTCAAAGACGTAGTGTGTTCTACCCCAGTTCTTGAGTTAGAGTCACTAAGATAGGGAATAAGAAATGCAGTGCAGTCTGATACTCATTAAATGTTAACTGAAATATGGGAAAAAAGAAAAAGTCGCCTAGAATATTTACAGGTAACCCAAGGCGACACATAGAATTTTATTAAGTTTGAACATATGTAAATAAAACTTAAGAAGTCACTTTTAAAACTGTAAATAAAACATTATTCTACCATCATCTGTTTTCATGCTATTCGATTTCTTTATCAGGGCAAGACTTTATGAACACCCGGTATTTTAGAAATTAAAAGTGACTTTGCTACCAATCATTTTAAACTAGGTTTTTATGCTGATTTCAGTGCCGCAATTGGTTTTTTTTAATATCTTGATTTGTTTTCAATAATAATTTTTACAAATGCCTTGTTAAATGTTAGACTATTGTATAAAATGCTATTGCCATGTTAATTGCTATTGTAAAAAAGCAACATACTCGCACTTCGACCAATCATACCAAGGCCTGGCAAGAAAACCACAAAAACAAAATTGTGTTTTGTTAACCAAAAGCTATTGTGGTACCCTGTAAGTGTCCGGTGGATACATACGCTTAGGTTTGTAGGCAAACTACCTTTTTAATTTTTCTGATAGCCAAAACTGTTATAACATACTAGCTGATGTAATTAATAATAATAATAATAATAATAATAATAATAATAATAATAATAAATGCAATGCTTTACATAATATTACACTAGTGGATCGTAGTTGTTAGGACTATATGTTTTATTTTTCACGTTGAAACAATAGAGTAATATGACTAAGGCTAAACGATGTTAAAGTTTTCAAGCCACGGTTCGTAAGTTTATGGGAGAAGTATTTTCAGGTTGGCCAGAGTCAATTTGTACAATAAAACTGGTTAAAAAAAGTATCCCACAGCAAAATGTCTAATTTATCAATCTAATATAATTTAATTTAAAGTAAACAAAAACGTATTGAAAATCATACTAAACTTCTAATTACAAAACAACAGAAAGTTAATTTGAAATGCAGTATAAAACGTATTGAAAAGCGTACTAAAACATCTATCTTCTTATTTCTATAAGGGTTTCGTCTGTTACGTCCCTTTTTCTCTCGACCTACTGAACCGATTTTTAAGATTGAGGTGTCATTTTAAAACTTAGGTTACACTGCAGTGACGAAACGTAGTTAAAAAGTTCATATTGTTTTGGGCTTCGCCCCCCTCGCATTTGATTTATTTCTAGAGGGCGCTTTAAAGTGTTGACCAAGTTCTTTAATATGAATTTTAATTTAACAGCTGATTATCTTCAGATGAATTTTAAAAGCCAGATAGTAAACAAATATAGATCTATGTCACTTCATAATCAACAGTCACGTACTGTAGGGGTGAGTTTCACTCATACATAATCATAAAATGAGCAATTTGCGCATGGGCCACCTCGTATATTTAAAAAATAGTAACAGCATTACAAACATATGAATTGCCGAAAGCGAATTTTGTATTCGATTTTTGCAGCTGGTAAAACTTGTTAGGTAAATATAACGCCGTTTAAATATAGACTAGTAATATATGAGTCTGAATTCAAAAGTATGAGCGAGTAAAAAATAACAGCCAATTAAAATGTATTAAATTTTTAAGAAAAAAAAACGGAAAACAACACGGGTTTTGTTTATTGTTATTTAATAAACATTGAGTGATGATTGATAAACTGCCTAAAGTTTCTACCGGACTAAACATTTTGATTACAATATTTTATAATTTTAATTTTCCTCTTTGTCTTAAATGTTTCTAAATAAATTTAAATCAGTTTTATTTTAGATTGTGGTAAAACCAGGACCACCAGAACTATTAGGAATACTAGTAATAAGCTTTTACCAGCTTAATGTTGAAAGTGTCACGTACTTCACATGAGTTTGATACGGTAACAGATTAAGCAAATAGTGCGAAATTGTAAACAATTACATGGCCGCCGGAAACCTTAGGGTTAAAAAAGATCCATTAAAAATCGGTATAAAACAGTTTAAAATCTATCCCAAGTGTCACGTTTTCTATATTAGTTTGAAAACGAAGTAGGTAAATGGTGCGAAATAATATTCAACAATTATTTAGAAGGCCGCCGAAAAATATTAGGGTTTCCGAAAATCCACTTAGTGTCGGTACAAAAGCAGTTATGTACTGAGGAGAGACGGGGTTCCCCGTCGCGTCGGGTGGCTCTGAAAAGACAATCCAAGGGTTACCGACGCTTTCTTCATTTCCCAGAAGGACGGGTGGTGTACCTTGTCTAAACAGTTTTGTGGAGGACAGGGCTACTATTTTGAAACATGCAATGATTTTTGTGTTGTGGATAGCAGCACAGAGTAAGGAACCTTTAAAGGTTCCTTACTCTGAGGTAGCAGATTTCAGGACTAACAGTTTTACCTAAATACTACCTCTGATTTTGCAAGACATTGTAATCATTTATGTATTAAATGATGTGGGTTTTCTTTATAAAGCCCGTTTGGATCTTTTATTCAACCTATCATAACTTATGTCTTACATTAAAGGTAGTAATTAATAATGCACGCACACATTTACCACCAAGCATAAGCATTCATTTGTCTATTTACTTACTGTGTTAGCGACTAATATAGATAAAATTTATAATTTTATAAATTTGAATTAAATTAAAGTTATATGTCCCCACTTATGCTCATGTTATGCTATACGGTTCAGCGGCCAAGTGATGGTTAGAAGTATGAGTTCTCGTTATTATTGACGTGTCACTGTTCATATCTGTTGTGCGGCGGCCTTGGGAATTCCGCAACTTGTAAATAACCTGCCCCTCCTTTAGTGGAGTGAGTTTCCTGTTCTGTATCGAAGGCAGCCAACGAAGGTTTACAAAAACCAAAAGGACCAAAACAAAAGTTCCTACAGTGTATGGAATTTATCCGTTCGCGATCCCGAAGGAGATCGCATTCTCGTAAAATGTCATTCGACCCCAACTGCCGGTCACTTTGGCCGCGAGAAATATTAGCGCGTGTTACAGATCAATAATACTGGATCGTGATGCAGCGGGACTTGAGCGAGTTCGTGCATAAGTGCGACGTCTGCCAACGACACAAGGTGGAGCAGCGGCAAACCACGGGTACAATGGGTATCAGACCAACTGCAGGTGCGTGGTAGGAGGTTGCAACTGATCTCATCGGGTCTCAACCACGTTCTTCAAAAGGAAACTGTTATCTGTTATTTTTCCAGGATCGTTTTACGAAACGGTTAGAGTTTGCTACTCTTAGACGGGCAACCGCTAATACTGTCGGCGAAGCATAAAAAAATCTAGTTATTTTTCGTCACGGTACCCCTCACGCGGTTCTTTGTAATAACGGCAGCCAGTACAGTAGTAAACTCTTTAAAGATTTATGGAAAAATTACGGCTTTGAAATAAAATTCAGGCCGGCATTTTCGCCCCAAGGTTGTGTCCTGATTGCGGTCAGTCCCGATTGCGGTCAGGGGAAAACTGTCCAGATTGCGGTCACCCCAAAAATGTCGTGGGCTAATAGAATGGCATCTGTCCAGGGCCGGCGACAAGGGGGGGCAGAGGGGGCAAATGCATAGGGGCCCGGGCTCACAGGGGGCCCGGGCCGACGAAAAACATTTTGTAGATTTAAAACATCCGAAAGTGTACAATGAACATTCATTGTTAAATTAAACATGACAGATTAATTTTGAATGCTTTACGGCTGCTCTTTTTATTTACGAGCTTAATGTAAATGAGCAGAGAATAATTAGTTTAGCTTCACTCTAAACAAACAAATAATTGTAAACACTGGGGGTGGTGGTGCTACTGTGAGAAATTCCCTGGAACAAGAACCGTTGTGCCTGCCTGGCGCTGGTCGCACACACACTCACGGGCCCCGCGCAGGCGCGGCGTGACTCGAGGCCTACATAACTACTGCTTAACGTAGTTCTCGTAGGCCCCGTTCCCACCCAGCATTTAAATAGGGCCTACAACAGATCAGGTTGCGACCTGAGCACCAAACAACACCAACACGATAATGAGCTTATATTTTTCTTTTAAGCTCGCATTTGGGTGCAGTAGATGTTTTATGTTCTAATTGGATTGGGTTTGTACAAGTACCAGGCTACCCGAGCCTGGCTCGTTGGTTTTAATTCAGTTTTGATATATTGTCACGGTAATAGAGCTATTAAATTTTTCCCAAAAACCAAATATACCTCTTTACAGTTAACAGATGTTTTAAAAAGTCTGCTTAACATAAATGTTTCTTTATTTTTGTTACAAAATTTTGTATACCTTTCGTTGTTATTTCCTTTCCAAAATAGCAACACATTAGACCAATGTTAAAAATTACGATTTTTAAACTTAAATTTAGTCAAAATTCGATTTTTTTCTGGGATTGAGGCTTTTTTTAAACTTATTTTTGGGCCAAAACACTCTTTAATGCAAAGTTTAAGCCAAATCTAACCGCTAGATTTCGAGATCATGGAACACACATCCATCAGACATTGCTTGTATTATAGTACAGTATAGGATTCTGTGTTGTTGTAAGAAAGTTAATAAAGACTTAAGATTAAAACTCTAAATTTATAAAACTTAAAAACCTAAGTGAGCAAATATTTTTTGTTTTTTTTTTCTTCAGAAAACTGTTTAAAAAATATTTCTGCCGACTTGTAAGCCTAATGTTTTTTTTATTTTATTTTTTTTTTATGGTTCGCCGACTGACAACTGCATTTTTATCATTTACATTTAGACATAAAGAATTCTAAGGCCTCATAAAAACGGGCTTCTCAGTTGTGATTTTTTATTTTCAAATTATTTTAATTCTATACGTGTTGCTCGAAATCGAGCAATTTACTTTAATGCAATACAAATGTTACTTTTAGTTCTAAATCAATGACATCCGACCAATCCAATATTGTGAATATCTGCTATCACCAAAAACTACTCGTATTTACAGCTGATTATTAACAGATGTTTAAAATGCTTTATTCAATCCCAATGTTATTTAAATGGGAAATTTTGAGATTTTAATGGTGGATAACGCCTTTATTTTCCGTCAGATTTTCACCAGTTTTTGGCGGAAACAACTACAGACCAAGCCCTATCCAACGACACCAAAAACTTGAATATCGGTTGAAAATTGTAGGAGGAGTTCTCAAGACAAAAAAACCCTTAACGTATTAAATAAGTATAGATACGCAATGACTGTATATATATATATATATATATATATATATATATATATATATATATATATATATATATATATATATATATATATATATATTGATGACTATTATTTTTGGTCTCTGAGCACCTCAAAACGAAAAAGTAACTATACATTAACGGCCTTGACACCTATAATATTATCTTTGCAGATTGTTAATACTCACGTATTAAGTAGCCTGAGGTGTCAAATATTGTTCAAATAAAACCATTAAAAAATGGACTTTTAATTTTATTTACGTGACTGCTGAAGATGAACGGTAATTAGTTCGAAACGCGTCCAGTGTGAAGAACAATATTTGACACCTCAGGCTACTTAATACGTGAGTATTAACAATCTGCAAAGAAAAAGTAACATAGTCCTGGGCTTAGGTCTTACCATGAGACCTACGGTAATAGCTTATTCCCTATGGGAAATTCGCTAAAACCAGCAGTCAATTTGTAATAGTTTGTAAGGTTAGTAACGTTCCTACAGTAGAATTTCGAGTCTCTCAAAGCCATAAAACGTTTTGTTGTGGTATTACCAATCTAGGTATATTTTTTGTCAATTGATAGTCAGTAAGGGACACTGTAATCATGCTCAGAATAAATGGATGACAAAAGGGCTTCGCTTTTCTAGGGCAAGGAAAAAGAAGTTAAATTCCCTGAGTAAGGTTTCAACAGATATAGCTTTCATATTGTGTGTTAGAAAATACAAATCAATATTTAAAAAATATTTAAGACCAGCCAAGTACAAGTACAATAGTAATTATATATCTAGATCCCAAAACAAAGTCAGAACGACCTGAGGATTTTGTAAGGAGAGAGACTGGACGGATAAAAGACCGGCCTGAAATTTAATTTGTGTCAGTTGATAGCGAAGTTATTTAAAAATAAACGGTATCAGATAACTGACACATACTTTCTCCCAACAATATAAAAAAGGATTAAAAGCTTCAAACATTAATGTGTTGATGGGTCAGACGGATAGCTACCAGCTAAGAAGCGCGAGTTTGACCCTGCGCGCGTCTGTGACTTTTAACAACGTACTGCGTTTACCACTAAACAAAAAAAGAGTTTTCTCCGCAACCACTTGACGTAGAGCAGTAATTTAAAATACTAAATTATTTAGTTTTTTGAGCTTTATTTAATGGTGGTAAGTAAAATTTATTTCAAGATAACTGCTATTTTGAAAATCCAAAAAAAAATTGTTTTTTTAAACACTTTTTACTGTATAACTTTTGTACGTGCATTTTCTCAGAGATGCGGGTGGTGTCATTTTATTCACCATTTTAATCTTAATAAACCACAAAATTTTAATAAAAATCGTTAGAGCCGTTTTTGAGAAATTTTGATTTTTCACGTTTTTTGAGGGTTTTTGGGGGTAAACTACCCTTAAAAATATAAAATTCTAAAAAATGAAAAAACGCCTGGAATTATCATGGATTTGGACCTACATACCAAATTTTATCAAAATCGGACCATTCGGGGCATTCTCTAGCTCTGTATACATCCTGACACACACACACACACACACACACACACACACACACACACACACACACACACACACAGACATCACTCCGAAAACCACTTTTTTGGACTCAGGGGGAACCAAAATGGATAAATCCACCAACAACTCAAATTCGAAAATTTTGACGAAAACAATACTAGTAGTGGGGAATGGGGGCTTTTGGAACAGTTCAAGGTCACCCGAGCGATGACGTCATCAAGGTCAATGACCTCACCGATGACGTCATTGATGACGCAATCGATTACGTCATCACCAATGACGTCACATCCATGACGTCACACCCATGACGTCACAGAAATGACGTGCTGATGACGTCATCACCCCTTACGTCACCAAGATGACGTCATCGATGTCACAAAAGGTCAAGGTCACGCTGAAACCTAAAATTTTTCGGCACTTTTGCTGTTTCTCACACTACGCTCCGAGTTTCAGTCAGGTTCCCATGACCTTGACGACTTGGAGCGAAATTAGACAAGAAACAGCAAAAGTGCCGAGGAAACTTGAAGTTTGCAACGTGACTCTGCTTAAACCGTCATGTGACACCGCTCGGGTGACCTCGAACTGACCCAGAAGCCCCCATTCAACCATTACTGCAACCGCGATGCGCACCCTACGACAGACACCGAGCGACTGACTGTCCGGCCCCGCGCACTCTAGGTATATGGGAAGTGGTGGGGGAAATTGCGACGACCTCGGGAAACTTGAAAATGTCAAGCCGGGTAGCACCGTTTCGGTGCTACCTTAAAGTTACATGTTAAAGTGTGATGACCTTGAGTAAAAACATAGTAATACTACAAGTTTATACCATCCCAGAGTTAGTGTGGTGACCTTTAGTCAAAACACTGAAATACTATATGTTGAAATCATCCCAGAGTTAAAGTGTGATGACCTTGAGTGAAAACACAGAAATACTACAAGTCGATCCCGTCCCAGAGTTAAAGTGTGGTGACCTTGAGTCAAAACACAGAAATACTACAAGTTGATCCCGTCCCAGAGTTAAAGTGTGATGATCTCAAAGTTGTAGAAGTGTTGTGACCTCGAACTACCCCAAATTGTCAGGAATTGGAGTAGCAACCGCGATGTGCACCCTACGACGGACACCGAGCGACTGACTGTCTGGCCCTGCGCACTCTAGGTATATGGGAAGTGGTGGGGGAAATTGCGACGACCTCGGGAAACTTGAAAATGTCAAGCCGGGTAGCACCGTTTCGGTGCTACCTTAAAGTTACATGTTAAAGTGTGATGACCTTGAGTAAAAACATAGTAATACTACAAGTTTATACCGTCCCAGAGTTAGTGTGGTGACCTTTAGTCAAAACACTGAAATACTATATGTTGAAATCATCCCAGAGTTAAAGTGTGATGACCTTGAGTGAAAACACAGAAATACTACAAGTCGATCCCGTCCCAGAGTGTTAAAGTGTGGTGACTTTGAGTCAAAACACAGAAATACTACAAGTTGATCCCGTCCCAGAGTTAAAGTGTGATGATCTCAAAGTTGTAGAAGTGTTGTGACCTCGAACTACCCCAAATTGTCAGGAATTGGAGTAGCAACCGCGATGTGCACCCTACGACGGACACCGAGCGACTGACTGTCTGGCCCTGCGCACTCTAGGTATATGGAAAGTGGTGGGGGAAATCTCAAGGTCATCCAAATTGGGTTTTAAAAAATAAGAAACTCTAAACCCCATGCTCCTCTTCTTCCCTTTCCACCTCATTTGTAGGATATATGGTTGACAATGGTAAATTTGACAAATACTCCGGTGATTGTTGATCGTCTTGCTGCAGTATAACTTCAGACCAATCATAATCTAAAGTGGCCTTGAGCTTTATTCCCGGGTTGTCGAGGAGAATAGACTTCATCCAATCGCAGATGGTTTCTAAATAATGCACGTTGTCGATTGTCAATTTCCAATTCGTAGTGGGTACATCTTCGGTGGAAGACATGGCATTGCAAGCAGGCGTTTCCGCCATGGTTGTTGGAGGAGGAATGATGCTTGTTGCAGCGAGCAATGCTGGTATTACAGAGTAGTGGGGGAAATTTCAAGGTCATCCAAATGGAGTTTTAAAAAAAGGAAACTTTGTCTATTTACTTATAACATAACCACTTAAACTAAAAGGATTGGGATCAACAGTACGTTTAATCATCATATCCGTTATATTCTTCATGTTTCTCAGTTTTCACCTCCGCCCGGATAGTACCTCCACTCTTTAGCTCCTTTTCGGCTTCTTCTAGTTGCTGGGTAATCGCCATCTGACATTGAAGTTCAAAATCATCACGCGACACAGATCCGCAAATATCCATCTGAGCCAACCAGAGCTGCCTGAGGTTCTTTTCCTTTTCCTCGACAGCTTTGACGGCTGCATGTAATTCATTTTCTGTAATAGAGGAGTCCCACAATTGTTGATCATCGGTTTTGTTGACAACCTCCTTTTCGGACTCCTTGTACAAATCGTTCAGCTCCTGCTGAGTCTTAATGGTTACCTCCTCGTAACTAGCACAACTTACATTGAGAGACTTCTTGATGTTGTACGGTTGACCGTTGGAGTTGAAATGAAGCTGAGGCACAGCGCTTGGAGGTACTATGAAAAAGTGGTGGGGGTGTTTGCATCGAAGCAGGTTTGACCTTTAGCTTGGTGGTGGGGGGTAACTGTGAAATGCAAAGGTCAAAGGTCAAGGTCACCCGCGAAGTTTAAAAAAAATGCAACATATCAATATGTGACAAACCTCACATATTGATATGTTGCACTTTTTTGTCTTTTGTATTTTTTTTGTCTTTTATGGTTTATTTATAAAACATTACAATAACATATGTACAACAGTAAAACTTAAATCTAACACTGCTGCTTGTCGACGATGTGGATGGTCAACTCGGTGGAATTGCTACCCGAGCAACCGTGGGAAACCAGGTAGAGACAGCCGGGTTGGATGGAGCACAGATCCTCGTTCTGGAGGAGATGGACGAATCGTTTCGGCAGGTAGACTTGGAACTTGGGCTCATCCCCCGGAGTGAACGGTGCCTCGCTAAGACTGCAGCAGATGGCCTCTCCAACTGTAGTCTCCATCTTCTTCATGGCGTGGATAATGTAGTGCTTCTCATCTTTAAGTTCGGAACACTTCTTGACAGGTAGTATGGTAGATTTGGAGTGAGCATTGAACTGCTCAACCAAAGTTTGCAGGAACTGGTGAGATGCCATGGTTGAGTTAAAGATTGTCTTCTTCTTCGTCTTCTTGCTGGGAGATGTTGTCGTCTCGGAGTCTCGAGTAATACTCATGCCAGGTCCCGGTCTGCTCCTCACTTATATAACCCCCGTCACCCCCACCACTCCGCATTTCCCCACTTTGAAGGTAAGATGCGAGTTTATAGGCGTTTTTTAAAGCGCAATGTCTATCTTTTTCATGTTATGGACTTTTAGTACAAATACAAACATTTTCCATCGTATACTTGTAGTTTTTATCCAAGTCCACATCATTAACCGGAACATGAGTAAATTCTTGGATCCATCTCTTCTTTTCGAATCCTTTTGTGTAAATATCGGTAAACCTGTTTGAAAACTGATGCATGATGTGATACAAGTCTGTGTAACTTGCAAAACCATCATACCAATCGATATGATGGAAATATTTTGAAATCCACCTGTTGGTAGTAGCGGCTTTGCTAGTTAAAGAAGAATAAGAACATGGTGGTTTGAACAAAAATGTATATGGAACACTTGTATTGATGTCGAAAAACACAAGTTCTTTTATGATAAATCTATCGTCATTACCCCGAAACGCTTGGAACTCAATTATACCAGGTTTGGACTTTACTTGTTCTTCATCCTTGTCGATTGCGAAGGCCACTCGTCTGCTCATGATGAAGTCCAAAGATCAACTGATTTCCACACCACGGTAGGTACGACTTTTATACCAGGCCGTACAGTTGTTGGCGCGTTGGTGTATATTTAACGTGGGCACCGTCCCCGGTAGGCCTAACCCCACAAAGTGTTTGATATTGTTTTAAAAACCAACCATTGTCATCTAAGTTTCCATCTTTACATTCTCCTTGTTTTCATTTTCATCACTAACAATTGATTCTTCTCCTCCTTCTTCCTCTTCTTCCTGTTTTACTGATTTCTTATGTAGTTGAGCGTATTTTTCCAATTGTCTCCACATTTGTACTTCATGAGGAACTCTATTAAATATAGAAGTATCCACAGGTCCATACAAAATAGGTGCGTCCGGTTGTTTGTCCAAAGTGTCTTCCAAATAATCTTTAATAATAGAACTTGAAAACACTAGTTGTCTCAAGTATCTTGTTATTGGTTCAGTTGCACAGGTTAGAATAAAAAACTCTTCTCGATTAAGTTGAATCTTGTTATCATGTCTTGTTGTGTCTCTAAACCGCAACTGATGGTCACCACGATTCTTTATAATATCAATTTCCACATTTGAATCCAAAAGTCCTACTCTTGTCTTTCTTCCATACATGTTACTAGTTAAATAGCATTCTAGCAGATGCAAGTGCTTCATAAAAGATTCCCAAGCACTATCGGTGAACAAAATCATTTTGGGTCCCTGAGTTAAAATTACAGTAGGTGAATAATCCGTTGATTTCATAACACCGATTAAAACACTTTTGTGCAAACTGGATGAGATTGGATAAAATATTCGCAAGAATACCTCACTCAATATGTTAGGAGAAACATTATCTTCAATATCCCTTTTCTTCTTCTGTGCATTCTTTCTTCTTTTACCTTTTTCCTCAACATTATTACTGGCGTGGAGTTGTCCGCAAGTGTTGTGTTCATCTCCCTCCGGTTGACCTTGAAGATCTAAAAAGTCGGATATCTCCTTCTCAATATCTACTACATTTTCTTGTGTACCACTAGGAGAAGCCATATTGAATAAGATGCTACCCATACAAGAACAGGCAACAAACTGATGAGGAGCGACCTGAATGCTCTGCTTTTATACTCGCGGAATGCATTGGAATGTAACAAAACCGGTTTTTTACAATACATTTTTAACAATTCCAGTTAAAGGTGTGTATGTTACTATTTTATCATGTAGAATTAAACAGTATGCAGTTGTATTAGCTGGTATAGCCGCGTTGAATTCCATTTCTATTTTTATATCCACACTTGATGATTTTACCGATTCATTCTGTTTAGAACAATCGATTACAACTATCGGGTAACCATTTAAGTACTTTTCTGGTGATAGTAAAGGTGCATTTGTTTTACCGTAATATGAACTTTGGAATCTTGCATACATATCGTACAATATGCTGTACTTTTTATTAGCGAATGACACATTTAAATTATCGTATGGAAAAAATTGTGAATTTAAATAAACTTTAATATTTTTCAAGTTGCAATGATCAAATTGGCCTGCATGTTTGGTGATGGTGTCTCTTCTGCCTGTTTGTAAACCAAATATAATATACCTGGCTCGTTCCACATAATTAGATGTTTTAACAGTCCAAGTGTGACGATCCGTAGCTGGCAAGCTGGGATGTTCATGAAATTCCCAACTTCTAAAAGGAATTACAATATCACGATCAGCCTTTAACTTTCTTAATAGTAGCATTCTATGCTCATCAGCTAATTTAACATGCGGAACTCTCCATACAACTTTGTCTAATGTTAATTTCCATTCTAAAGTTGCATCTGTTGTACCGTCTGGAGCTTTAATAATGTCTTTATCGTTAGAAGATCTCAACAAAACTAATTCTTGTTTAACATTTAATATAATTTTTCTATAATCTTCAGCAAAACCAAGCAACAAACGTAATGGAATATGAAAATAAAAATTTCCATTTGTATCGGGAGTGATTGTGTCTTTTGCAGATAAAACCCATCCTGCAGGTTGTATTAAATTGGTTTCATTAGGTGATATAGATGTTAATCCCTTTAAAGTTGTTGCAATACCTACTTTTTTAGTGGAATCAACTGTTACACCTGATATTTCATATCTAATTTCATCAAAGAGGAAAGCCATGGGATTATTTATAAATGGAACTGTTGTACCAGTAGTAGTACCGTCCTTTTTAGTAACTTTTCCTTCAATATACAAGTAACTTTCACATGGTAGTGTGTAAATGTCCTGATTTTGTATGGGAATACGAATTTCATCGTTATTGTTTAATTTTGATGAAGTGTAAGGGTTGTGGGTGTGATATTCTTTTTCCCATAGGGTTTCGTCGAATGTCGGACCCTGCGCTATATCCAGTATATCCATAATCGGTTAATTTTAATCCAATTCTCTCTAAGAAACGAATGTTCTCGCGTGTTAACTCCTCCACAGCTGAAGAGCTACTAATGCGGTTTCCCGTAGGTTGTTCGCTTTTAAATGTTAAACCCATGGTTTTGTATTAAAGTGTCGATTTTAAATGTAGTCTAACCGTAATAGGCTCTTCTCGGAAATCTATCAAGTTACCGTCTTGATCCAATACGTTCAACACGATGTCTGAAATGAAAGTGGTGTTCAACGGTAGATATACCAGGTTTTGTGGCTTTTCAACAATTTTAAATCCAGGCGGTTCACTGGGGTAAAAAGTATGTATTATATGAGTATTTGCTCCATCCCTGTAAGCTCCTTGTATAATGTTACAAGTTATGTCTATACTATTGACTTTTAATATTGTTACAGTTTGTTTACCGGAATGTGTTTTATTTGGTTCTAAAATCGCTCCATCTTTGGGAAATCCTAATTAATCACCAATTGAGTTTGGCTTAGTGAAATCTATATAATAGTTTGAAGTAAGCTCGGCTTTCATTGTATTGTTATTACCTTTTAGCGATATATTGTCTTTTCCCATTTTATTTTGCAAAAATTCATTAATATGATCAATTTCATAAGAACCTGTGGGTAAACTGCACTCTTCTAAGTCTGTAAACTTACCACTGGCATCTTTTCCTTTATAATAATGCAATTAAGTTATTTTTACCTTCCGTAACATTGGGAATAGAGTTGTAAGTTGTAAAATCTAACAGTGCTGCCTCCCAAAATCTTTCTTTTTGCAAGCGTAACGCTGGAAAAAGGATACTTCGTAAAGTGGACGATTTTCCTGTTAATGATACCGTATAGGAAGACATCTCAATAGTGACTGATACTTTTAGCTAGGAATTCCAAACATAAATGGCCGCATATTGAAGTATTATCAGGTTGTTCTCTTTTATAGTTGTAATATATGTTTTTAGCAGATTTAAAGTAATATTCAAGTTCTTTAGGTGGTGGCAAATTTCCAAAACTATCAAAATAATATACATTGCTATTCAGTTTCTTATAACACACCCAATGGGTGCCGGACCCTTCAGTATTATCCAAATTTACGATTCCAGTCTCATTTTTCCATATTTTCTTTGGTAAACTGTCCTTCATGAATACTCCTCGAAAAAATGGTATTTTTAAACAGGAAATATATTTAAATAATTCAACATTAGTCAACGCTTTATGTGGTATAACCAATTGATTTCTTTTATTTAATATGCACGATACGGTCTTAGGTATAGACCAGCCCCGTTTTTTACCATTGACCATATTGTCGGTTTTTTGTTATTTTTTTCCTCGGAGAACGTCTTTTTAGTCTAATATTACCACCATGTTTCCTCATGGTTGATCCTTTTTTATTCTTACCCCTCCTTTTACCACCTCCTACCGCTGTTTTAGCCTTCATACCTGCTGTTACCGCTAAAGCTGCTGCTTTTTCCGCAATACTAGCGTCACTAGACTTTACTCGTTGCCAAGCTATATTTGCTAGCTTTTTATTAGCGATTGACCTATTTCTTGAATCGGTAAATGTGGAATATGCGATATCGTGTTCTTTACAAGCCTGATCTAACTTATTTATGCCTGGATCACCTCTTTCCAGTCGTTTTTGCAATTTAGTTCCTGGTCCGCAATACTGATAACCTCCCGGTATGTGAAATTCGTATGGTAAAGCGTCTATTGCTCTGTTTACGATAGATCCTACTGGAATACGATTTAAAGCTTTACTTAACAGAGAAACCGCTGTGGACGTGATACCGCCTCCTTTCCGTATAGTGTCTCGATATGGACTGGTGTAATGAAACGCCATGATTGTCTTTTATATTTGAAAAGCGTAACCCATGTGTTACCTCTATGACAGGTTGCACATAAATGATGTAATTTATGATGTTATTTAATTAAATATCAAAAGTACCCCAATCTGATGATCTAAGCTTTTGTGTGTTATGATTAAAAAAATATTTATAAAGAATTTCTTGTTTAATCCATGTATTTCTCATTTTTTCGTCAATAGGTTTATGTTGTCCTGCTGCAATATAATTATGCATATCAAATAATAAATTACCTATTACTTTAACAAGAAAATTAACAGTTACAGCGTTATCGGCATAATCAGGGTCTGCAACATTTGTTAATCGTTTGTTATCACAATTCCACCATTTTTTTCCAGTTGGCTCTAATTGTATTATCTGTTCATAAGTAACAGCATCACCAGGCTTTTCACCAATACCTAAATTTGTCAATAACTTTCCTTTACCATCCCAAACATAATTGTTTTCTTCAAGTAAAGTAAACTTTTCATTTCCTTGTACAAATACATCTCCTTGACGTGTTACTACTTGGTTTTGTCTCACAAAACCGGAGGTTTCTTGTTTTAAAGTTTCCTTCATTTGACCCACCGTTGCACCATCTGATGGTGCAAAACCATCTTTTACATTTGCTAAACAATTACCAAGACAGTCAATAACTCCTACATCACGTGTAATACAATGATCTTTGATGTATTTTAAATTTACAGCATCATTTTCATTTTTTGGATAACCTATATCGTTAATAATAAATTTATAAAAAGAAAACCCATTTTTTGTCTTTTCAGGTATTATAGAATGTAAATAGCGTCTATTTATGCTATCTTGTTCATCTACAGGGTCTACTACGTTGGATATACGTCGATTTTCAGCATTATACGTTTTTCCATTGAATTTTAACGTATTCTTCAATTCCGATGATAAATAACCTATGTTTATTGCATCAGCGTTTTGATTTGGCTTACCAACGTTAGAAATTCTATGGTTACCCGCGTTATATGTGTTTTTGTCTAGTTTCAGCGTTGGTGATATCTCTTTTTTTAATACTTTTAAATTTATTGCATCGTTTTCATCTGTGGGATCATTGATGTTTTTAACCGTTTATTACTAATATCATAATCCCCATCAGGTGTTTGTGGTAATTCAACACCTCTTTTTAAAATATTAGAGTAATATAATCCATCCGATGAATACCGTCCGAACTTGTCAACACTCATGGTGCAACTGAATAACATTCTAGAGTGTAACCCATTTTTATAATATTAGTCCCCGATTTCTAACCCATATCAGTTTTATACAATTTCTTAGTCTTCATCAGTTACATTTTCATCATTCCCAGGACATTTAAAATATTTTAAATCCGCACTAATTAATGCTCTGTCTGCTTCATTTCTAAATACATGATTTTTATGAATAAATTCTTCACCAGACAATTTTCTAAATCCGCTAAATGAATTTGGATCTGCAATTAGTATATTTTGATAATCATTTACATCCATTAATTTAAATCTTTGCTTATTATGAATAAACTCTTTATTTGCACTGTCATATTGTAATGTTTGTCCTACAGTTGCAGCATCATTTGGATCTCTTCCATTATGCAAGTTTTTTATTACTTTATTATTACATGTAAAAAATCTAAAAGAATGATCTGGATCTAGATGTACGGTTTGTGATAAAGCAGCTGCATCTCGAGCAGTATAACCCAATCTCATATTTGATAACCCTTTACCCATGCAATCCCAAGCATTATTTTTGTATGTTAATAAATTAAATTTTTCATTACCTTGAACAAATTCATCTCCTTGCTTCGATACTACTTGATCTTGTTTTACAAAAGAGGTTGTTTCTTGTTTTAAGGTTTCCATCATTTGACCCACTGTTGCACCATCTGATGGCGCCGAACCATCTTTAACATTTGCTACACAATTACCAAAACAATCTATAACTCCAACATCGCGTGTAATACAATGGTCTTTGATATATTTCAAATTTACAGCATCATTTTCATTTTTTGGATAACCTATATCGTTAATAACAAATTTATAAAAAGAAAATCCATCTTTTGTCTTTTCAGGTATCAAGGAATGTAAATAGCGTCTATTTACGCTGTCTTTTGCATCTTTAGGATCATCTACGTTGGATATACGTTTATTGTTAGCACTGTACGTTTTCCCATTGAATTTTAACGTATTCTTTAATTCAGATGACAAATAACCTTTGTTTATTGCATCACCGTTTTGATTTGGTTTACCAACATTGATAATTCTATGATTTTCTGCATCATATGTGTTATTGTGCAGTCTTAAATGTTGGTGATATCTTTTCCTTTAATATTTTTTAATTTATTGCATCATTTTCATCCATAGGATCTTTTATGTTTTTTAACCTTTTATTACTTATATCATAATCTCCATCAGGTGTTTGTGGTAAACCAGCACCTCTTTTTAAATTATTTGCGTAATATAATCCATCCGAGGAATAACGTCCGAACTTGTCGACACTCATGTCAACTGAATAGTATTTTAGGGAGCAACGCATTTTTTATAAGATTACCCCACGGTTTCGGAGTTCATCCACTAAAGCCACCCATTCGTTTTCCAATCCAGTATGACCCGCTTCTTTAGCTTCATGTATTAGTTTCATTCTATCCACCAATTTATTGATATTATTGTAATAAATCACATTTGTGTTATATAGTTTCTTCATTAAACCTGTACCTGTAACAGATTTGTTTCTTTTTCTTGGTTCTGGAGCACTTATACTTAAAGTGGATGACACAAACCTTCGTTTTACAGGTTTTCTTGGCATTATCGGCATTGGTTGTCTTCTCGTTGTTGGTATTAACTTGGATACAAATTCTCTATATTTTAAAGACCTAGATCTAAAAACTGGTTGGTCAGCTAAATATTTCCTCCTGTATGCATTGGTGTGTTCCAAAATCTGTTTATATGCTTCCATGACTTTTTCTTTAACTAACAATTCTAAAGGCTTTTTTTCAAATAATAATTCAAATAATCCTCTTGTGCCCTTATATCTTTGATTACCAACAATAATATTATCATGTTCATCAATGTTCACCGGGCTATTACCAACCATTAAACCTTCTTCTGTTAATCTTACTCCATAACTATGGTAGCTTTTACTAGGATTTGTTCCAGCTAACATTTTTATCATGTATTTCCTTCCTAAAGGTCCTTTGTTATGAATGTTTTCACCCAACAAGCTTATGTTTGATGGACCTTCCCTTGCTTCTTCTTCTTTTTCCTCTTCACTAGCAGTTGATACATCTTCATGTCCTCTTTCGGCTTTTACTTCATATAATTCTCTTATACCGCTATAGTCTGGTGATTCTAGCTCTCTTTCGGGTTCTTCACCGGTAAAACCACTATATGTAAAGGATTCCGGGTCTTCATCACTAAAGTCTTCTGATTTTACATTTTCTCTTTCAAACTTTGTAATAGGTGCAATTGCATCTCCTTCTAAAACAGGTTTAGCAAATTTTTTGTTTAATTGTTTCTAGGGTTCAGTAATAGGTTTAAAAGTAGATTCAAGAAATTTCTCCCTTTCGCTAATACCTAATTTTAATGCTCTGTTTTTATCCCGAATAGAATCACTAAGTGATTTTATTTCCTTTATTAACTTTTCTTGGTTAACCATGTTTGTAGCAAGACGTGTTGTACAACAATGAATGTTTTACATCATGATCAGTGTATTAGTATAAATTTATCAAATCCTATCCTGTATCGACCATTGTTTAGCGGTTGTTCCTTCATAATTGTTAAAAACCCATACTTTTCAGCCCAAGCCTTTCCACACAACTCTTTAAATCGTTCAAATGGCATATCCGCACTTACATGGTCATAATATATGTGTTTTAGGTTGGTTTCATCCTGTTTAAATACAATTAACATGTTTGCATTGTCTCTAATGAGCTGTTTCGGTATTTTGCTGTAAGTTTGACCAATATAAATGCTATCTATGTTGTTATGTCGACCCATGGCGAAGTAATTCCTTATTGTATTTTGATTTTCACAAGATACATCGTCAAATATGAATACTGAGAATGGTTTAGCCTCTTGTGGTTGCATGACACTCTCGCTTGCGTTAAATCTAAAATATTTAACTTCAGGCACATTATTTAGTATTTGTTCCAATAACTGATATTTTGGTTGTTGTAGTGACTTTGAAAATACATATAAATTATTAAAACGTAAGCCTTTAGGGTTTGTAATCAAATTGAATACTACATTTGTTTTCCCACAATTGGAAGGACCGGTAACCAGACAACGCACCGTGTTTGGTAACAAAACACCATGTTTCCCAGTATTGAATTGAGAACCATCCACTGTGAGTTCATCTATATTATTAATAGTAAAATTGTCTTTTTGCGGTATTATCTCCATTCTTTGTAATGGTTCAACCCAAAATGATGCTCTATCATTATATTAGGTCCATTTTAGGTATCCAAGAATCTTCCGTCTTATTAAATCCTAACCATCGTACTTTAACCTTATCTTTTTTCCGTTGCAACACCTTTTCTACTAGATATACATCACCTACTGTTGATTTTAACATTTCATGTCCATAAAACCCTCCTTCCAGCAATTGTCCTTTATTATCTTTTAAAATGTAAGTTTCTGGTATTGTAGGTTGCACCTTAAATACAGTAAATACCTCATTTGTCCAGTTTGGAAGATATCTTTTACTGAATACACCTTTGTATTTGCTTATTCGCACTTTATCACCAACATTAAACCTTTTAGGCTTTTGTTTTTCAACTTTTGGTTTAGTATTCATTTTTATACGTTTTAATACAAGTTTTTCATTTTTATTAGTCACCCGGCTTAGTTTCATACCGATAGTTCTATGAAACTTGTTATTGTAATCGCTTATAAATTTTGGTAACATATCAATCCATACGTGCGATCCTCTGTTAGAAAACCTCTTATACATCGCACCTTTTAAAGTTCTGTTGAATCTTTCAATTATTGATGCTTTTACCTCTGAATTGGTTGAGTAATGGTTAATGTTGTGTTTTTTCATTAAATTTGCAAATTCCTTATTGAAATATTCTTTTCCATCATCGGTTTGTAAATGTTTTATAGTATGTTTGTCTCTTTGTATAGCTGTTTCCATTGCTTTTGTAACACTTTTGCCACTTTTATTTTTTAGTGGTAAAGCATCCGCCATTTTTGAAAAACAGTTAATAATAGTCAATATGTATTTAAATCCTCTATTTTGTTTACTGTAAGGAATCATTTCAATTAAATCCGCTTGATATAAATCATTTATTCCTTTTATCACTGTATTTCTTCGTGGAAACTTTCTTCTTGCAGGTTTATGAAGTTCGTTGACAATTTCTTGCTTCAAGTCTTTCATATTGCAGGTTTGAATGTTTCAAGTATCACATGTATAATCACAATGAATGTTGTCTTAAATATTCACATCATTTATATAGGTCAAGGTCATCCAAACTTGTGTAAAAAAATGGGGAACACGGCGTTTGACTTGCCGTGTTCCCCATTTTTTTACGGAAGGAGAAAGAAATAAGGTCGAAGTTGTAGAAGGACGAAGAATAGGTTACTATTTGATAGGGTTTAGAGAGTAGTGGCCGAAAGGAAGAGTATGAATCTTATCCGGCATAATATGCCTTTTATCATCTTGAGCTGATAGTGCTCTTTTAACTTCAGTGACACTGTAGACCTCATGTTTAAAGCTTCTGATAGTGTTGAACGTTGCAGACATTGTAGAATCTTCAAACAAACAGGTCTTGTAATGGTCAAATGTCACATGTTTCTTCAAGTACGATGTTTTGACTCCTTTAGCTTTCTTCACTGTCGGTATGTCATTTTCCATATACATCTTGAAGGAATATAATTTGGACAACAGCGCAACTATTTCCTCCAAAGGTATTCCATTTGCTTCATCTTTAAATTTTCCAATTACTTTTTTATTCTTTTCATTGTAATTCGGATGGTTCTTCGGATAGTCAGAGAAGTCAAAGTCGTCTTTGTATGGGAAACTCCTTAGATCTTCATACATGTCCAAAGTCTTTATCCAGTAGATAAACGCGTCGGTATCCATGTATGCAACTCCAATGTTGTCTCTTCCGTAGTGTTTAACCATTTTGTTGTAATGGAAATCATACATCAGAGTTTTACTTATATCCAAAATCGACATTCCAATGTATAACGGACGATCCATCACTATTGTTGTTTTATTCATACTGACAGCAACTAGATTTTCGTTTATAATCATTGATGTTCCAAAATTTGGTTTTTGCACTAATTTTTCCAATTTCCTAGGATCACTTACTAATTTTACAATTTTGTGTTTTCTCTTGTTCTCCAAGGTCTTCCCAAAGATGGCGTTGTTCATTAATTTGTAGAAGTCCTTTTCAAATGCTGTTGTCGCTGCAGCTCTTCTTGTCGTGTTGGAATCGATATATGGTTTCAACCAACAAGACTGGGTGAATTCAATTGCTCTGTTAATTTTCACTATACGTAGACCCAATTCAAGTGCTTGTTGAACTACCCAGTAGTGTGCCACATATCGACTCTTATTCTCCAAGGTCATCATCAGCTTGGGCCATCTTCCTGTCGGTGAAACTTCAGTCTTGGCTAGGAGGGGCAGGTCGTAATGATGGTCGTGAAGGTGTTCCGGATATTCAAAATCACAGTCTAAAATATAACCTGTTTGACCATCTTTTGGAATCCGTGATATGTCACCGATGGTGGTCGGGTCAATCCACTTGAAGTCTGCGTAGGGAAGTGGATTTGACATCGCCCAACTATAGAGGTTGTTCGCATCAAAATATCCAAGGTAGAGTGATGGTTGTTGCTCGTCGAAGTTAGGGATATACTTGTTGTTGGCCTTAACATGTCTGGTCACAGCTTGAGTCAAACCACCTCGTACACCTGATTCGATCATGAGGACCATATCAATGTCTGTGAGAAGCTCCAATCGACAGTTAGTTGACTTGAGCATAGCTTGCCATGCTAATCCAGGGGATGTATACGAGTGTAAAGGATCCAATCCGTAGGCTGAGAAACAGGTGTTCCGAAATTCTTCCATCACATCGCACAGCAGAGTTACATCCAATTTTATATAAAAATCAGAATATTCCCCTAAAGTTTGAATGTTTAGTTGGTTCCAAACATTACTGGCATGATTGTAGTCCTCAAAGGAGATTTCACTTTCATTTAATTTGCTATTGAAGGCTTCAATCGCTGGTAGACTGGTTTCTTCAAACTTTTCTGTGGAAGTTATATAATCATAGGGGAAAACTCCTTTTCGTAATACTAAGTCCAATTTATCTTCAGGCACAATTTTGCTGGTTTCTTTTAGATCTTCTCTTCTTAGGTTCTCAGACAATTTGCTCAAACTAGATGACATAAATCTATAAGAGTCTACGAAGCGAAGTTTAATTTTATCAACTGTTTTTGAGAAACTGATGTACTTCTCCAATGTTTCAGCTAATACTTCGATTTTTCCATCATCTCGTCCTAACTCTGGGATAATGAAGTGGGAGTCATAGCCGCTAAGTTTGTGTAACACGACAGGAATAAATTGAGGAAGTTTGTAATTTATATTGCATGAATTACAAGCAGGTCCTCTGTATAACCCTGTGAGGTGATCATGATCTCTTACTTTTTGATTTTCTTCACTGAAGCTCTTCTTGCATAGATAACATCTTGTTGCCGAAATGTATTCTTCTTGTTGATTTTGGTTCAAAGGTTTCATGGGTAAAACATTACCGTATAAGCGTTCCGCCTTTTCAGCAATATCATACAACTGGTCTACAAAATACTTAGCAGCTTCTTCCCCACGGTAGAGTATAGGAGTGGATGTTAAGCTATATTCTTGCAATTGTTCTTCAGGTAAAGTAGATTTCACCAATAAGCAAAAACTGTTAGGTTGATGCAATTGATATTTGGTTCTTCTAGTTACTTCACCATCCGAAAGATCCTGGCACTAACGTGGATTCAAAGTCAGCGTAGATAACTAGTGGAATCCGGTATTGTTGAACTGTTTTATTGAACTGAACAAATGCTCTAGATGGTGGTGGCAGACTAATCTTCACTTCATAGTTGTCATTACAAAGCCGCTGGTGTTCCGACAACCACTCCGATCCTCCACGTCTCAAGTCCTTATTTGTGAAACAAAAGCATCTCTTACACACTGTTACTCTAATTTTCTTTTTAGTCACTTGTCGTCCAACCAAAGTTTCAAAGTTCTTGATGTAAACATAATGTGATATTTCACCTTTGGTCAATAGCAGCAAATCTGTATGATTTTGACGTTCAGTCTTTGTAACTCGTAACGGGTATACGTTATTTGATTCGTCTAAACCAAACACATTAACTGAAACTCCTGGGTTTTTTCTCTCAAATTTAGCAACATCATTAAGACTAACAGGATACGACATACCTTGGAAGTTATAGCGGTGTTGAACCGCTTCGTATGCTATGCTAGGTCTACAGGCATTAGGTTCCACATATTTTGCTAACATGGCATACCGGAAACATTCATTATCCTCATTTTTCACATTGATACATGATCTTGTATCTCGGATCACCTTTGGTAGAGGGATAAAGCTGCTTCCTATCATACCATATCCATGCTTGTGAACCCTCACATCCATACCTTCAATTGATGATAGCGTCCAGCCGGATCCTCTTCCTTCATGTTCTTGAAGTTTCACTAGCAGTTCAACCAAACATTCTTCTAAGATTTCGTTGATATCAGATGTGGTTGTAAGGGTTCGGTTTTTAGCAATGAATGCTCTCGGTGAATTTTCACCATCGGTATTAGTAAACATAGCCTCCAACACCAATCCAAATTTAATAAAGTTCAATCTTGTCAATTCTTCCGTCAATGTTTTTACAACTAGTTTTTTAGCTTGAGTTATAAAATTTTCCAATTCCAATTGCACGTTAATTTTGAAATGAGTTACAACTGGCCCTGGCAAGGCTGTGGTGTGCAGTTGTCTTATATCTTCCACTTCTTCTGTATCCTCTTCTTCCATATCCTCTTCTTGGGAACGCGGTTGTCTTACATCTTCCACTTCTTCTTCCGTATCTTCTTCTTCCATTTCCTCTTCTTGAATAAATCCTCCAGCTGTAGATGGTCCAGCACCAGCAAATTGGATCACACTAGGTCTTCTTCTTTGCATTTGCTGTAGATAGCTGTCCCAGTAGTTCGTCTGCTTCTGGTGCTCTTCCAAAAACCGGTCAATTGAGTCTAAGTCTATTTCATCCATGGTAATATCTTCTTTTCTATCTTCGTCTTCATGTAATTCTCTGTGTAGGGTGAAAAGATCTTCGTCTTGAAAGATTTCCCCACAAATGTCGCAAAGAGCCATTTTTACAGTTTGGCTTTGAGTGTGCACTCGGTGAATGTCCACGCAATAATGAGCAGCGCGCTCAACCGGATCCCTTTATACCCGAGGTTGAAGGGTGGGGGAAGGTGACATCATATACATCCGGTTTATTAATCATGTAGTAGATTTGGCTTTTAAACACCCATTTTCAATATATTCTTCAACAGGCTTGATAAAGCAATGATGTTTGGTCTAAATCCACTACTTTTGTACAAGTTTTTTCAAAGATGTCAGTTTGAGCAAGTTTATATGGGTCAAGGTCATTTGGAATTATTATTTTCAGCGGGGATAGAGCACTAAGCAGCATAAATTACTACAAAGTGCTCTATCCCCGCTCACATTTTTTTGTTTTAATTTCTTACAAAGGTGAAATATCACTGGTATTACCTCCAGAATAGGGAGAATTCTGTTGCGATGGAAGTGGTGTATCCAATCCAATTGGTTTACCCTTTTCATACTCCCACCAACTATGCATTTATGTGGGTCAAGGTCGCATAAAAGATACCCTTTGAGCGGGGGATAAACCACTAAGCAGCATGCTAGTCCATTGCCGCAAAGTGATCTATCCCCCGCTCTGTTCTACAAAACCTCAATCAAGTCCAAGTTCAAGTCCTAGTTTAACACTTGGTTGGGAGAATTACATTAGTTTGATGCTTATTTCTACCGTTACACTTGCTCCATTCTCAAAAAGATATAAATAATATAATCCTGGATACTGTTTTGTTTCACGTCCTGCATGTTCCTTAATAAAGTCAAAAGCCAATCTTTTTGAATATTCTTTATGCTACACTTCTTTCACACAAACAAGAATTTTTTCTTCCACCAATTTCAGTTGAATTGATGTTAGTTTGCTTACATCATCCTTGTCTATCAGGGGTAGCTTGTAGGTGAAAGTATTTGGCGGTAGTTTTCGCGTTCTGTCAAGTAAACAACAAAATTTTTTATACAATTTCTTCTCATTGTCTGTAATACTATTAATACCAATCAGATTATAGTACGAAGGTTTATAAGGTATACGACGAGACATTTTTGGTCACCGGTCTTCTTAAGAATGAGCTCCTGGACAGCCACTTCCAACGAAAGCTGGAGCGTGAATGAGAAGTGCGTGCAACCTGACCGCCTTATATCCCCACCGGGCGACCACGCCTAGGATATTAGGGTGGGGGAGGGGGTGGGGGTGGGGGTGTGGGGGGGAGGGGGGGGTTATTTAAAAAAATAAACCCTTATGGGCGTTCTTATGTTGCCATCGCTGTAGTCTCCGAAAAGATACAACTATAGGGAACTCCAGACGTGTGTTAGTAATACCTACCAGTTAAAACCCAAAGAAAAACTTTAATATTTGGTTCAAGGTCACGCAAAACTTTTAAAAAAATAAGCCCCACACCCCCCTATGGGGGTGTGGGGCACTTGGGTTGTCATCGCTGTAGCCTCCAAAGAGACCCAACTATGACAACAGGCAACATCCAATGTTGTCTAACCTTCACCACGCAAGACTTTTAAGCATTTACTGCATTGCTAACAAATAACTTTTCCAATAGCTAACAAAAAGTCATTTACATAATTTTGAAAGAGGTTGAGGACAGCCCTAGTGGCTTATGTCCCCGGTCCGAGTGCAGAGGCCATCGGCTCATTACCCCCGTATAAGCGTACAAATGGACCAACTCCCATTTCACAGCCGCATTGAAGCATGCATGAAGGAGTGTACTAACGTTGGAATAAAATACTTTTACACGGGGGCCTACTCCCGTCCCTAACGTTACAATTTACTTTGAGCTGTGAAAAACGCTCAAGGGGAAATGCTAAAACAAGCGTATACACTTTAGATAAATATAACACACTTACAACACATAATTGAGTTCAACATAGTCAATGTTGGAACAAGCACATACACATTAAACACATATGACAAACAAGACACACAGGATAAAAGACACACAGGAGACATAGGGTACAAGTAAAACACTCTCATATAAAACAATTCCCAATACCCAAACGCAAGTGCAATATCTTAGAACAAGTCTTAAAGTTAGAGTAGACTTCGCTAAACAGTGAAGGCGCCATTCAGTGTTTAGTGAGGCCTATGGCGGTCCGTCCCGATCGTTCACGTTCAACGCGCGGGAGCGGACTGCGAGCCGGCTGTGGCCAGGCCGCCTTATATCCCCACCGGGGCTGCCACGCCCAGGATATCAGGGGTGGGGGAGGGGGTGGGGGTGGGGGAGGGGGTGAGGGAGTGGGGGAGGGGGGGGGGGGAGGAGGGGGTTCACTTTTTCTGGGGGGGGTCACTTCTCGTCCGGAGCAAAAAACTTTTTGGTCAAGGTCAAAAATTTTTCCGAAAAAAAAGTTCGGGGGAGGGGGTGGGGGAGGGGTGTGGGGGAGGGGGTGGGGGGGGGTGGGGTGGGGGGGGGGATCACTTCTCGTCCGGAGCAAAAAACTTTTTGGTCAAGGTCAAAAATTTTTCCGAAAAAAAGTTCGGGGGAGGGGGAGGGGGTGGGGGTGGGGGAGGGGATGGGGGAGGGGGTGGGGGGTGGGTGGGGTCACTTTTCGTCCGGAGCAAAAAACTTTTTGGTCAAGGTCAAAAATTTTTCCGAAAAAAAGTTCGGGGGAGGGGGTGGGGGTGGGGGAGGGGGTGGGGGAGGTGGTGGGGGAGGGGGTGGGGGAGGGGGTGGGGGAGGGGGTGGGTGAGGGGGGGAGGTGGTGGGGGAGGGGGTGGGGAAGGGGGGGGTCAAGTGGGTCAAGGTCACCCACTTCACTTCTACTCTAAGTGTTGGCTATACCCCCTCCACAACCGAGTCCCTAGGCTGCACATCACCGCTCCGCCAGTATGTCTCCGGCTTCCATGCGGTGCACCTCGCTGTTTTCTAACTCTCTATATGTAAGTATTTTTACAAGTCTTGAATCTAGGTCACTACACTTTAACTCTGGGACGATATTGACTTGTAGTATTTCTGTGTTTTAACCCAAGGTCATCACACTTTAACTCTGGGGCGGGATCGACTTGTAGTATTTCTGTGTTTTGACTCAAGGTCACCACGCTTTAACTCTGGGACGGTATCAACTTGTAGTATTTCTATGTTTTTATTCAAGGTCATCACACTTTAACATGTAACTTTAAGGTAGCAGCGAAACGGTGCTACCCGGCTTGACATTTTCAAGTTTCCCAAGGTCATCGCAATTTCCCCCACCACTTCCCATATACCTAGAGTGCGCGGGGCCGGACAGTCAGTCGCTCGGTGTCTGTCGTAGGGTGCACATCGCGGTTGCAGTAATGGTTGAATGGGGCTTCTGGGCCACAGTTCAAGGTCACCCGAGCGGTGTCACATGATGGTTTAAGCAGAGTCACGTTGCAAACTTCAAGTTTCCTCGGCACTTTTGCTGTTTCTTGTCTAATTTCGCTCCAAGTCGTCAAGGTCATGGGAACCTGACTGAAACTCGGAGCGTAGTGTGAGAAACAGCAAAAGTGCCGAAAAATTTTAGGTTTCAGCGTGACCTTGACCTTTTGTGACATCGATGACGTCATCTTGGTGACGTAAGGGGTGATGACGTCATCAGCACGTCATTTCTGTGACGTCATGGATGTGACGTCATTGGTGATGACGTCATCGATTGCGTCATCGATGACGTCATCGATGACGTCATCGGTGAGGTCATTGACCTCGATGACGTCATCGCTCGGGTGACCTTGAACTGTTCCAAAAGCCCCCATTCCCCACAACTAATACTTTCTCCATATACTATGATATAGAGGGAGAAAGTAAAAGGAGTAATAACTTAAAAAATGAACTCATATTTCACGAATGTTTGCACAAATTTAAATACCCGACCCGACACCAATCCAGCGATAGAATTAATTCCAGAAATTCTTAAGCCCGCATATTATCTTTTATGCTTTCCCCCCACTAGTGAACAAGAAGTTTTTCAAATCATAAATTCACTGGAGCCCAAAAGATACACGGGATGGAACGAATTGTCCCCGTTTTTCAACAAAAAGGTGTACAAGCGTTTTTGTAATACCTCTTACACATATTGAAAATCAATCTTTGGCTCAAGGCAAATTTCCACATCTTTTGAAACTCTCAATAATAAAACCCATACCCAAAAAGAAAAACAATTTTTATTTTTACAATTTTAGACGAATATCTCTACTTTGTACCTTTTCCAAGGTGTTGGAAAGAATTGTACCAAAAACATTGAATGACTACCTTGACACAAGTGGAATCTGGAATGGTTCTCAGTACGGTAAAAAATAAATAAATAAAGAACAAATGACCATCTTTAATTTTATTAATAAAGCCTCGAGGGCCGTGGATGGATCACACTACACCATTGGTGATTTTTGTGACCTGTCCAAGGCTTTTGATTTTGTTGACTTTTCCGCCCTGATTGCTAACTCAGATTCTATGGAATCGAGAGTTCGGCATTGTCTTGGTTATCATCATACGTTATGAACCAACAAACAGATAGCAAAAGGTGCATAATATAAAACAACAAAGGGAGAATTGATTAAGCTCACAGCAGTTTTCGGGACATCACTGCATGTGAATTGATTAATGATGCTCCGATCATTCAGTTTGCGGATGATACTTCATTAATACTAAGTCACAAAGACAAACATCTACATTCAACCCAAATAAACAACAAGTTTATTCAGCTAAACAACTGGTTTTCGGTAAATGGTCTTAATTTTGAATCCAACAAAACTCAGTCTGTTAATTTCCATTTAAACAATAAAAACCCTCCGGAAATGACACATCTTATATTTCATCTGACTTAAAAATAGTCCCCTCTGCTAAATTTTTTGGCGTTGTAGTTTACTCCTGCTTCACATGGTGTGAACACATCAACCAGCTGCTTCCCAAGCTCAGCAAAACTTTGTATTCAATATTAACCTTGTCCCAGGTAGTCTAATTTCATACAATTAAACAAGTCTATTATGCTGACTTCCATTCCCTTTTGTCATATGGAATAATTTTTGGGGCGATGCCAGTGAATCATTTAAGGCATTTCTAATGCAAAAGAGAGTCTTAAGGATCATGACTGGGTCTGCTTTCCAGGATTCATGGAGGTGACTTTTTCAGCAATCAAATATTCTTCCTCTTAATTATCTTTACATTTTTCCCTGTGCAATGTTTGTATTTTCTAGTTTGGAAATGTTTTATAGTAAAAATCATCATCACTCTCATTTCACAAGAGACGCATCTGTCCTACAATACCCAAGCCACAAAAAAACATGTTTCGAAAAATCTCCTCTTTATAGTTGTAAACTCTGCATCACCATTTGCCTGACAGAGTCAAAAATGAGCTTGACAAAAAATCTTTCAAAAAGTCACTATTTCAATATCTTTTAGGTAATTGCTTCTACAGTGTATCAGAATTCCGAGCTACGGCATTTTTATGGAATGTCTATATGTCAGAAAGGTTTCATTTGTTTAAAAACCTATGTAGATTATTTTGAAAAGTATAAATCTGTGAAAGACTTCTTTTAATTTAATTTTAGTTATTTTTTATGTTATAATTAGACATAAGATAAATTTTGTGACAAATTTTAATCCATGTACATGTATTGTAAAAAAGGTGTACAGATGCTGAATAAATCAATAAATAATAAATATATATATATATATATATACATATTTAAAACCAAGAACTTAGTGGACTTAACTCGCTGTATTTTGGCCGGCAAAAGTTAATGAGTTAGATATGAATGAGTCTGTATTTAAAATTGTAAAGGCTGCAATTTTTTATCATCATGACAAACTGTCTAACCCAGCTGATTAAGAAGCATAGATAAAAAGGTAGATTTTAATTTTAACATAAGATTAACGTTGAATATTTCTTTTACTATGAGGTAAAGACTTTTGACAAACGTTAGAGCATATCAAATCGTTATAATTGCACCATTTAACAGTAATAAAATTTTACTAAAGCCCTCGACGTGTGAAAAGATATTTTAGCACAACTTTGCTACTTTGACGTAATATGGGGCGAAGCCCTAAGTTTGCAAATGCAATTAAAATTGCTATAAAACTTCACACCACTGCAGTCTAAGACAGGAAATAAAATAAGAACATCAGGTAAAGCCGTTGCCTCATGAAAAGAGGACAAAATATAGTCTATGAGCATGGAAGACAGAAAGACAGAGGGAAATAAATTTTAGTTATACCGATTTTAGATTCTGTGATGCATAAAATGTAAAAATAACAAAAAATATCAATATTCTAAGCAATGTATAGAAAAAAACTCTAAACTTATTATTTTAGTTTGATGTGTGGTAATGCAGTAACATACTTTAATTATTCAGTAACGAAAAACAATTAAATAAAGTTGTTTTATCACTATGAAAGTGACTTTACTAATCGTATCTCTTACTAGGCTGATGAAAAACAATAGAAATTGATTAACTCATGAAGAGTATGAAATAAAGACCACGACTTAAAGATAACTGCACATTACTAAATAGAACAATGGTGATAAAGATGTGATAAAACTATCTATTACTAATTGTTGATGTCCTTGAATACCCATATAAATAAACGCCTGAAAAACATTTGCCATACACCACTTTTCTAAGCTAGAGGTAAGTATTGGTTCAAGCTCTTAAAACTGTTCTATAAATTATTCTTTTAAATACGTAAGTTGTTAGGCGCATTCGACTCAAGTTTTTCACCACGCTAAAAAAGAAATAAAGAACAATTAATAATGAAAATTTAGTTTTTGTTTGATTATAAAGTCATCTCCTTTCATACAACCAATTACAATTTCAGTTTTTATTTACAGGAGCATTAATGTAATTTCGTTATTAATTATCCACATATTTATAGAGGGAATTACGTAGGCCTAATCATGCAGATATCCTAATAGAATAATCACGAATCTAATCCTAATAGATTTTATATTGAATAATTATCCTTATTTAGTAATATCTACTTAAATATGTATATTTTTGTCAAAAGAAATATATATAATTTTTATAAGTGTACCATTATGGCATTATCATATTATTGTAAATTGTGGGATAGTTTAGTAAACTCAAAAAAAGTATTGTTTTGATGTTAAACAACATGTTTATTTGCCCCTTAGCCAAACATAAAAGAAGAGCATTTCTTGGAAATCTTACGATAGTCTTAAAATACTACGGAAGAATGAACGCCGTAACTGCTCTCGCCATTCTCATTTGCGTGAGTTTTAATTCCAACTATTGACTATTTTAACACATTTATTCACTTGTAATCTAAGCTATTAATTTTATCATAGTAAATAATTGGTTATTAATTTGTTCACGTTTACGGTAATTATAATTCAATTGTAAATATGTAAATAAATCGTTATCTTTTCTGAGTACACTGTTACACATTTTATAACAAGTGTACAAATCAACTGTATTTATACTGCAATCTGTATTTATAATGGATTGGAAACCATATTGTTTCAATTAAATAACTTTTTTAGAATGAAAAGTCGCAAAGTTTTGTTAGGTATTTTACTTATGACAATTCATAATATATGAAAATTGTGTATAAGTTCGGGAATAAATAATAATAAGTTTATCATTCCATGTTTCAAAATTACAAAAAATGAAAGATTGAATATATATATATATATATATATATATATATATATATATGTAATTATTAATAAACAATCTTTGTACCCTTTAAATGTGTATATATAATATATATATATATATATATACATATAATACATATATATTATGTTTAGTATATATACTATGTAAAAAATATCTATACTATGTATTTACTTTTATGAAAAATTTATGGAGTGTATTTAATATTACATATCATGACAATTATCATTATAAATATTTTATACATCGATAATGACTTATTTTAGTTTGCTTATATATGAGATATTAATTATAATGTTGCAGGCAATAGTACTTAGAATATAATAAGTAGATCAGTGATGTGACAAATAAGACTTTTTTTCAGGCTGCTGCTGCTACTAATTGCCCACCTAAAAAGAAAGGTACGTTTAAATGTAACTTTATACTTTCTATACTATAGCACTGTTTTATAAATAGATAAACAATAAATCTTTTCTCTAAATGTTTCTATAATAGAGAAAAAAATGAAAGATTGAACACATTTTGGGCTTAAAGTAAAACTATAATTAACTTTTAAATTTTTCAAAATTATATTTTAGTAACAATCTTTTATTACACTTACTACGATACTTTGTTTTTGAATTGTACTAAACTACAAAAAAATAAAATATATACATCATTGCATTAATTGTAAAAAACATTGTTTTTATTAGGATTCGGAAGAATCTAAAGTAGTGTTTATTATTTTATACAACTAAATTAATTTAGTATATTTGTAGCCTACGTCTACTTTTAATAATTTTTATAATATAGAATTTTTTATAACATGTTTTAATTTGTTTTTCAGTATACACTGCAGCAGAAGTTAAACAAATCCAGGCGTAAGTTTGTTTGCAATACTCCATACAATAATAATAAATATAACTAAAAATTGTTTAAATTTCTATAAAAAATCAATGCTATATATATGACGATACAGATTGAAATCTAATAATAGCTACAAAAAGCATTAAATTTAAATTTCATGGAGTGAAAATATTAAAAAAATAATATATATTTTTTATTTTAAGATAAACGTGAGTTACATAATATGACTATGCACGAAATAATCTACATTTTCCTTCCAAGTGTAGCCTATATGGATATCTAAAGAGTGTATTAAATTAATACATCAGATTTTCTATTTATTCTATTCATGTATTTTCAATTACAAGTTTGGCGAAACAAGCTTTTGTTCAATATATTGATGTTAATTTTATAATTGTTAGCCTATATTAATTCAACTAACCAGTAAATTTGATCAGGTAAAAACAACAGAAACAAACTTAAGTCTTAAAATAAATGTTTTAAATATAACATTTTAAGAGTGAAGACCCTTGCTAACGAAACCGTTTTTATATTACTAAAAAGGGAAACGCTATAAACAGTTGTATAATACCTTTGAACTATAAAAAAGCAAAATATGAATTGAATGTATTTTATGTAACACTATTGAATAATCGTGCATTGTTTGAATTTTTCTTATTTTCAATATAGTTGTTTCAACACCGATGGCCAAGAGGGCAGTACTTTGGATGAAGGCCTTAAAGCGGCAGATTACCTCGGATATACCCAACAACAAATAAGGGACCTTTTTAAAAAATATGACACAGATAATAATGGAATAATCACTTATGGAGGTAATCATATTATAAAGGTATTGATTTAAAATATAAGTTTCAATTTAATCTGACTACCAAAAAAAAAAGAAAAAAACATTTCTGTTAAAAACCAGGCGATGATCTGTTTTTATTTTTTAATTTTTATTTTACAATCAAAGTAAGGTGTCATAAGTAGTGACGAGTAACCCCTGATGATTGAGAGCTTAAGTTGGCTTCATCTAAGCCACCGACCGGATCACTTGGCAGTAACCAGATAATTTAAACCTTTTTATAATGGTTCTAGCTTAGGTAAACACTTGAGAGAATTTAGTTTTTACTTGAGTTTTAAAAGCAATAATCCTCTCATGTTTCAGCTTTTGATAGTTAACCATTTTCAAAAGCTACTTTTTCTTATTGTTTATAATGTGTACTCCTTAAAAGGGTTATTTGTAATGTAATATGCTACTATCATCCTACCCGAATTAGTATTTTAAAATTTGAACTTATTTATCTTGCATTACTCATTTCGTGCCCATCCATCTAAAAATAGATAAAAAGGAGTGGTAGGGGTTATGAATATCCTGAGAAATTTGACTATTGTACAATATATATTTGTCGAATAATTAAACGTACAATAAAGATATCCATTGCATATGTGTTGTTTAGTTTCGGTTGTAAACGCTCAAGCTTAAGATTGCTGCTTATTAACTGTATAATTTTTCTAAGAGGTAACTACATCTAGAAGCGTTTAAATCATCTTTATAAAGTACGAATATTATACTAACAAACTCAAGCATTTTATGATAAAAGTTAAAGTAAAAATAAAAAATACAAACTCTGTAAAAGCTTTATTAATGTATATTGTTGATTTTTCAATCGCATATAGAAATTTTATGAACATCCTCAGGCACCCATTTGTTTTTATTATAAGACAAATAATTCGATAATAATTTCTAGCGAATTTTTCCTATAGTTAATACGTTATTACGGTAGTAGTCACGGTAAGACCTAAGAGCGGATCCATGATATTTTTTTGTTTTGAGGTCCCTAGAAGCCAAAAACACCAAGCGTTCAAATTGATATACATGCCAGCATTTACTTGATTGAGTTCGTGAGCCAGAATGATCGGACTATGGGAACGGGGTTTTGTGAGGTTTAAAAAGGGTAAAAATGAGGTTTTGGCTTTTTTCACTTCAATTTCTAAAATTCAACCATTTTAACCTAAACCATTAAAAAAGATATAAAAAAACCAATCTAGTATTTTGAATTTTTTACTTAGCTTAAATGGTTATAGAGAAAATCCAAACACTATGTTATCCATGCTATGCTTATGGGATATCATCAAAACCTTCTATCTTATTTATTGACATATCTTAATAAAATTTGGTATGTACGAGATTCATTATCAAGCATTTAACTTACATTTCCTTACAAAACCCATATGGCGGCAAACCTACGTACTGACCCCTATATGGGGAAATGAAAATAACACCATAACTTGATAAAATTTGGTATATACATTAATTAGGTAGGGTTTAACTCATATTTACAAAAAACCCATATGGTAGCCAAATTACATACGCTAATCCCCATAGGTTTTATGAGGAAATAGAAAATATACCAAAATTTCTCTGGAAATTCGCAGCGTACGCAGTCTGCTGCGACGGGGGTATTGTAATTTTTTTATATGGTGCGTTTCATGAGGCTGTAAACATCTTCATTGTAGGTAAAGAGTATTTTTTAATATTATGATATTTTTTATATATATTTGTTAATGTGTTTGACTCTGTTTTACAGAACTTCTTAGAGCTGCTTGTGACTTGAAACGAGTCGTAAAGAAGGATTGTCCAAAATAGGTTTAATCAATACCTACTATACTTTTAAAATAAATATACTGTTCTTGTGTTTTGAATTTATGTTTTCTTTTATGGACTAATCCTTATTGAATAAAAATATTATTAATGGACTTGAATAAATAAATGGTAACCAATAATATATTGCTGATTCTGCAGTAACAAAGATACTCTTTTGTTGCATATTTTGTATAATTTATTTTTTTTTTTACTTTTATTCAAGTCACTTCATCTAAAAATCGTCGTCTTCATTTTTCTGAAAATTATAGAATACTACATAAAAATATAAATAAATTCAATCTATCGATAACTCAATGTTTTATTTGACCGCCTAAAACACTGCATTAGGATGTAAATCCTACATTGGAAATTTTTAAAAATAATAAATAAAGTCTGATAAATTTTGAGATTATATTATAAATTGTAAAACTTTAAAATTCTGATGAAAAAATTATTTTCTTAATTTTTTTTATACATTCACATAGAGTTAGTAACAAAATTAATTTGTTGATAAGTTAAATTTTTAATGTACTAGCTGTGTACTTATTCTTCGCACGGGGTGTATGTACAGTTTATTAAACGAATTATATCAATGATTTCACAAATTCAATATAATATAACGTTCAATTGGTTCATTCTAACGTATCTAGATATCAAGTTTTATATTTAATAGCTACCAGGTACATCTGTCAAAATCTTGTTACATCCATTTCTCATTTAGGTTAGAAGTTATTTCTATTAATGATTTTGTTGCAGTTTGATTGAATATTTATATTAATATGGTGATTTACTTTATAGTTCTATGAGTATAAACTCATAGACGATTTAAGAATACTCAGACCTGTCAAATATATTATAGGTTTTTATGAAATCTAATATTGAATCCTTGATTGGAAGTGACGATAGCCAAATCCAACGTATCCCACCCCTGCATCTTGTCTACCCATGAAAGATATGTACAGACATGTACAACATTAAATCTAAATTCAAAATTAGTTAAAATTTTAGTACCCAGACCAAGTAAAACAACGCAACACCTGTCAGTAACGTATAGGCACCGCAACAGTGTAGGTATTAGGTGTACTTAATTCAATTTTTTTGTCTTTATATTTTACCTTCTTACCTAAAACCCCATGTGTTGCCAATGTATACAAAACCGAATAAATAGTGACATCCCGTGTTAAAAAGTTTTGTCGAAAAATTGAGAAAAATAAAGCATGGTGATTACTTTTCCTTATTGCCACGGGAAGCACTCTTTTTATAGCTTCTAAATGTTAAAATATGCATATTTGTTTGTTTACAAAAAATGAAAATCAATAACAAAATTCTGCAAATATGTTTTTAAACCATCTTATTCCATTCAACCAATCAACATGATCCTCGAATGAAAATTGCAGTGGTACTATCAGTGATTTGTGAGCGACTTTCTCACTT